>JARHVA010006074.1:90000-690000 GCA_037957365.1 Torreya grandis | reverse complement strand
AATTACATAATGGAAACCTTGGGAACTGACATACATAACTCAATCATGAACTTCTTAACATTAGTGTTTCATAGAGAAGTACAAGGGTATATAGCATCATTATAAGGAGAAGAATTCATCACCATAACTAACAGTTCATAAACCATGAGATACATAAACTGTGACCTAAAAAATAGAGTTCACTTGCATAGAGGTGAAATGGAATTGGACACATTCAAAGGGAAAGAACACTTCATCACAAAGAGAGCATCAATAATTCATAAAATACACACAGAATGTAAGTCATTAAGAGGGTAAAAATAGTTATATTATTCATTCAAAGGCATAAAATCAAGGTAGAGGGATAAGGATGGGAAATTTTCTATAACATTTATGTGCTAAAAAGGGTCCTCCCACAATGATAATTTTTCTTGTTTTTATAGGCGCAAAAAAATTAGAAGTTGAATCTTTACTTCAGATTACCCACTATTGGGGTGGTTAAAAACTTGATGATGATTAGGTAAATGGGTTTTAGGTAGTGGGGATATCCTCAAAATTTATAGATCCATGCCCACATAATTTCTTTCCACATCCTCCTAAGCCTACAACTTATCTTTTGTATGTTCTCCATTTCCACTTACTTCCATGATGAACGGGGCTAGATTCCATTACCCTTTCACCATTTTTATAGTTGGAGTTGAGTTAAACAATGATTTACACATTGGGTCACTTCATTTTCCATTTATTTTTTGAGTCAATGTAGTTACACATTTTACTCTTGAATTTGATGTCTAAACAGGTGAGACGGACCATCAATTTTACCTCAGTCAGTGCCAATGTAGATGCCAACAAACTCTTAAGTGGTATAATCTAGCCACATGTTGACATTAGGTTCACCATGGACTTATGATTCTAAAAGTATATTTTAGATCACCTAAGCTATCACTAACTCTAATACAACTTGGAAGAAAATGGAGAGAGAGAGAGAGATTAAAATAAAGGAACTAAAAACAAACAAGGGGTGATACACTAGAATAGTTTTTCTCCTCCACGTACTTGAGATTGCATAATAGAAACCCTAAGAACTACAACATACATAAATAAATCATGAACTTCTTATCATCACTATTTCATAAAGAGGTACAAGTATCTATGGTAACATTAGAAGGAGAATCATTCATCACCATAATTAACAATGCATAAACCATGAGATACATAGACTATGACATACAAAAGATATTTCACATGCATAGAGGTGAAATGGAATTAGATATAATCAAAAGTAAAGAGTGATTCACAAAAAAGAGAACATCAACAATTCATAAGATAAACATAGAATAAAAGTCATTGAGAGGGTAAAAATAGTTCTATTATTTTTGTAAAGGCATAAAAGAAAGGTAGAGGGATTAAGGATGGGCCAATTTTTGTATAATTTCTATGCTAAAAAAGGGTCCTCCTAATATGATAATTATTCTTATTCTTTATAGGCTAAAAATTCAAATATTGGGTCTTTACTTTGTGTTACCCACTATAGGGTGGTTAAAAACTTAATGATGATTGGGGAAGAGAGGTTAAGGTAGTGGGAAAGCTAGGCTTACATAACTACCTACCACATCCTTCTAAACATGCATCTTGTCTTTTGTGTGCTCTCCATTCCACTCACTTCTATGATGAATGGGGATAAATTCCACCACCCTCTCACCATTTTCTATTTGGAGTTGAGTTATGCCATGATTTTCATGCTAGGCCAATCCATTTACCATTGATTCTTTGAATCAATGTAGTTACATAGATTTCTCATGAATTTGGCATCTAAATGGGTGAGACAGGCCATTAAATTTTCCTCAGTCAGTACAAATGTATATGTCAACAAACTTTTAAGTGGTAGAATCCAACCACATGTTGACATCAAGTTTATCATGGACTTTTCTAATTCTCTAAGTATATTCTTCCCTTTTGGAATCCTTTTCAACACTTAGTCAATTATTATAACTTGCAAAGTTAACTTGGGTTTATCTCTAGATTCCATGTGGCAACCTATCAGAGCTTCTTATGATCCTTGGTGAGTTATTCATCCCTCCAAACTCAGGCTCAATACTACCCTAAATTTGAGCTCATATACTTTGAGATAGGATCTTCAAGAAAATTGGGTTCCTCCTAGTGTTTCCATTATATCTCAATTTATCCTTACTTCTATCTTTTTAAAATTGTATTCTATCCATGAAACATCTACTGATCTTATTGTATTCACCTTAGGAATTTTGTCCCACATTTTCAAATTATAATGAAGATCACTCACTCAGTTACTTGGTCTTGAAATAACACTTGTGCTTAGAGATCATTAATTAAATGCACCATGTGTTAACACAATATTGGTCCCCTTATCACACTACAAAAGGGTTTGGGCTTGCCAATGAGACTACCACTTGGACACATGTCCATCACCCTTTGGCCAATTTCCCACCACATTATCTATAGGATTTCTCTATAGCTATCACTTATCATGTTGTCATTAAATATTAAATATATATACTTCATCCAATCATCTTTATCAAGCCTAATATCTAGGCACATCTAATAGCTAATTGACATGGCATTCCTTGATTAAACTAGGCTTTGACAAGTCTGATAAATTTACCACCCAAAGAGACTGACAGGTCCTGCTAATTATTTATATCATAGTGAAGTGATATTTTTCCATGTGGTTTCATCCCACTCACCTACTATTCTAACATACTATTTGGCTTGCACAGACTAGGTCAAGGCTACAAAGTAGAGAGATTGTGCCACATGGTGCCATCCTACTCACTCACTTGCCCAGGGCTATGACATTATGTCAAGGTTGTATGAAAATCTCTAAGAGAGAAAAGTAATAAGAGTATGCCACATGAAATCATCCTACTAACTCACTAGCTTATGGGGTTTTGAAATTGTATGGATGGTTCCAAGACTTTGGGTTACCAAGATTATGACAAGTAGAATCATCCCATTAGCCCACTTTCCTACTACCTTACTAACATGGAGATTTCTAAAAAACTTCATGAAAATTGACTAAGTGTCAAAATGCATTATAAATGGAACAATACTATTGGGATATCAACACATGGCATCGAGAAACTTTTTTAAAATCATCTAAGTGTCAAAATTCTTTTGAAAGAGGCATAAACTACCAAGAGATGCAAATTATTATCACATGGAACTATTTGATTGGACTAGAGTCCTATTATGACTAAAAATTTGAGAATTTATCAAGATGTCACCAGGGGTCCATAAAATTTGATCTCCTCACCTTTTTAAGTCATGATTAGGAAATAAAATAACCCTAAAGTGGTGAAGTGCCAAAGCACTTTATTGAAAAAATGGAGTCATTGGGAGACCATAACCTGTATATCCTCTAATCATAAAACTTCCCTTTAAGTTCATAAGTGATTATGTAGAATCAAATAAGTCTTAATAATCTTATGAGTGATCCTAAATCTTTGAATAAAACTTAGATGTTGCTCTTCCATGGTGATCGATAATGGTTAACAACTACAGGAGGTGAGGGAGCTAGAGGAGAAATTGGGGGAGGTGAAACTTATGGAGCAGAGCAAGATGGGACCCCCTAGATGATTTTTCCTTAAATATAGGGTATATTATCTTGAACTTCTCTCATGGGATAAGTTATCATAAGTGAAGTAGTGCCACTTTGGGTAAATGGACTGAGTTAAACCTTTTTTATCTTTCTTCTCTTCACTTTGAGCCTAATAAACACCTCCTTGTCATTAGTTGGGTTTAGGAAGATCTCATAATTTGGGTAAGTCATGTGGTTATAATCAATATTGAGAGGATATTGGTACTTCATTAATGGACCCTGATGATGCCATAAGGGTCCTATTTTATGTGCTTTGCCTTGCCTAGGGCATAATAATCTCTACTCATAGCCATCTTTGGTAATTGAGGAAAAATATTATATACATGCTATTAAATGATGATAGGTAATGTTTAGAAAGCCTTATATTGGTAGCTAAGGTAGTGGTCAAATATGCCTTCAATTAGTTGATATACTATCTCTTAGTATGTTAATTTGTCCAAAACCTGATAGGGCAAGTGGAGGGGGCCTCAAAAATGCCTTCAACTTAGATTATGGTGTCATCATTATAGTACCATTAATCATTGATAGGGGAAATATATTACTTGATTTCATTGGAGAGCTAAGGCATGGCCACCTTATTTAATGGTCATATAGACCACTGGGTAGAATGACTGGTAGATTTTATAGATGTGATTCCAGTAGTGGTGGCCATATAGTTTTTAGAACACTACATGTACCACTGCACCCCTAAGAGTCTATGGTTGGAAAGTACAAGGCTTAAGCACAATATCAGCATAGATGGCATCCACTAGGTAACTCATCATTTAAAATTTATTGATTTTTTTGGCCTCCTTGACATAGTGCACAATCTAAAAGTTGATAGTGACCCAAGCTCTTGGATTTCCTCTCCTTTGAGGATGATACTAATCAGGGGTACCTAGAGTAGATCGACATGAACTAAATTGCTTGAACTAAACAAGTGATTAAGAAAGATCATCCCAACATAAACCCCTTCCTTGAAGGTGTAGATAGTTTATGAATTAATATCCTCTTTTTTGACCCATTTAGCATTGAGGTCAAATGCCTAGTATTACAAGACCTCATATATTCTATAGGTGTTGGCCCACTCATCCATGATAACCTTGTCATAGGTGATTGTGTACTCTAGGATATTTCAATATGATTTGAACATAGCTCCCAAATTGTTTGTATTCTTATTCCTAGATCTTGTAAAAAAATAGCATCTTGGGCATTGTCTTGTACCTACTTAGATGTGAATAAAATATTGTTGAAGAGATCTGCATAGGGAAAAACCTATAGTTTGGTCATGACCTTGTAAAACTTACACCTTTCATATGCCATGAGGTCATCTAATAACTTGACCTCATCTTCATCATCACTAGAAGGAGAATTGGGCACAACTTAAATTACTTTAAATATTTCATTATAGTGCTTTTAATGGGTTAAGTTCTCAAGGAAAGTGGTATATATGTATTCAATCTTAGCCTTAGGGTTGGAGGATGAAATATCCATGAAATAAAAGGGTAAATCATGATAGCAACTAATTCTGAGTAAGGAGGGCATGGAGGGCATAAGAATGAGCTAAAAGTGAGGAGTTAAACTTTAGGCAATTGATAACAAATAATGGTAAACCAATTTTCCTTTGGGAACTTATAAGGATACATAAATATCTCTTATATTAATGGTGCTTGGTAGCTCACCTAATTTGAGTTCAAATTTGAGTTAGTGGCATAATCCACCTATTCATTTCTTAATCTAGCATTAACTTAGTAATTCCAAATATATGTTCCACATTGGATTTGTTGACTACAATGAGACATTTTAAATTTTCCAATCGAGCACAATTTCTCATTCAAATTAATATGAGGAGTGTGGTAGGCACATAAATATCTTTCCCTTATGGAATCTGAGGTAGATTTAGCTTGTGTCATGTGTTTATCACTAGTTGGTCATGTTTGTGACTAGTGCCACCTTATCATGATTAGGTGTCATACTTTACCTATTTGAGATCTAGAATTGGCCACCTAGAGTATTGAGGTGACACATGGCATCCTTTTATTAGTTTCCAAATATAATTATACCTTTTATAACCATTTCATGCATCTTAGGCCTTTTCTACCAATTTATATAGAAATATCACATGGCATGATCTGATAGGTCAGGGTCTCTTAGGCTCTTACATCTCTAATAGTTTTAGGAGACTAAAATTTCTAACAGTTGGGTTGCATGGTGCTTCCCCATTTAATTAGGATCTCTTAGGTTCTGACATCTTTGGTAGGTCTAGGAGACTGACACTTCTGACATTCAAGGCTTGTGGCACTTTCTCATTTGGTTAGGATCTCCTAGGATTTGACATCTCTTATAGGCCTGTGAGACTAACACTTGTAACATCTGGGCTACATGGTACTTCCTCAATTAATCAAGATCTCCCAAGATCTGACATCTCTAATAGGTATAAGAAATTGACACTTTTGACAATTAGGCTCCATGACATATCCTCATTTGGTTGGGCTCTCTTAGTCTTTGACATCTTTGACAAGTCTAGGAGACTGACACTTTTTACATTTGGGTCATGTGGTGCTTCCTCATTCGATTGGGCTCTCCTTCAATATTTCATGAAAAGTGACTAAGTTACAAGAAAGACACATAATCAATTAAAATCTTACTTATTTGTCTTCAAAGATTTATGAAATATTGAGTAGGACTTTGAGAGACTAACACTCTAAGAAAACCAACATGAGTCCAACTCTATGAAAAACATAGTTAGCTCAATAAAATATTCTAAGTGTGAAAACCTTTTGTTCATTTATAATGTAGTAAGGACTCGACTATGTTTAAACTTAGAATACTAAATGGGTCTTTAACAGAGACCAATTATTCATTATAAACATTGTTAAATGTTTGATAAACTAGGGTGAAATAGAGGTTCAAGGATTTTCAAATAAGATGCTAACTGAAAAGGGATTAAAACTCTAGGAACTTTGAGTTCAACACTTTTAGATGGGTCCCCCACTTCTTTAAATAAGGGGGTGTTTTGTCCAAAAAAATGGTGACTTTACAGGGAAAACATTATCCCAATGTTTAGAACCCAAACTATGATCATCCAATATTAAACATAGAGATAGGCAAGCCAAAATTTGTTTGATATATTTGAGTATGAAAATCACTCTAAACTATTTCAACAAGTAACATATTTTTCTCTAACTCCTTTTTAGGCCACTTTGATGTGTAAGTGGAGGATTCCCTTCCCTTTTATTATTATCATGTGAACTACTACTATAAGCTTAGGTATGTCTAGGATAGTGGACTTCTAAGTGGGTATGCATTTCACATAAGTTTGTCTAAGGGGGGAAGACTTAAGCATTAATATATTACAAGCCAGGTGTCTATATCCCTGATAGAGATACTTTTGGTCTTACTTTTGGCCTTGCTCTATTTCCATCTAGGCTATAAATCATGTGATGGATATTTATAAAATCACCCTTTATGAGGAAGAAACTTAACATATAGATATTTTTAAATTCATACTTCTTTTTATCTAATTTTTAATTTTGATCCCTGAGGGTTAGAGACTAGGGTAGCCATGGTTGATATTAGTCTCAATAGGCTTCCCATATCTAGGTGATTATTCACTTATCTAGTTATTCATAATCCTTTTATTCTTTTTTATGAAGTATTTATGATGTCATTGGTTAAAGTATTACTTTTATTAATTTACTTGTTTAGTGTTGAATCAGTGGATTCTAATTCTCTTAGTGTTTCTTAGAGAGTTGCCTTAATTATCATTATTTTCAATATTGGAGTTTTACCTTCTATTTCCTAATTTTGGTACTAATTCTAATTGTTTGTTCATCCTTTAGACTAGTCATCACTTTATCTATGCCCAACTCCTCTTGGTGAACCATTGGGGTAAGATTTACCCTCCTTGTAGGGGGACTTGGGAATAAAAAAGTCTAGAAGGTCAAGAAAATAATAACATGACACTAAAATACACAAGATGAAGGGTAAAATAACCCACAAAAACAAATAAAAAACATAAGCAAACACATGATATAATAAAACTAACTTAAGCCTAATCTAATATATACATTACCACCCTTTCTGATGTTACTCTAAGATTGCATTAGAGGGGATAGTTGAGAAGTAATGGTTTGGGAACTATCCATTTATAGGTATTGGGAGGTCATTGCCTTCAAGGTCCTTGAGGCATAAAGCATTCTACCTAAGTAGCTCATCTATTTAGTATGAGCTGATCTAAAGTGGATCAAACTTAGAATGTTGACCCTTCTTCTCATGGGATTTGTCCCATAGTAGCACTAGATCTAAAATCCTAAAGGATTTCACCTTGGCCTTCTTGTCAAACCATCACTTGATAGTGCTTTGATGTTTGTTTAAGTTTAGTAAGGATTCATCCTAAGCTTCTTCTAATTGGACAAAGTCTAAAATCCTAAAATTTACCTTATCGTTATGTTTTGTGTATTGATACATAAACTTGTAGGTGGTCAACTTGAGTGTAACTCATAGAAATGGATCTAGTCCATAGACTATTATAAATGGTGAGATCTTAAGTGCATGCTTATTTTTGGTGTGGTAAACCCATAGATCAAACTCTAATAATGAATGCCACTCTTGAGGCTTCTTCTCTGTAGACTTCTTGATGGCCTGGATCAAGTTTTTCTGGTTGATTTTGCCAATATATTCCCTTTTAGATAGTAATTGAATGAGAACCTTAAATTTATCTCATTATCATATGCCCACTTAGTGAATTATACAAATTAGAATGCAAGGTCATTATCATAAACTAATGAGATAATGGTCCCAAACTGAGTGGTCAATTTTTTTTACATGAACTTGATTACTTCACTCAATGCTTTTATTTATCTTTACTACCTCTCTCCATCTTGTGCAATAGTCTATGGTAGTAAAAAAAACTTGTGGCTTGCTAAGGATTTGGGGCTAATAACTTCCATGAAATCTATTCCCTATTGTGAACATGATATCCCTTATATAACCAGTTAAAATGGCATTGTAGCGTAGATTTATCTTTTGTAAAAGGTCCAGCACTAATGGAATGTTATGACATGTGCATGGACATCCCTGAATAGGTTTGGTTAATAATATCCTACTCAAATTATTATGTGTTCCATTATATTTACCACAAGATGACTAGTGCCCAGCCTCTCATGGAATTTTGTCATTACTTCCCTGGCTTTAGCTTCTAACAGGCATCTAACATAGATATTGTCATGATTTTTCTTAAAGAAAACTCCTTTATTTTACACGTATTATACTACCTTCAATTTGAGATATATTTTCTAAGTTTGATAGAGTCTAAGAAGTGGGCTCTTATAGTGAAGGTGATGGACAATTAGGGTGCACCAATCCTATTATAGTACTTATTCCTCATATAATTGATGTACAATGATCCTGGATCAATCTTAGTTATCTTATGAGTATAAAATTGTCCTTTAACTAGCTTGGTAAGTTTTATCTCCAATTCATACTCTTGTAACTTAGTCATACATCTAATTTTATGCTCACCTATCTCATTCTGGCCCAACATTTACTTGATAGCTCAATCTGACATGATTGCATGCACTTTACTCTTGAGAATATAGTTCTTAAAAAAATTCACAACTTTGACCAATGCATAGGTGTGTTTGTCCAAATTAGAGTATCTCATTTCTACATATTTTAAATTGGTGTTCATAAAAGCAACATGGTGTTCTTCT
Organism: Torreya grandis; assembly: GCA_037957365.1. NCBI lineage: Eukaryota > Viridiplantae > Streptophyta > Pinopsida > Cupressales > Taxaceae > Torreya > Torreya grandis. The sequence continues at coordinate 680,694 of JARHVA010006074.1, read as the reverse complement.
CCATCTAATCTATGTGTGAGATAGGCAACAATGGTGTATTCAAAGGCAAAAAGATAAATTTATAAATATCTAGCATTATTTAGACCAATTAGCATTGATTCTTATATGATGAAATCTTTTATGTATTAAAATGCTTTCTTTGACTCAGCATGCCACTCCATTTTAGTGTCATGTTTCAACATAGTGTTTAGAGGCTTCATAATTTCAGCAAATCCAAAGATTAACTTGTGAACAAAATTAATTTTACCAAAGAAATATTTTAGCTCTTTTTTACTATTAGGTTTAGGTAATTTAGAAATTTTATATCTTTTAGGATCAATAGTAATACTTTAATTTATGATGGTATGACTGAGAAACTTACCTTTGATGACACTAAACATGCTCTTTTTTGGGTTCAAGGAAATATCATACCTTCTGCATCTTTCAAACACATTATGTAAATGGAAAATATGATCTAATATATATTTACAAAACATAGTTAAATCATCCATGTAGATTACTATGCATTTACTAAAAAAACCTTCAAATGCAAAATCTATTACTCTTTGAAATCTTACTCTAGCATTGATCAATCTAAATGGAATTCATTTGTAGGCAAATTTGCCCCATATCATTGTAATGAAATTTTATTTTAATCATAATAATTCACTAAAACCTGATTATATCCTAATAATCCATTAAAAAAATACATCTAGGATCCATTAACCCTTTGAATCACATCATCAAGAGAAGGCAATGGGTAATTATCCTTATCTAAAGCTTTGTTCAGATTTTCAAAGTCTATGCATAGTCTAATTTCACCATTCTTATTCTAGATAGGTACTAAATTTTCCACCCAAGTGGAATGGTGAACTAGGAATAATATTATAATAGAAAGGAGCTTGTGAAATTCTATGTGTATTGATAGTTTAAGGACTAGTTTCACAGGTCTTGACTTCTATTGAAATGGTCTTTGGTCTAGCTTAAGGGGGATAGTATGAGTGATCACATTTAGGTTGAATAGTTTGAGGTCTTGATAGGCCCAAGCAATTATGTCCTCATAACTCAGTAGCAAATTTTGAAGTAAATACATCTCTACGTCCATCCAATTAGGAACTATGTTGACAATTTGGGATCTTTCTAAGGAACAAAGGTTAATGGTCTGGCATTTTTGATATACAAATTTGGGTTTTTTAATTAGGGGTGTAGGCTAAATGTGCTAAATTCCTTTTTTAGAGATATCATCCCCTGTGGGATTTGATTTTCAAGGATATTGATAATTTTGTCTTTATCGAGTTTAGCTTTAGGACTATCTCTTTCCTCTTCATATATTATTTGGGATTTAAATGCCCCAACACTATTAAGTAATTGGAAAAAAATTGGTCATCTTCAAAGACTTAGAAATTGATCACATTATTTGGAACAAAGGGGTAAGGGAATAATTTAATAGTGAATTCTTGTAGCTTAGTATCATCAAGGGGAGTTAAGTTTGTAGTTAAGGATGTTAATGAGTCAACAATATGATTTTATTCCATAGGGATAAGGATTATTTTAAATGCATCAAACATTTTTATTAAAACCCATGCCCTATGTTTGTACTTCATGAAGTATGACAATTTGCACTAAAATTTGCTCGTAACATGGTTCACAACTAATTTAGAATCACTAAACACTCTCAACTCTCTAGATTTATGTTTTAATGTAAACTATAGCCCAAGGATTGGCACTTCATAGTCTGTTAGATTATTAGTGTAGGGGAATTGCAAACTATATGAAGCTAGGCACCTCTTTCCTTATGGTTCTATTAGTAAAACTCTTGCCCCACTACTTTGTTTTGAATGGGCCCCATCAACATATAAGGACCATAAACCTATAAATTTAGGATCATTACCATCTCTATCTTTAGCAAAATTTATACATAGTGTATAAATTTCTAAGTTAGAGGATACTATATTCACTTTCTCATTGACGGCATTGTGTTCAATTATCATGTGCTTCACCTTGGGTGACCTATCTACTCTAATTTGATTAGACACACCTCTCCAAGGCAACCATGAGGGGATAAAACCATATCCATGTATTTGTTCAAATATTTTGATCAATCTTAGCTTAGGAGCATCTCATAGAATTTTGGGATCTACACAACCTAAATAAATATGAATTATTGGATCCTAGGTTTTGATTCCAACTACATATGCACATTGAGAATCTCACCAACTACCTTAACCTCATACTTATCTATTTAGAATATGACTTTGTATAATTTTATGGGGACTAAACCTAATTTTTTATAAATTCTTATAGGCATGACATTAGTTGAAGCTCTTGAGTATACCAATCAATTATGCATATTCTTCCCAAATACTCCAATAGTTAAAAGAAATTGAAGAACCTCGATCTTATTCTTTTGAATGAGCACATTAGTGTGAGTAGTCTTGTGTTTTGTTTAGGTTAGCTAAGGTAGATTTTTAGTGAGTGATTTCAATATAATATCATGTTTCTTAGTGATTTTGGAAAGCTCATGAAGAGTGATATTCAATTTAATCTTTTTCATAGCTTATATTATGTTATACCTAGCTTTGCCCTAGGTTGGTTGAGTTTCCATAGGGGATTTGGATTAGCTAAGATTTAGAGGGAGAGTTCATTCCTTACATTATTATTAGGTGGGGTTACACCATTATTGGGAGGGTTTGAAGTGGTTAGGGGTTGTTGTTTCATCCTATTCCTAAGGGCATAATTACTTAGTTGAAATTTTTAAAAGGTCTTCACCTTACTAATGTTCTCCTTTGGTTCATTCTCTTCATGCTTAGAAAACTCCTTAGTTTATAACATCATATATTTACTAGGAGATCTTCCCATGTTGGATGATTCTAGGAGGTTTGACACCACCTCATACTCTTCCATTTCCCTTTGCAAAATATCAAAGGCACTAAATAATTTGATGTAATCAATTTATCTATGTTGGGCAGTATCATGCACACGGCACCAATTCGAAAGGGTTATTTCATAAATGTTGATTTTAGGAATCTTATTGAGAGAAGGCTTTTGTCGATTGTGGGGATGATTGTAATTTATATTTTATCTTTGGTAAGTGAATTTCTTTTTTGAACATTAGTACCAAATATTCTCATTTGTATTTGTAAACCAAGGAAGTCATTACTTAGTCTTCATACCTTTAGTTGGATGTCATCCAACTCATTTTGCATAGACTCCTGGTATATGGTTTAGGTATTTTTATTTACTACTAACATCATTTGGTGTTGCAACTAGGGAACCATTTCATTTTTCATTGGGTTAAGAAAACCCAAGTGTTGATTTGGAGCAACATGCCTAGAAAGGACATAATTAGTTATTGGTAATGGTTGAGTTAGAGGTTCATTTTGGTTTTCACTAGGAATGAGGTTCAAAGATAGAATGTTAGGTAATGCACTAGGGATCGGAGGCATCATTTGACCTTGTGGGATGATTTTATTATCAACCTTGATAGCTTCAGCATATGTCAAAGGTAAGGTTATTACCATAGGGTCTTTTTTTAAGAACATCATAGTCCATGGGTCCAATGCATTTTTATACATATTTAATGTTAAATAAGAATTAGGTTTGTAAACATTAATGACTTAGATATACATATTTTGGAAGTAGGCATTAAAATTCCTAATGGGATCATTGGGTTCTTTTTTAATACATGTAAACTATTGATACATAATGGTTGGGTATATAACTTGCACTAATTGGGCCAAGAAATTTGTATTGAATTGGTCCCAACTTGTAATGGAGTTCTTAGGAGGTTTCGAAACCAACCATATGATGCATACATAAGCATGAATGGGAATAATCTACAAGCCCTATATTCATGCTCAACATTGAGAAGTCTCAAATCCATTTTGTATGACATTATGTGATCCTTTGTAGTCTTTCCTATACTGGGAATGAATTTTGGCAAGTATTTCTCTAGATTCCTAGGTAATTCATGGACAACCCCAGGTATGTTAATGGTAGACCCATCAAGCCAAGCCATAGGTAACACCATGGGTATATGTTGATTTGGGGTAGTCTTAGAAGTTGAGATGATAGAGGTAACTAAAGGATTAGGTCTACCTCTGGTAGTTTGATCTTTTCTATGGATATGTAATTACAAGATAATCAACCTCCCATGGATAGATTAGGACTACGTAATGTGCAAACTAGGATCTAGCTTGGTTTACCATGCATAATTAAATTATAACTACTCTATGTGTTTAAAATTACACCCAAATGAGGAGGAATTAGAGGAAATCAAATTAGAAGTTGGTAAAATTCAAAGAATATAACAATTTTTAACTAATTTCTAATAACTTTCAGCATTTTACAATTATTATGGTGCTCAATCAAAGATTAAATTGTAACTTAAGTGACCCTCCTTCTAGCACCATTTTTGTGTGTGTTTTAAGTACACAATAATGTATAAGTTATAAAAGAGGGGTATTAATATGTACTCAATAAAATATTATTTTAATGATGATATTATTACTAGTAATTACTCTCAAATATCCTTCCTTCTAACACCGGTTGTTATTCACCCTAAAAGCATGCATCTAAAGGTACTTATGAGGTTGAGTGTTCTAGAGATAAAATTAGAGGAAAATGAATGATATAAAGATATCCCATCATTAATTTTAAGATTTATATAAGTTCAATTCAAGAACCAAGTAATTTAACCTGTTCTACTTAGAGAACATGGACTACTACCACCAAAGGCTCAAATTTTATTTGATAAATACCTAGAATTTTTATTAACTAATTAGAATTGGTTACTGACTATTTTTGAACCTAAATTCATCAATTTATAAAATAATGGAGGGTGTTTTAATTATAAAATAAACATAAAAAATGGAGAGCAAGGTAGGGTAGAAAAATATGTTTCTAATCATGAGAATGTTAATGCTTGAGAACTCAAACATGCCAAGTCACAATTAAACCACTATGTGCCCAGTTTAACGATTACATAAATGTTTAGACACTAGATGGGAAATATTTTAAGGGACACCAATATGAATATCTTACTTTTAGGTCCCTCACAAAATGTAAACACTTAAAATATTTGTAGTAATGACACACAAAGCTTTTGAAACACTTTATAACTGAAAACACATAAAACATAAATTATTCACAAGGAAACTAAAAAGAACATACAAGAAGTTAGATTAGAAAATTCACAATATAAATACCATATTAATATTCATAAAATAAGAATACAATCACTCCTCTTTCATAAGAATCAACTCTAAACTAGAAACAATGCACCGAATTCTATGAGTAGAAGACCAGGTGAAAACAAATAAAAGTATTATATATAGTTTTAACAAAGTTTCTTTACATTAAGTGTCAACCATTCTTATATAAAGTAGTCTATAATATATATAAATTATGGGGATCACCCCCAAGTGGTACAAGATTCCCATCCTTGGCCATGATGTAAATATTCAAAATAAATAAAATATTCCCATTCTCCCCAAAATATGCCTAGGGGCCCACTCTATTGATACATTAATGAGTTAGAGAAGAATCATATCCCACCTAATTAGATTGTGCCCTAACTATAACTAAATAAAATTTCATGTCCAACTTTTCCAAGTTCATGGGAGGCTCCCAAAAGATCACCTCTGACTAGGTCAGTAGTATTTGATATACTTGGAGTGGGGCCTTAAAGGAAACTTTCACCTCCAACACCTGGTTGATACTCACCATGGATTGGGTTAAGAGATATATAATCACCTTGGTTATAGCCTTATTAGCCTTGGCCATATTTCTCCTCATGACTTGGTATAAATGACCCATGTGGACCTTGAATTCTCCTCTATCTAGTAAGATGCCATCTATATGGATTTACATTATGATGTTGACTTCTTTGAAGTAAGTCAACATCTTTTCCTTGCCTTATTCTAGAGGTTCCATAACCATCTGTGCCACTACCATTACTCTTTAATTAAGGCTCTCATGCTCTCAGCATAAGTTTGATATAGGTTTTAGGTCAGAGAGAGGCATGAGTTTTAGCTCTATGAACATTCCCTTGTTAATAACTATAATGAGCCTTTTACACTTATTATCTATATGAGTGATCCTCTCTAAGTATGCATGCACTTGAAAGAAGTGTTCCCTCATTGTAGTTAGTGTTCTAACTACTTCCCCTAGATCTATGAAGAATTGCATGAGGGATTATTTGACCTACCTAATCAATTTTGTATGGAAGGTGTTCTTCCCCTATGCCTCGAGTACCCAAAATTATTCCTTCATGTCCTCTATAAGTTTATCAAACATATTTTGAGTGGCTCAGATCAAGGATATTAGATCCTTAGCCACTTTATCCTCCCTTCTAGATGTTCTCACTTTGGTGAGGGAGAAGAGGTCATTATTGATCTGCTAGACCACTAGGTATCCTCATTGAGTGAATTTTTACACGAGGATCCTCCTCATGTTCCTTGATTTCCTATAAAACTCCCACTGGACTTCCATATCACCCTATAAGATCATCTTGTGTCCCTATAATATTTTGTTAATCCCCAAGGTAGAAGGGGGCGAATGTGGGGTGGTAGAGATAGAGTTGGAAGGTAGAGGCATGGGAGGAAGAAGAATGGATGATGTGGAAGGAAGGAAAGAAAAGATAAATGAAAGAGGAGGATGTATGGGGTAAAAAATGGGAAGGAGAAACAAGGAAGACCATGGGAACATTTGGGCATTCCACTATCTTTGGGTCAAATTGACTTGTGGGCTCATGGTGCCAAGGAGAGGAGTATTCAAAAAGAACAAGGAAATTGGTTAGTTAAACCCAAATCCATGGGCACCCAAGACAATGGAAAAAGAAGGACTAGGAGGGACAAGGGGATAAATATGGTACCAATTAGCATGAGTTACCTTTTGCTTCTTCTTGAGCCTCTCACATGAAGCATCTTATGTTTCAATAGTATAAGTGGTGGTTGTAGTGGTGGTTGGGGCCAATTGGGGAGTCTAAAAAGTGATTGAAGGTATCATTGAGGTGGTTTTAGCTGATGGAATTATGTACACAAGTGCACTTATTATTTTATACATCCAATTCTTAACACCATTTGTGTTAAAATTGTTAATCTTGCTTAAATTACACTCAAATACACATTTTAGGTCAAAATAATTAAAATACCCTAAATGGTTCAAACTTGTCATTTACAAGTACTGATTTAAGTCAAAGTATCCCTAAATAGGGCAATGCATTTTATGTGATACCTAACTTTGATCAGTTCATTTCAAGTTAAAATGATGATTTTTCCTTTTTGTGCTATAGATCATTCTTTTATTCTAATTTATTGATACATGCCATGTACCTTTGTTATTTTGTGTTGGCAGCGTCCTAAATGGGAATATGGTTTCAATACATCTAATATCACCTTCTAATTCTTCTTGAGTTAAATTATGATCCAGTAATATGACTTTTTGATCATTTTGATTAATTGAGGGCAAATTTCTAAATAATTACACAAATGTTGATTAACCTTGTTTAAGGCTAATTGATCCAAATCAAGAGATTAAGTGTATTTTCCATCATAGTTGTTGAATATTTCTTTTTTTAAATTGATTTCTATTAACTACATCACCTAATGACATCATCATATGGGGTGGCATCCATAAGCCATAAATACATAAAATATTAAGATTATGGGTCTCCCATGCCTCATTAAGACCCTTTATGCCTCTTAAATGCCCCTCTATCCCAAATATTTATTAGGGATATTTATGGATTTAATTATATAATTGGATTAATTCATTGACACACATCTCAATCTTGAGATGGATGGTCATGGTTGATCTTGATCAATCTCAAAAATTTATAAATAGAGAAGCCATAAACATCATTTTCAAGATTGATTTGTGCAAAGTTATAATGCTAAATTGTCTCCATAATCCTTTGTGTTGATTATTGTTTTTCATTATCAAGCTTCATTTGATAGGTTATATTGGATATTTCATCTACTTTAAGCCTAGGTTATGCAAATAATTCTTGACATATGGGGAGAGATACCACCATTGTTGATGAAGACAAGAACTCTTGATCAAGGGAGAACATGATTTTGAGTCGCACTTATATAGTGAATCCACTTGGGAAGGTAATCAATGTTTCTTTATTTCAATTATTTATTGTTATCTTTTTTAATTCTCACATGAATAGATAAGCTAAGTTTTGTTATGTATTTAATGTATTTTAAATGATTTCTTGACTAATGCTTGACTAACTCTCTTTGTAATCCTCTCTACATTTTGGCACACCCAATGGGACCCTAGCCCCATAAATTTTCTCACAAAGGCTCTTTCAATCAACCTACTAACCAATCTTATGTATAATATTAGAGGAAATGTGTCAATATTGTTAAATTTTAAGTTCAAATTCTATTTTTTTTATAATTGCATTTTTGTCCCTGGTAATGTCAGTTTTGATCTCTGTTACAATATCACTACTATCATAGTAATAATTTTGTAACAAAATTAATATTTTTTAAAAAGTAATTTCATATCCTTGGGTAATGATATCATTCATCAAAATAGTTATTTCATAGCCCTAGGTAGTGATATCATTCATAAAAATAGTGATTTTATTCACTTGAGCAATGATTTTATCTCAAAATAGTGATATTGTTTACCTTGTGTAGTGATTTCATATTCAACAACAGTGATTTTGTCAATAGAACAGTGATTTTGTGTTTTATGTGTTTTCTATTTGGTAATAGTAATTTTGTAGGAAATTAGTGATATCGTGTTTTATGATGATCTAACCCATAACAATGATATTGTTTTTTAGTAATTGTGATTTTGTAGGGAAATAGAAATATTAATTGTGTAACAATGATTTATAAATAGAGAGCTTGTTTTGAGAAGTTTCTTCACTCATTTACAAATTAGATTTAAAGCTAAAGGACATAATGACTTTTCATTGCAAGATCAAGCTTGAAATTTGTTAATGCATGCTTTTTAGACCTTCTTTGAAAGTTTAAAATGGACTAGGAACTTTGTTTTGGTGCTTAATGGAAATTTAGATGCTTAGATAAATGTTTTGAAAAATTGTGCTTTCAAAGCTACAACTTAAGACCAAGGGGTCAAAAGAACACCACCAAATCTTTCATTTGGTTCTTAAAATTCAACTCACTTGTCAAATTTTGTCTTTAATAGTTGTTTAAATAGAATTTGATTGGCAAAAAGAGGGATGTTATGTGTATGCTCTTATATCCATCCCCTTTAGGGAATTTTTGGAATCAAAAGCGTCATCCTTATTACAAACATGCCTAATCCAAGGCACAAAAATAATGTCATCTAAAGTACTCCCCAAAAACTCACAATAATTTGGGTGACTTTGAAACAACCATAAATTCTTTTTATTATGTGTTTTATTTTATGCAAATTTGGCTTGTGAGGGGGGTTTCATCACCTCCCATGAGTTCTATAAGATTAAATCACTAGGATGTATCTGCACTTTGAACATCACACTATACTAAGCAAGTGATAGATGTAGTGGTTGCAAAAAGGATAAGACCTTTTTGAAACAAGCCAAGTGCCACAGACATCCAATTAAAGTGCACTTCTTTTGCAACATTTGGCATGAAATCCATTCTATAATTGATCCATCTAGAAATGTTTGAAAACTTGTAGTTTTTAGATAAATCCCCACTTGCCACAAAAGTATTATTGGTGCAAGGTGCACCTCAAGGTCCATGTCATTTTATTGTCATTTGAGATAAGGGGTTATAAAAACCCTACTATATAATGTGCATTTACTTTTAGAGGAACACTTGAAACCCTCTCAAATGATGTATATAGATGGACTCTAACAATATCATATAACCTAATGAGTTTAGACTTAAGACGATTATTTTTTATCATTAGCTTACTTGGTCTTGATTTGTGTCTAACAACTACTTGTTAACTCAATGAACTTAACCAAAACACATTGTCCTCAAAATTCTTGGGAAAGGGAGGCATTACGCTATCCAATTGGAAAATTTATCTTTTCCTTGTTCAAAATTGTTATCAAAAACTTTGTGTCATATCACCTACTTTGGCATAGTATGCTACCCATTTGAGTCTGGATCATTTACCCAATTTCTTTAAGTCCCTCATTTATAATTCACATTCAAAATTAAACCTTTCTAAGTTTTAAAGGTTGGTGTGTTAAATTAGGTTCTCCATTTGCACACTAAACTTGTTCTAACTTGGGTTCAATTTTCCATTTGGATTGAGGGCCATTTATTAGACTCAAAATCATATTATCATCTTGTTGGACTCAAGTCATCTTATGTATGGCTCATGATTTGAGTCCTAGAACATATTTTATCCTACTAGAACCATGTGGTGATGTTATGTTACCCATTTGGTCCTAGCTTTGTACTTAGTGATTTGTGTATGTTTTTACATCTTGAGTTACTTAGTTCATATTGTCTTATTTTTAATCTAAATAGCTTTCCTCTAATTTTCTAGGGTCAAATCATCAAAGTTGAAACTATATTTTAAGGTATAGGTGTATCACAAATATCTAGGCTTTGGTGTACTAGTTTTCACTTTAGATCTTTGAGTTGCCTTACCCTCTTCCAATCTATATGATTTCAACTTTATCAAAGTTGAATAAATTTTTGAACCAAATCTTCTAATTGTGTGTGGTTTTAAGCCACCCTCCTTTATATTCTCTTTGGTACCTTAGTCATTTATTTGAAGAAAACCAAAACATATCTTGTTTGACTGTTTGAAAAACATTAATCCAAATCTAGTCAAATGTAAAGAACAACTCTTTTTAGCAATGACACTAAGGTACACTTGCAATAGGGTTTATTATGGCCCTAGTTGTAAGGTAGAGCATTTTTATGATGGACATGAGCACTCCATATTATTTAAGTATGTTTCCCTCTTTGGGTTTATCTATTGAAAACCAATCGCATCTATGTTAGTTTTCATACATCATCCTTTTCCTTCCCCTTTGATTTATGCTCTATGCTTAAAGGTTAATATTTTGGGGTATCCTTCTTCTCCTTTAGCTTGTATGAGCAAGAAAGCTCCACAACATATGAAGGTTACAATTTTTGGACCTCCTCCTTTGGTTTACACAAGCAACCAAACTAAGAAGCATCTAGTTGTTACCATTTTAGGACCTCCTCATTTAGTTTGCACAAGCAACCAAACTAAGAATCATCCAGTCATTACCATTTTAGGACCTCCTCTTTTGGTTTACACAAGAAACCAAACTAATAAGCATCTATTCGTTACCATTTTAGGACCTCCTCCTTTGGTTTACACAAGCAACCAAACTAAGAAGTGTCCAGTCATTACCATTTTAGGACCTCCTCTTTTGGTTTGCATAAGCAACCAAACTAATAAGTGTCCATTTATTACCATTCTTGGCTGACCACCAATTGTTGATGAACCTATTTTTGAAGAACCTCCATTTGATGAATTAGTTGTGTTTGATCCCTTATTTAATAGTCTAATTTTTGGAGAGTCCGTTATTGAACCCCCAAACCATTATTCTTGATAAACCAAATGCTCCCCACTTTAGAAATTATGTGCCAATTTTCAAGCCAAAACAAGAACTATTACCTCTTCAAGAGCCATCTTATGAGGATCAAAATGTGTTCAAAGTTAATATTTTGCAACCAATTATGAACCAAAACCAAAATGTTATTATTGAAACATCCATTTATGATAATTCAACCTATGATAAGTTACCTATTCATATTTTAGCTATTTTTAAAGAGCCTCATCTCCTTAACAAGCTAGTCTCTGCAAAGTTATCTCTTGATCTTTTTTCACTCATTAAGGAGTCTCACTATGACAAACATGATTTTATCGATACGTCCCTTGAGTGGTTCCCTCTCTTTGAGGGGCTTCACTTAGACAAGCCAGTCTATGTTGAACCCTTCCAAGATGAATCAATTTTTATTGAGCCCATTATGCCATCATAGGCCATTACTTGTTAAACATTTAGAATTCAACAAAACATTATCAAAATAACTATATCAAATAAAGAATTTGAATTGGATTTAGGTTCCATTTTTGAACTGACATCAGATTTAGCATCAAAAATAGAATCATAATTAGTTGTGACATTAGATTTAGAGTCCCTTGCTTTAGAATTAGATTTATAAATAGAATATAGTATTGGTTATTACACCATTGGTTAAATTTGCCTTGCAAATCAATTTGAATATATTTGTGATCCTTATACATTTTTTGAGGATGATTACTTCAACATTGACACAAGTTCTCCTAGTATCTTCTACAAGGATTGTGTTGCCTTTCATCATTCCACCATTATTACCACCCAATATAGACATTATATTGACATTCCACCAAGGATCACAATAAAATTATTCAGGTTTAAATTTGTATCAAGTTCTTGATAGAGTATCTTTTTTGAAAGGGTGTTGGATAGAAATATTTATTACTTATCATTTGCGTTGTCTCACATATTGACTAGGATGTGCATATACCTGATAGTAAGAGTAGCATAACCATTTTTTACTTTTCTAATTACCATTTGTCATTACCATGCCTCATCTCTTGGGGACAACCCCTATAGACCTTTTTTAGGCATTATTATACCATTATGTTCCATTGGTCTCATGTTACTTAAAATACATTGACTTGAGGTCCTTCGAGACTATGTAGGTAGTGCTCAATTTCTATTAAGGTCATCTCGATCACCCCTTTCCCATGGTCTCACCATTTTGTGAGAAATCTAAGCTAATCATCACTTGGGGGAAACTTTTTTTCCACTATAGCCAATTTTCTTTTGATCATTTCAACATACCATTTTTATTATACTATTTTTATTATACCATTTCTTTACTATTGACCAAGGCTTGTTTTTAGTCATCTTACTGATTCCATTTTGATCTTGGTTCCTTTGGTTCATCTTACACTTTCTATGGTGGGATTTTGATTTAGTTTTAATAATTTTAGAATGTCATGTTAAATGAAAATCTATGGGAGTAGTGTGACATTTGATCTAACAAGTTACCTTTCATATATCATCTTAATTGATATCACTGATTATAACTACCTATGGGCAAATTAGTATTGTTTTGGTACCCTTAATTATAACCATCTTTGGTAAAATTAGTATTATGATGTTGTTTCCTAATTATAACCACCTATGGGCAAATTAGGCATGATGCCTTTTTACCATGCATTGTCATATCATCTGGTCATTACTATTATCACTTATCTTGTCATTCACCTTTATTTATGAACTTATTGTGACCTAGCCAATTTTTCATCACCTTTTGTGTGGAAAAAATTACTATGACTTGGGATTATTTTGGGGTTATGTAGGTCATGTTTGATTCATTTCAAGGTCAACTCAGTCCCTCTTATCATATGCTCTCATCATATTGTGAGCATTTTAAGTTGGCACTCTCACTGTTTCATGAGATGGACCATTTTGTATCTCTGAATCATCAATCAAGTTGAGATACTTAGAAAAATCCCAAAAACATTTGTAAACCATTCAAAAACTCAAAAATATTTTGTGTGTGTTCATTTGATTATTGTTTGTCATGCTAGTCTTTTGTTTTCACGTTTGGTCTTGCTTCTTTGTTTTATTTTTCAAGTACATCTTGATGGCCTACAGAGATCTTGATTATTCATATTTTGATCTTATATTATCAAGTTGTTCTTGCCTTGATTTTCTACATTGTTGTCCCTATTTAAGTCTTGATTATTCATATCTTGATTTTTAGTTAGGTTCATTTATGTTTCTTTTTTGCTTTTACTTTTTTGTTTAAATGTAAATAGTTGTAACTCTAGTGTTGGTCATTGTTTTACCATTATCCTTAATTATAGGTATTAACATTTGAACTAGCTCAGTGTACTTGGAATATTATGTCATTCTAATTTATTCATACTTATGATGCCTAATTTATTTTTCTATAGGAATCACTTTGTGCGTAGGTTTCAAATTTTTAACATCAACATCACTCCGATGAATAGTTCTCAAGAACACTTTGCATAATCTAGGCTCATGATATGAAATTAGGCATCTAGGTATCATGTATTTTAGCACTTTGACTCTATGCTTAGACATTCATCTCTTCACATACATCATGAGTCTACTCAAACTTTGGTTATTTTTCTTCATCACTCATTCCATTCTATCCCACTTTTTGGGATAATTACATCGGCTTAAGGTCTTACTGGACTATGTAGGCAACACTCAATTTTTATTAAGGTCAGATCAGCTATCTTTCATTCTTCTTTTCATCTCTTTCATCACTTTGTGCATTCTCATATGTTGGGTTTTATGTCTTTCTAAGCCCTTACACCATCATATGTAAGTTTGTGCCTATTCACTTTAACCTATTTTTTGGGTTATATCCTTGAGCTATTTTGATTTCCAATTACCCATGTTGGGGTACATTATCTAAATAACATCATAATCAAATCAAATCTACAGGGGCAAACCATTATTTATTCTTTATCAATTATCAAAATTTGCCCTACCAGAACAAACATTTTTTATCATGATCATATTTACTCTACTGGAGTACTTATTATCTTATCTTTGGAGACCACATTCTCTTTTCCTCTAATTCTATGCTCTCTACACTAATCCCCATAAAGGCAATATTTTAGTATGTAACCTATCTTGGGATTGATCATTGTCATAAGCATACAACATGTACTCTCAAATCATGTATGTTTAAAGTGTGTCCCTTATATTTATGGATAGTATCTTTCCCATTCCCCCCATCTTTGGGGCCTATTATACCTCTAATTATATTTTGATAATTTATCACCACCACGTGTACAAGCATTATCTAATTTGGATGTGATCTATTCCACGAGTTAATATCTCACTTTCTCTCTCTTTTAGAGAGTTTATTCTTCTCTTTCATCATAGAATGTCCTCTCGAGGAGGCATCCTGGGTCATTTCCAATTTCTCCTGACAACTCTTTTCTTTGAAAAGATGTTTTTTTGCTTGAATGTCTCACTATACCTTCTCAAATAGGGGGAAAATGTAGACATATAATTCCTAACACCATTTGTGTTTAAATTGTCATTCTTACTCAAAATGCACTCAAATGCACATTTTAGGTCAAAATCATTAAAACACCCTAAATGGTTCGAACTTGTCATTTATAAGTGTCAATTTAGGTCAAAGTATCCCTAAATAGGGAAATACATTTTATGTGATACCTAACTTTAATCAATTCATTTCAAGTCAAAATGATTATTTCACTTTTTTGTCTTCAGGATCACTCTTTTATTCTAATTCATTGCTACACATCACGTACCTTTTTTATTTTGTGTTGGCAACATCCTAAATAGTAATATGGTTCTAGTGCATCTAACATCACCTTCTAATTCTTCTCAATTCAAATTATGATCCAGTAAGATGACTTTATGATCATTTTGATTAATTAAGTGCCAATTTCCAAATAATTTCACAAATGTTACTTAACTTTATTTAAGGCTAATTGATCCAAATCAAGAGCTTAAGTGGATTTTCCATAAGAATTTTTGAATATTTTTTTTGAAAATTGATTTCTATTAAATACATCACCTAATGACATCATCATATGGGGTGGCATCCATAAGCCATAAATGCATAAAATATCAATATTATGGGTCTCCCATACCTCATTAATACCCTCCATGCCTCTTAAATTCCCCTCTATCCCAAATATATATATATATATATACATTTAATTATATAATTGGATTAATTTATGGCCACACATCTCAATCTTGAGATGGATGATCATGATTGATCCTGATCAATCTCAAAAATCTATAAATAGAGAGGCCATGAACATCATTTTCAAGATTTATTTGTGCAAAGTTATAATGTTAAATTATATCCAAAATCATTTGTATTGATTATTTTTTTCATTATAAAGCTTAATTTGATAGGATAGATTGGATATTTCATCTACTTTGAGCCTAGGTTATGCAAAGAATTCTTGAGACATGGGAGGAGCTACCACCATTTTTGATGAAGATAAGAACTCTTGATCAAGGGAGAACATGATTTTGATCTACACTTGTATGGTGAATCCAATTGGGAAGGTATTCTATGTTTCCTTATTTCAATTTTTTATTGATATCTTTTTTAATTCCTACATGAATAGATAGTCTAAGTTTTGTTATGTCTTTAATGCATTTTTTATAATTTCTTGACTAATGCTTGACTAACTCTCTTTGAAATCCTCTCTAAAATTATTGGGATTATTAATATTTTGTTGGAAGTATCTACTAAAATATGGGGTGAATAATTTTTTTAACAATATCTATTCAATTCCATTCATCATTCCATGAAGCATTCATTCACATAAAAGATCAATGCATAAGCGAAATAACTATGCAAACATATCACAAGAGAACACAAAAGATATGTGAGAAACCCCCTTAGGGTATAAAACCCATTAAACCATTCACATGGACTAAAATCCTATAATTTCAATATATAATTTTTATTTAATCACCAACTTCACAAGGAGTTCCAACCCCTATCTAGATAAGCACCCACTTAACTAGTATTTTACAAGCTCTATCTTACAAGGAGGCTCCAACACCTTAGGTGACTTAGCACAAACTAAGTTAAAATTGATATATGATCACCTTATATCACCTATTTCTAAATCAACTAAATATTACAACCTTATTTTTCACTCTTTTCCCTTTAATCTCACTCAAACAACCTCTTAGGCCTTTTTGCTCAATTAGCCCTCTATTTGGCAGAATTAGGTCAAATGACCTTCCTAAACACCTATATAAAAATATTTATATAATCATGGAATTTTTTTATCATCTTCCCCATGATATTAAATCTCTTAAACTATTCTCCAAAAACACTATATCCTTCACTCAATAGCTCAATTCTCTAACTAGTCAAAATAGGCTTATTAGGCCTTGATTTTATACTTGATTATTTTTCATAACTATATTGGTTAGACTAGGACCTAAAAATAATTTTATTATTATTTAAATAAATAAATAAACACCTTTAATAATTTAAAAAACAATACATAAGTATTCATAGTCCATAAGGACCAAATCCACCATTAGGCCTAATGGAGACCTATGCAATTAGGTATGTCCTATCCACACGTTACCACTCTAACCCTTAAGAAAAATTAGTGTCTTAAAAAATGGATGAAACACTTTATATATTAATAAAATATACCCATACTAATTTTACCTTGGGTCCCTAACTCCATTTGGCCCATTTCACTACTTGTACCTATTAATTAGGTCTCTTCGCCAATAAGCCTTCTCATTACTTATAAGTCTGTCCTAAAAATTTGAACCATATACACAAATTTTCCACATGAACCATACATAAAATCATATTAATAATATCACCATTACTTAAAAAACCTATAAAAATTCTTTGGTCTTCACCACACAGGCCATAAGGCCTTAGAAATACTTATGTAAAAGGTTTACTCAGAAACACTAAACACTATTAACACACAGTCAAAATCATTTGAATCTCCAAGATTGAATAAATAATTAAAATGCATAAAAAACATTCAAATGATACTAAAATACATTTATAACACATTTAATATATTTTTATCCTTCAACTTAGTGCAAAAATACTCGAGAGCATCCTTTTCACACATACACAGAAAGTTACCTGCATGAACAAAAACACAATCAAGAAAACCAACTCTTAAAACACCTTTGGGAACACTTATATGAAATTAAAATGGATTTTTTTGAACATATATAATTATTATATCATCTATTTAAATATATATTTCATGATCATATATCAATATTGGTCTTATAGACCAATCTCACTATGTCACTCTACACAAACTTCATTGTGTTAGATAGACCAGTTTGATGACAAATTTTTGCATAGGTGTAGGCATATTCAAAAATTATATACTAAGGACATAGGATGGATAGGTATTTAATAATTACCCCATACCTTATTATCCATCCTTAGTCCTCTACAACCAATCCCTAATCTCATTCTCATTCTCACCTAGTTTTCTCAATGTTATGTTCATTAGGCGAGTTTAGCAATAGGCTAACTTCCATAACTAGTTTAGAAATTTTTTGGTCATAAAAATACTCATAAAATTACATGTTCATAAACTATAAGTATTTTACATAATCCTCCATCCATTTGCATGCTTTGACCTAGTCAACCCTACTTGTAACATGAAAAACCCTAAAAATAAGGGTTTTCATATAGCTAATACTCACTGTCAGGTCAAAAAAAACAACCTAAGGAAACCTTGAATATATATGCACATGTTCCAAACACCAAAAAAAGTCAAATAGACCATTTTTATCAATAAACAATTATATATTTCCTATCAAGTCTTTGTTAGGGTTTTAGGAGGGTTTTGACTACCTTACCTTCTTAGCAATCATTCATAAAGGTTTCCCCTAAACTCCAAAACCAATGCTAGGAAATTAAATATAGGGACCTTTCCCAAATACCATGAAGTGATTATGATCTCATGAAAAAATTTCTTGTGCCAATGAGCATGAGAAACTTCTTCTCAAATTTGTAACACCCCATTTTATGCACATAGTCAACCTTACCACCAAATTTCTTACTTTTTCCTATAATCTATGACTTAAAACTTAGTCAACATGATTATCATAATAACTCACACCTATTTCATTTCTCTTAATATCTTTATCATCCTTGTAAAAG
The DNA here is from genome assembly GCA_037957365.1 of Torreya grandis. Lineage (NCBI taxonomy): Eukaryota > Viridiplantae > Streptophyta > Pinopsida > Cupressales > Taxaceae > Torreya > Torreya grandis. The sequence goes on along the minus strand of JARHVA010006074.1, from coordinate 662,044 downwards.
ATATTAAACCATCATTAGGACATAACAGGTCACTTTGTGCAATTAGGCCTTTATACTACCAATCATACTTTGAGTATGATCATGCCTTGAAACCTCTTGAACTATATTCAACACTATACCCTCATGTCATAAAACATCATATCTTATTTAGACATTGCCAACTTGCTCATATAGGTCTCATATGACTCAACTCATCATGATACTAGGCCTATGACAAATCATTAGGTTCCTTAATTATGGCTTCAAGAACTCAACATCAAGAACAACTATGAAAACATAGAATGACATCAATGACACTTTCATGACATCACTTATAACTTCATGCATACCTTCTAACACATTCCTAGAAATATCCCCCTTTGTCATTGATGGCAATAACTCATTGATAGAATTTACTCAGAGAGACTTCTCTTACTAGGAAACATCTTCTGAATGAAAATCAATCTTCCCATTTGACATTAATTAAAAATCACTTACCTATAATAACACTTCGAGATAAAATATTATATAAAACTCCCCCTTTTATATTGCATGTCTTAGACAGCTTCTTCTTGATAGATTGATATGACTCCCCCTTTGACCTCACAGCTTGGGAACTTCTTTTCTATTCTTGGAGCTAAAACACCTCCTCATTAGCTCCCCTTAAGCACATTATCTTTCTCAATGGTTGCTAGGAATAGGAATCACACCAAAATATTGTCTTAAATGTTCAAAAGTAACCTTTGGTAGAGGCTTAGTTAGGATATCTTCAATCTAATCCTTGGTGGACAAAAATTCAAGCTTAATGCTTTGTTCACTCACCTATTATTTTAATAAATTATACTTGATAGGAATATGTTTGGTCTTTGAATGCAATAAGGGATTATTTGAAACATTCATGGTACTAGTATTATCATAGAGAATAGGAATAGGTCCATCAAACTCCACCTTATAGTCTTTTAAGGTTTGTTTCATCCATAATACTTGAGTACAACATGAAGATGTTGCAATATACTTAGTTTCACAAATAGATAAAGATATTTAAGGTTATTTCTTCCTTAACCATGAGACTAGACACTTACCTAAGAAGGCAGCTCTTCCACTAGTGCTTTTGATGTCATCTAGACTCTCATCCCAATCTACATCTGTATAGGCTACTAGATCAAACTTTTTACTCCTTCGGTACCATAAACCATATTCCAAAGTCCCTTTGAAATACCTAATTATCCTTCTTATTGCTTGTAGGTGTATTTCATTAATATTTTCTTGGAGTCTTCCCATAACATCAAATTTTAATTAATCCAATCAAATTTTGAGCCAATAATATGATATTTTGACCAAATCAAGAGCTTAAGTTAATTTTCCATGAAACTTGTTGAATATTTCTTTTTAAAAATTTATATTGAATAATTTAATCATCAAATGAAATCATTTCTTGAGGTGGCATCCCTAGGCCATAAATACACAAAATATCAAGATTATGGGTCTCACATGCCTCTTTAATAATTCTCATGCCTCTTTAATGCCTCTTTATCCCAAATATTTATGGGTATATTTATAGATTTAATTACATAATCATATTTATTCATGGTCACACATCTCAATCTTGAGATTGATGGTCATGGTTGATCCAATCCCTTTTGAAAAATCTATAAATAAGAGGCCTTACAATCATAAATTTAAGCTTAGATAGTGCAAAGTTATAATGTTTAAATCATTTCAAAATCATTGCATTTTAGTTTTATAATTCCAAATTGTTGAGCCAAAGCCAAAGCCATCACAAAGGTGCCAAGGAGAAGAGGAGATAGACAAGCCTCCTTTGATGAAGACTCATTAAGCACAAACCAAGCAAGCCACTTCAACAAGATATTTGGAGCATCCAAGGAAGGTGAAAGACTTCTTTGTCCTTGCATTCTAGTTGTGTTTCTCATTTGGTTTTGTTAATATGTTCCCCCCTTGATACAGGCTTAGAGTGTTAGCTTAGTATGTTATTTTTTTTATTTGATTTCATTCACTAATACCATACTAATCTCCCCTATTGCAATCTTATGTTCACAAACAGCATGTCCATTGGGACCTAACACATCCTACATACCAAGAATATCAATATACAAGTCTTAAATTAAGATTTGAATGCTTAAAACATTTTATAACTTTCTTTTGCTATTTTTCTTTGTCACAGGATTACACAATAACAGTCAATGGTCAGCGCAACTATCGATGATCATTTTCAACTATAGATGGTTAGGTATAACCATCAATGGTCACTAGTTTTTTTTTTTTTTTTAAACATAGACCCAATAGCTAATAGGCCATTTTTTGAAGCTTAGTTTGGGATCATACGAACTCCACGTGTTTTTTCCTAAATTTTCATAATATGCTAACAATTTACCTTCAAGTTGCATAGTTTTTTTAAAAAATCAAGTTGCTAACCAAGTCTAATATAACACATTTATTTCTTGAGGATTTGCCTTCGGGTTGATAGGTGTTTAATTTACAAATTTATTTTCTCAATCTCATAAGTGTTTCAAAGTAGGCAGTCCTAATCTTATTTTTGCATGTTGAAAGGCTGGTTTGGAAGTTAATTTGAGTGTTTTAACTAATCATACACTTCAGTTTATAATTTTAAAAAGAACTTGGTTAAAATCATACACACTTCAAATTTGGTACCTAAAATGAATCTTTAGCATGCTAAGTCTTGAACACTTCAAACTTTGGGTTTAAAATGAACTTAGGTGATTATTGTTTCATTTAGTCTTTTTGGTGAAATATTTACAAGTTTTTACATATTAAATCCAAGGGGCTAAAGAACACCACCATACTTTTCAATTAAGTGATTTAAAATTGAGCACATTTTCAAAGTTTGTGTTCAATACATCATTGCTTAATTAGATTTTTTTGGAAAAAATAAAGATCGTGCGTGTATGCTCTCCCATCCATCCCCTTTAGGGAACTTTTGAGATCAAAATCATCATATTTTTTGTAAAGTGCCTTAGTTAAAGGTGTGAAAGAGATATTGTGAAGGCTCTCCTCAAGGACCCGTATGGATTGAGTGACCTAGAAAAAACATTTAAATCTCTTTTACATGTCATTTATTTCATATATTTTGGCTTATGAGGGGGACTTCATTACCTCCTATGAGTTCTTTAGGGAAGCCTTGACCCAAGAATTCATTTCCTAACATTGTCTTCAACCCCTCTTCATGGGGGGGTATATAAATTGAGATCACCCCACTAGGACTGATGGTTTGAGTATTTAAATCATCTCCTAATGCTAGGGATAATCTTAAGATGTTTAAGCATGTTGAAAATCACACTAAACTAAGTGAGCGATGGATGTAGTGGTTGTAAAAAAGCAAGACATTTTTACAACAATCCAAGTTTTGTAAACTCAAATGACGTGAGATTATTTTTACACAATAGATGTGAAATTTATATGCAATTGATCCATATATAAAGTTTGAAAACTAATTAGTTTTATTAAACCATACTTTGCCACACCCTTGATAGGATTTAAGAAGATTTACTTAATTGTATTTTGGCATTTTCATGCTTGGTGTCTTTAAACTAAAACTAATGTGTTTGTTTATAAACCATGTCAAAACTAATTTGTTTATATGTCACTCTTTAATCTAAATAAAGAGGCATTATGCTATCCATTTTACACCACACTTATGCCTTGAAATTTTTGATAAACATGTTTGTGTGTGTTACTTGTTTGAGATGGGTATCATTATGCTACCCACATCATTATCAAGTTTGAGCCTTTGAGTCTTTGAAACATAACATTGATCACATCATTAGAGAATGATAATGTATTTATGCTACTCAATTTATTTCAAGACTCATTTGAATTATACCAAAACCATGTCACATATGCCATTTGAACCCTGTTTATGTACCATCATACTGTGCGAATATTATCTAGCTTATTTTGTCAAATCCTAATCTTCAATGTTGAGTTTCCAATTAACCTTGTTAAATTTGGATTCAAACATTGATTTATTTATATTTAGGCCTTAATTCATGGGGTTGATACATATATTTTTCTTTAGGTTGCATAACTTTGGTTAATTGATTATCCAAACTTGACTATTTATTATTTGTTTGTTCAATGCCTATCCTCATCATTGTTTGTGCCTTTATTTGATAGAACATAACCTTTCTCAAAAATCCTATTGCCTTATGGCTTATACCAATTGATCATGTTTATGTCTAACTCCATGTGTTAGGTCTATGTCAAATTTGTTCTAAACTTGTTAGATTAAATCAAATCAAATCATCCTTTGTTTTGAGTCTAGATGTTGATGTCATGTTTGGCCAAAATTCCTAGTAGATCATGTTTGTTTGAGCCTAAATTTTGACTCCGCATTTGGACAAAAGACCTAGCAACTCAACTTTTTCCTTTCCTATATTAGATCTTGTTTGGAGCACTTTGTCCTAGACTTTGACATACCAATTTTTATTCATTGCTTGACTTTTTGTGTGTATGAAATTTGATTTTAGACATTTGATGTTAAACTATTTTATGCCAAATATTAACATAAAATATTTTGGAGATACAGATATATTTTTAGACCACATTAGAGATACAGCTCCACCTTTGATCAAATTAGACCAAGTTTGAACCATTTGTCCTTTGGACATAGTTTTTTAAAGTTTGTATAACTCTAATCCTTTTATTTTGGAGCTTTCATCATTTATGTGGATATGTCTAGCTAAACTTATGGTGGAGTCACATATAATTTGAGTTATGATAGAATGGCCAGACAAAATCCAACTAGAAACCCCTAAAGAGATAGATTTTCTAAGTAATTTTATTATTCTCCCTAAAATACTCCATGTGGGGAACAAAGTCAAGAACTAGCTTACAATCCAACTCAAAACCCTGACTGGGATGATATGGTTTATGAGGAGTACTTGGATGCTTTAGCTTATGCAAGCAATCAAGCTCCACCACATCATACCATTTTTATTCCAAGACCATAAAGTCACACCATTTCCATACTAAGACCTCATCCTTTGGCTTGTGAAATCAATCAAGATCCTTAATTCCCTTTCATCATTCTAAGACCTTGTCATTTGGTTTGTGTGAGCAATCAAGCTCCATAATTCCTTTTCATCATTCTAAGACCTGGTCCTTTGGCTTTTGCAAGCAATCAAGCTCCACACCACCTTATTGTTACCATTTTAAGACTTCATCATTTGGCTCATATGAGTAACCAAATTCCACAACAACTAATCCAATCAGTACCTTAATTGAGCTAATCATTAGATAACCAAGCTATATTCCAAACTAGTATTTTCCAACTCATTAGAAACCAAGGCAAAGAAAATCAACCAATCTGAGATGCTTTTATTGAAACAACCATTTGTGATAAGTCAACCTAGGATGAATCACCTTTCAATCCTATACCTGTTATTGAGGATTTTCACTCTAATGAGCCAGTCTTTGTTGAGCCACTTAATAATGATTATAACCACCTTTGGGCAAATCATTACCTTGACCATATGCCTATTTTCTAAGAGCCTCCTATTGACAAGCCAATATCTGAGGAGTTGTCTTTTGATATTTTTACCATCATTGAGGAGTCTCACTTTCATAAACCATTCTTTATAGAACCTACCATGCCATCATAGGCTGTTACTCATCCAAAACCAAACATTCAACAAGACATTATTATAACAGAGTACCTATCAGATGAAGAATCAAAGTCATAGTCAGGTTTTATTCTTGAACTGACATCAGATTTAGCATCAAAATTAGAATCAACATCAATCTCAACATCAGATTTAGAGTCCACTTTGTTATAATCATATTTGGATACAAAATATATTTGTGATTATTAAAACATTGGTTATGCATGCCTTGTATATCAATTTGAATACATTTATTATCCTTATATAGTTTATGAGGATGAGTACTTTAGCATCGACATAGGTTCTCCTAGTATTTTCTCCAAGGATTGTGCTACCACCCCCTATTCCACTACAATTACCATCAACCATCATAGCCATTTCATTGGCATTCCATCTCTCAAAAGTGTTGATTGGGATTGACAAAATCACACTTTGTCAAATTGCATCCATGGTGACATAACAGTTGAAGAAGAGCAAGGAGGCCAAGACCACATTCATGTAGCAAAACAACACTCTCCTAGTGAAACTTTTTTGGAGGCATTAGGGGACAATCAAAGTTCAAATTCAGCATCTTCTAATGAAACTTTTTCAAAAGCACTAGAAGAAAATCAAAGTCAAAAACCAAAGTTCATTAGTCAAACCTTCTTGGAGGTGCTATGGGAAAATCAAGACAACTTCATTGGTAAAAACCTCATTAAGGCACCAATAGCTAAGCACAAAAGTTCTTCACTACTTGATGAAGACATTATCAAAGATCAAATCAAAATATCTTCCACTCTACAACCTAATTAGATGGTAGCTAATCTCAAGATAAAATAATAGAAATTTTTGTGGTCCTATCGAGAGAAGAAGTCTTCAACCCTACTACATCTAAGGTTATGTCAAATTTTACATTGGCAACATTACATATGACTAAAATTCTTGATCTTCATTTATTTTCCCTCCATCATTCATTCCATTATCATCCACCATTCCATTTCACAAATAAACCTACCATCCATTATTTGTCCTTATTTACCATCTTTGGCCATACTTTCCTTCGTAGAGGCTACAAAGATACCTTGTCTTGACACTTCAAGGAATCAGAATCAACAACCAATAAAGATCACAATAACATTCTCAACATCCAAATATGCAGGCCGTTATTGAAAAAAAACTATTCAAATGAGGTGTGGGGTAGCAATTAACATGATTAATTTATTTTTTTTGTATTCCTTTCTAATTATGACGTGCATCTCCACTTTAGTAAAAATAACATAATCATATGCCATTTTACCATACCCAGGGTAAACACATCAAAAACCAGCAATCACCCAGGCTAGAAACATGTACCATACCATTTCAATTTCCATATTCATTTTCCATTGTCACATATCCTATCCAATCACCTTATCACTTGGGGGTGACCCTCTTACCATTTTATCTAATATATCAAAACCTATCATTATCCTAATCAATATTGTGTTGTCTTACCATATCATTCCTATCTAGACTAAACCCTATTTTTAATCATCCTATCCAATCTTATTTTGATCTTAGTTACTTTGGTTCTTCCTACACTTTTTGTGAGGGTATTCTGATCAAGTTTCAATAATCAATCAAGTTTGTCTTTATAATGATAGTATATGAAATTAGTGTGATAGTTGATTTGGTAAGATATCTTTCATTTTCCATCCTATATTGAGTTTGTTTATCTGAGTCTAATTATAACTACCTATTGGAAAATTAGTGTTCACCGGTCTTGCTACTAATTATAACCACCTATGGATGTAAATTAGTATCATTGATATAGTTCATTATATCCTAGTTATAACTACCTATGGGAAATCTAGGGCAACAATTGTTTATCATGCATTGTCACATCACCTTGCCATTACTATTTTCATTTGACTGGCCATTTTTTGGATTTGAGAACTTGTTGGGTCCTAGTTGGTTTTTCCCCATCTTTTGTGTGGATGGAATTACTTTAACTTGAGGTTATTTTAGAACTATGTGGGCCATGCTCAATTCATGTTAGGTCACCTTAGTCCTCATTTCCATGTGCTCTCACCATTTTATGAGTAATTATATCCAAACACTCTCATTATTTTATGAGTAGTTATCTTATCATTCTCTAATGAGTTAAGAATACCTCAAAATTCCAAAAACATTTCAATTATTTTAAAAATCCAAAAACATTTGTCCTATCTAAACCTAGTTAGTTATCCTCGATCTGCCTTACTATGGGATGGTCATTGTTAAGATGCTTTCTTTTGATTTTATTTTTAGGCTTTCTATTTATTTATTTATTTTAGGTTGTTTATGTGTTTGTGTGCTATCTATTTGTTTGTTTATTTTCTTGCTTGCCTGTTTGTTTTCTTTTAGTTGTGTTGCCTCAATTTGATCTATATGTATGCATTGGGTGATTCTTTGCACATATTATTTTTGAGTCCATTCAATTCATACATCAACATTGTCATCATGGTTTTTATCATTAATGCATTATTTTTAATTGTTTACTATATTAGGAGTCAGTCCTTATGCATATTTCAGGATAGTCTTCATAGTGTTCTATCATGATGCATACCATCACATACTATAGAAAAAAATAGCTTCAAGAAGGTCTACAATCAATGGAGCCATAAAAGTTTCTCCTTGGCAACTTAGCAAATCCTTTCACCAATCTTGATCAAATTAACCCATTGGCCATTCTGATTGTATCATTGCTAATTAGGATGAGCATCTCCTTATTTGTAGGTACAACTAAATCTTTTCTATTGATCAATCTCATTTTTCTATCCATCTCTTTCATCACTTTGCATCTTCATATGCTTAGTTGTTTGTGGCTTCTTTAGTCATTAAACTATTGCATTTACGTTTGAACTCGATCATCTTTAATCTATAATTCTAGGTTATATCCTTGAGTTATGCTTACTAATCATCCCTAACTAGGGCATAACCATATCAAATATCATCTTTATCTAATTCAAATATTCTTAATGATTATAACCGCCTATGGGCAAATCATTATTTTGACTTTTATTCTTGATTATAACCACCTTTGGGCAAATTTGTACCTTTTAAATCAATACATGTAAGCATTTTTCTCATTTTGATTAATATCAACCATGGGTTAATTCCACCTTTCTTCTTGCTTCTTTTCAATGGACCATCCATCAACAAATGTGATGGCCACTCCCTCAAGGGGGCATCATCTTTAGAGCTTTTTCTTCAATCATCATCTTCTTGGAAAATAGGTCTTTTCATTATTTGAAAAGATGTTATTATGCCTACATCTTTCAATGTCTTCCTAAATAAGGGCAAACTGTAGACACCTAAAACTGACCATCAATGACCTCTAACTATGCTTTTGACCAATTTCTATCAAAAATGCATAATTTAGCCTAAAAATACTAAAACACACTAAATGATATGAACTTGTCATATTCAAGAGTTGGTTTTGTCCAAAGTATCATTAAATGAGGCAATAAAATTTATGAGGTAGCTAACTTTGATCAGATCATTTCAAGTCAAAATAAAAATTTTACACCTATGTGCTCTAGATTGCTCTTTTCTACCATTTTTTTTGCACAAGACATGTGCCTTTGTTATTTTGCATTAGCAACATCCTAAATCAAAATACGACTATAACGCATCTAACATTGACTTCCAATTCTAATCTAGTCAAATTTTGAGTCAATAATATGACATTTTAACCAATTTGATTAATTTGTGCACAAATTGCCAAGGTTTGCATCAAAGTTGATAATCATGTTTCAGGCTAATTAAACCAAATCAAGAGCTTAAGTTAATTTTCCATGAAACTTGTTGAATATTTCTTTTTGAAAATTGATATTGAATAACTACATCATTAAATGACATCATTTCTTAAGGTGGGATCCCTAGGCCATAAATGCACAAAATATCAAGATTATGGGTCTCCCATGCCTCTTTAATGCCTCATCCCAAATATTTATGGGGATATTTATATATTTAATTACATAATTGGATTTATTCATAGCCATACATCTCAATCTTGAGATGAATGGTCATGGTTGATCCAATTCCTTTTGAAAAATATATAAATATGAGGCCTCACAACCATAATTTTAAGCTTGGATAGTGAAAAGTTATAATGCTTAAATCATTCCAAAATTATTGCATTTAAGTGTTATAATGCCAAATTTTTGAGCCAAAGCCAAAGCCATCACAAAGGTTCCAAGGAAAAGATGAGATAGACAAGCCTCCTTTGATGAAGACTCATTGAGCACAAGCTGAGCAAGCCACTTTAACAAGCTATTTGGAGCATCCAAGGAAGGTGAAGGATTTTTTTGTCTTTGCATTCTAGTTATATTTCTCATTTGGTTTTGTTAATATGCTCCCCCCTTGAGATAAGCTTAGGGTGTTACATTAGTTTATTCTTTTTTTAGATTTTATTTCATTCACTAACACCATACTAATCTCCCCTATTACAATCCTATGTTCACAACTATCTGCAACTCCTTTCCGAACCCTTGGTCCAAAAGGTGTTTATCAATTATAGCATACCAAGATTTAGGGGTTTGTTTTAAGCCATAAAGGTCCTTCTTCAACCTGAAGATATAATCCTTATTATCAGTCAATAGAAAACCCTTAGGTTGTTCAATGTATACCTCTTCTTCTAATTTCCCATTTAGGAAGGTTGACTTAACATCCATCTTATATATCTTGAATCCTTTAAAACTTTCATAGGTAATAAAAATCCTAATGGCCTCTAACCTTGCTATAGGAGTAAAGGTTTCTTAAAAGTCCACTCCTTCTACCTAAGCATATCCTTTGCACACAAGTCTATATTTGTTTATAGTGACCTCTCCAATCTCATTCAACTTGTTCCTAAAAACCCATTTTGTACCAATGATGTTTTTGTCTTTAGGTCTAGGTATTAACTCCTAAGTTTCATTCTTCTCAATTTTATTTAGCTCCTCATTCATTTTCGCTAACTAAAAATTATCTTCACTTGCTTAAATATAGTTTTTAGGTTCAATTTTTAAAAGTAAGGTAATATTTTCTTGATTAGCATCAATCACCATTCTTCTCCTTATTTGTATAACTACACTATTATTTCCAATGATCTGAGATTCAACATGATCCTATTGAATTTGTCTAGATGGACATTTTGAGTCCTTTCTTTCCTCACTCTCTTCTTCATTCTCATCTACCTCTATTTCTTCTTCATCATTCTTTGACTAAGTATATGTATTCTTTTTCTCATTAACCTTCACATGTGTGCTCTCCACTATCTTTTGCAACATTTTATTATAACATCTATAGGTAGAACTTACTAATGAATATCCTAAGAAAAAACCTTCATCAAATCTTGAGTAAAACTTTCCTAAGTATTCATCGTCTCTCTTAATATATTACTTGATCCCAAAAACATTGAAATGTTCAACATTTGTAGGTCTATCATTCCATTATTCATATGTAGTCTTATCACCATTGATCCTGATCTAACCTCTATTCAAAGTCTAAACTTTAGTACTCATAGCTTCTCTCTAATAACCATATGATAGCTTAGACTCATTCAACATTGTCCTTTCCATCTCTTGGACTATTTTGTTCTTTTTCTTAATTACCCCATTCTATTGAGGTGTTCTCATAGCTAAGAAGTATCTTCTTGTTCCATTGACCTCACAAAATTCATCAAACTCATTTGACTAGAACTTTCCTCCTTTATCAGACCTAAGACACTTGATCTTCACATTCATTTAATTTTCAACTAAATATTTGAAGGTCTTAAACTTGCCTATAGATTCTAACTTCTCCTTTAAGAATGTTACCCAAGTCATTCTTGTGAAATCATCTATAAGCAACATGAAGTAGTTGTCTACTTGAATAATTTGAATCCTTGTAGGTCCACATAGATCAGTATGGATTAATTTTAAAGGTATAAAAGTGGAATTTTATTTATACTTAAATTTTCTCCTAGTCTACTTACCATGTTGACATGCCTTGTAGAGAGCATCTGCAAGTTTAGATATTTTAGGATAATCTTCGTAGATCCCTTGAAGTTAATTTTCACAAGATTGTCAAAGTTCATATGGCCTAACCTCTTATGACACAGCCAAATCTCATATACCTTGCTCATGAATCATTTCTCTTTTGTGATCTCATTTAGTACATAGATTTTTGTTTCAGTTCTCTTGGCTTTGGCAATCAATCTTCTTGATTTTTCTTTTCTAATCTCACATCCATTTTTATGAAAAGTTAGGGTATGTCCTTGGGTGCACATTTGTCTTACATTCAAAAAATTTGTGTTTTAATCTATCTACATATAACACATTTTATATTTTGGTCTTCACATTATCCAAGCTCAAAGTACCTTTCCCAACTATGTTAGTAAATGTGTTATCCCCAAACCACATTGAACCAATGGCATTCTTCTTCAAAGTGATGAACTTGTTTTTATCTCTTGTCATGTGACTTGAATAGCCACTATCTATATACCATTTTAAATCTTCATTTTGAGTGTGAAAATTAATTTTGGATACCATAGATTATTCTCCTCTATCTTTTTGATTCTTTTTTGTGGGGTCTACTTTCTTGATCCATTCTTTAGTGTCATGACTCCATAACCTCTCAACATGAATAGTTTTCTTGATATACTTTATCTTACATTCTCTTGAAATGTGTCCTCTTTAGTTGTAACTATAATAAATATTTTTTCTATTCAATCTATCATTAATAGCTTTATGCCCAAATCTACCACAAAATAAATAATGATCAATGAAGGAGTCCACATACTATGATTGTTTTACCTTGTTTTTCCTTTGATGAACATAATAAGATACATTCTTACCTTTGATACCACTTGACAAATAAAGGACCTTCTTTTCTTGATTAATGTCCATTGAAGCCTAATATTTATTTAATTCCTTTTGTTCTTCTCTGAATCCAAGACCTCTCATGTCATAAAAGGATCTTTGACTATCTAAGATACTATTAAGCTTTTCAGTACTTTCTTCATACTTTTGATAAGTCCTTATCTTGATAGCAACTACCTCAACTTATGCCTCTAAATACTTTAATCTCATTCTAAGTTGAGTAAATTCTTCAATGTAATCCTTCTCTTTTGAAAAACATTCATAATCTATTTCACTATCTGTGGGTAGGATCTCAATACAATCATAGAAAGAATTTTCATTATCAAGATCCATATTTGTGTTCTAGAGATCTCCCTTAGACTGTTAGGTCTACTCAAGGGTCCAAGATATTATACCAATTATTGAAAGTATCTACTAAGAATTTAGCAAGGTGGGGGGGCATGGGTGAATTAGTTTCTCAACAATATCTATTCAATTTCATTCATCATTCCATAAAGCATTCATTCACATAGAATATCAATGCATAAGCAAAACAACTACATAAACATATCAAAAGAGAACACAAAAGATATGTGGGAAACCCTCTTAGGGGAAATAACACACTAAACCATGCACATGTAATATATTCCTATAATTTCAAGATCCAAGTTTTAGTGAAGCACGAACTTCACAAGGATCTCCAACCCCTATCTATATAAACACCCACTTAACTAGTATTCTACAAGATCTATCTTGCAAGGAGGCTCTAACCCCCTAGGTAACTTAGCACCAAATAAGTCACATATGATATTTTATCACCTTATAAAACCTATTTATAACTCAACTATAGATAAAAAACTTCTTTTGCACTCTTTTCCTTTAATCTCACTCAAACAACCTCTTAGGCCTTCTCAATTAGCCCTCTCTTTGGTAGAATTAGGTCAAATGACCTTCCTCAAATCCTATATAAAAATAGTTATATACTCATGTAATTTTTTTCTTATATTATTTATGATATTAACTATCTTAACCTATTCTCAAAAAACATTATATCCTTCACTCAATAGTTATATTCTCCAACTAGTCAAAATAAGCTTACTAGGCCTTGATTTTATACTTGATTCTTTCTCATACCTATCTTGGTCAGATAATTACCTCACCATACTTGGATTATTATTTAAATATATAACTATAAACTTTTCATAAGTGAAAAAAATAATAAATAAGTTTTTCATAGTCCATAAGGACCAAATCTACCATTAGGCCTAATGGAGACCTAATGTAATTAGGTTTGTCCTATCTACACGTTACCACTCTAACCCTTATCAAAAATTATTGTCTTAACCAAATAATGAAACACTTTATAAATTACTCCAATATACCATTTATAATTTCACCTTGGGTCACCAACTCCATTTGGCCCGTTTCACTACTTAGACCTACCAATTAGATCTCTTTGCCAATAGGCCTTCTCACTGCCTGTAAGTTTATCTTAAAAATTTGAACCATATACATAAGTTTTCCATGTAACCCATGGATAAAATAATATTAATATAATAATAATTACTTTAAAAACTTCCCAAAATTCTTTGGTCTTCACCACACAGGCCATAAGGCCTTAGAAATACTTCTGCAAAAGGCTTACTTAAAAACATTAAATATTATCAACATAGTCAAAATCATTTGAATCTCCAAGGTTGAAAAAGGAATTCCAATGGATAAAAATTAATTAAATTATCCTATTAATCATTTATAACACCTTTAATATATTTTTATCCTTCAACTTAGTGCAAAAATACTCAGGAGCATCCTTTTCACACATACATAGAAAGTTGCCTGTAAGAACAAAAACACAGTCAATAAAACTAACTCTTAGAATACCTATGGGAACACTTATACAACCTTAAAATATTTTTTTTTAACCTTTATAATCCTTATATAATTTATTTAAATATATATTTCATGGTCATATATCAATATTGGTCTTACAAACTAATATCACTATGTCACTCTACACAGACTTCATTGTGTTAGATAGACCAGTTTGATGACAAATTTTTGCATATGTGTAGGAATAATAAAAAATTATATACCAATGGGTTATGATTTATATGTATTTAATAATTACCCTATGCCTTAGTATCCATCTCTAGTCCTCTACAACCAATTCCTAATCTCATTCTCATTCTTGCCTAGTTTTCTCACTATTCTACTCATTAGGCCAGTTTAGCGATAGGCTAACTTCCATGACCATATTATAAAAAAAATTGTTAGAAACATGATCAAAAAAATTCATTTTAATAAACTATAATTCTTTCACATCATCCTCCATCCATGTGCATGCTTTGACCTAGTCAATCCTACTTGTAACATCAAGAAACCTAAAAATAAGGGTTTTCTTGTAGCTTCTACTCATTGTCAAGACAAATAAAAACCACATAAGTAAACCTTGAAGATTAATTTACATGCTAAAAACACCAAACAAGCTCAAATATATAATTCTAATCCATAATCTATTAGATCTTTCCTATCAGGTCTTTGTTAAGGTTTTAGGAGGGCTTTGACTACCTTACCTTCTTAGCAATCATTCATAAAGGATTGCACCTCAAATATAAAACCAATGCCATAAAATTAAATATAAGGACCTTCCCCAACTACCATGAAATTATAAATATCTAATTCAAAGGTTACACACACCAATGATCATGATAAACTTCTTCTCGGGTCTGCAACACCCCGTTTTGTACACACAATCAACCTTACCACCAAATTTCTTGATTTATCCCATAGGATATGAATTAAAAAAAAATTAAAATTATTATCACAATCCATCACACCACTTTAAATTCTCTCAAGAGTTATTTCATCCTTGGAAAATATCTTGACCCCTCATTAGGCCACTATAGGTTACTTTGTGCACTTAGGCCTTTATACTGCCAAGCATACTTTGAGTATGATCATGCCTTGAAACCTATTGAAATATATTCAAAACTCTACCTTAATTTCATAAAAAATAATATCCTACTCATAAATTTCCAACCTTGATCATATAGGTCTCATATGACTCAACTCATCATGTTACTAAGCCTATGTCATTTCACTAGGTTTCTCAATTAAGGCTTCAAGAACTCAACATCAAGAACAAAAATGACAACATAAAATGAAATAAATGACACTTTCATGATATTAATGAAAACATCATGCATACTTTTTAACACCTTCCCAACATATTTGAGCTGGTGTAGGTCTAATAGTATCCACCTATTATGCACTGAATAATAGGGGTGTTAAGGGTCAGGCAACTATAGCTCATAATGACTAGATGTGAGCCATATGGATCCTTACTGATGGAATGGGGTGAGTGGGTTCAAATTGGGATGCAAATATTTTTTACATGGTTGGAGCTAGAGGCACTTGAGGTAATTATGGGGGTTTGGAATGGGAAATAGGGGAATCACCACCTGATTGGGCCTAGTAGGAAAAGGGAAACCTAGGGGTGCTCTACTGGGTTGTTGAGGGATCGTGGAAGTAGGGGAAAAGATATACACAAAAACATGTTGTTGGTCATGCTTAAGGATTGATTCAAGGCTTATGATGATGTTGAATCATAGTATTTATATAACATGTGGCCAAGTAGCCTAAACTATGGGAGGTAAGGGAGTTGGAGCAGAGATTAGGGGAGGCAAAACATGTAGAGGAGAGGGAGATAGGACCCCCTAAATGATATTTATTAAAATAATGGGTGTATTCACCTAAATGTCTCCACTGGGTTGAGTTGGCACATGTGAAGAAGGGTCACTCTAGGTGGATGGCCTGGGTTAAACCTTCTTTCCCTTCCTTTTCTTTGCCTCAATCCTGGTGAGCACCTCCTTGTCATCAGTTGGGCTGAGATGGATCTTGTCATTCAGGTGAGGCACATGGTTATAAGCAATATTGAGATGAGCTTGATATTTCATTACATTATCCCTGATAATGCCATAAGGGTCCCATAATCTATGCTTCACTTTGCCTAGGGTATAAGAATCCCTGCTCACCACCATCTTCTGTAATAGAGATAGACTCTTATATACATATTGATAGATGATGATAGGTAAGGTTGGTCAAGCCTTATTGTAGGGGTTGAGGTAGTAGCCAAAGATGCCTTCAATTAGTTGATACATTATCTCATGCTCGACCAACCACTCTAGAACTTGATAGGGTAAGTAGAGGGGAGCTTTATAAATTCTTGCCATTTGAATGATGGTGTCATCCATGTAGTACTAATAATCATTGATGAGGTCAAGATATTGACTTATTTCATTGGAGAGCTGAGGTATAACCACCTCATTGATGGCCATGTAGACCACTAGGTAGAATGACTCATAACTTTCTTGGATATGATTATAGGAGGGGTGTCCATATAGTTTGTAGAACACTACATGTACCATTACACCCCTAGGAGTCTATGGTGGGAAAGCAAAAGGCTTAAACACAATAGTAGTATAAATGATGTCCACCATGTAACTCATCATGTAAAATTTATCAACATCCCAAGCCTCCTTGACATGGTGTACCAACCAAAATTTGATAGTGCACCTAAGGTATGGGAATTCCTCCCCCTTGAGGATGATGTTGAGTAGGGCTAAAAGAGCATATCATTGAATCTCCTGATCCAAAAAAATGATTAAGCAAGATCATCCCAACACAGGCCCCTTACTTGAAGGTGTGGATAGTGTAGGAATCAATGTCCTCATTGTTAACCCATTTGGCATTAGGGTCAACTACATAGTCTTGTAAGACACCATATATATCATAGGTGTTGTCCCATACATCCATAGTGGCCTTTTCATAGGTGATTTTGTACTCTAGGATATTTTAATATGCTTTGAATTCAACTCCTAAAATGTTAACAATATTATGTCTAGATCCTATAGATTACACCACGTATTGGGCACTGTCTTACACCCACTTGGATGTGAGTAGCATATTACTAAGAGGTCAACATAAGGGAAAACTTATAGTTTGGCCATGACCTTGTATAACCTATACCTTTCATATTCCCTAAGGGCATCTAGGAACTCAGCCTCATATTCATCATCATTGTAGGGAGACTTAGGCATAAATTTGATTGCTTTAAATATTTCATTGTAGTGCTTGAAATAGTTTAATTTCTTAGGTAAGGTGGTATCTCTATATTCAATCCCATCCCTAGGGTTGGAGGATGAAGTAGCCATGGCAGAAAAGGATAAATCTTGATAGTAGCTAATTTTGATTAAGGAGGGCACAAAGGGCATAGGAATGAGATAAAAATGAGGAGATAAACTTTGGGTAAATTGATAATAAATAATAATAATAAACCAGTTTGCCTTTTGGGCACTTATAGGGTTCCACAAATATATCTTATATTAATGGCATTTGGTGTCTCACCCAATGTGAGTTCAAATTTGAGTTGGTGGCACAATCCACCTATTCATTTATCAATTTGGCATTAACTCAGTACTTAAAAATATATGCTCCATGTTGGATTTAGTAATTGTGATGAGACATTTTAAATTGTCCAAGCAGACCCAGTTTCTCATTCAAATTAATGCAAGAAGTGTGGTAGGCACACGACTATCTTTCCCTTGTGGCATCCCAAGTGGTTTTAGCTCATGCCACATGTCTATCATCAGTTGGTAATGTTTTTTACTAGTGCCACCTAAGCACGGTTGGGTGTTGTACTTTACCTATTTGAGAGTTAGAATTGGACATACCTTTTCATAACCATCTCGGGCATCCTAGGACTTTTTTTCCAATTTGACATAAGTGCCATGTGGTTTGATATGATAAGTCAAACTCTCTTGAACTCTAACATCTCTGATAGGTATGGGAGATAGACACTTCTAATAGTTGGGCCATGTGGTGTTTTCTTACTCGATCAAGCTCTATCAAGATCTAACATCTTTAATAGTTCTGAGAGACTAACACTTATAACATTCAGGCTGTGTGGTGCTTCCTCATTCGGTCAAGCTCTCTCGGGCTCTAATATCTTTGGTACATTTAGGTTACTGACACTTCTAATAGTTGGGTTGAGTGGTACTTCCTCATTTAGTCAAGATATCCCAAGCTCTAGCATCTCTACTAGATCTAGGAGACTGACACTTTTGATAGTCGAGATGTGTAGCACTTCCTCATTCCGTCAGGATCTCCTAAAAAATTTCACAAAAAGTGATTAAGTTAAAATAAATACATGTAATCAATTAAAAACTTACATGTCTGCCATCAAAGCTTTATAAAATGTTGAGTAGGACTCTGAGAGACTGACACTCTAAGAAAACCAACATGAGTCAAAATCTATGAAAAACATATATAGTGCAATAAAATATCCAAGTGTGAAAACCTTTTATTTTTGTATAATGCAGTAAGGACTCGACTACGTTTAAACCTATGAGACCATAGGGGTATTTAATAGAGACCAATTTTTCATTACAAATATTATTAAACGCTTGATAGACCAATGCAAAATAGAGGTTTGAGGATTTTCAAAGAAGATATAGACTGGAAAGGGACTAAAAATCCAAGAACTTTGAGTTGAGCACTTTTATAGGGGTCCCCCACTTCTTTGAATAAGGGGGGTTATATTGGCCACAACATAATTGACTAGGGATGTTAGTGTAAATAGCAGACTGACTAGATGATGAAAAGATGATGTTAACATTGATTAGTAAGATAGTTAAAATTGACACGAAGTGTCTGATTTTAGGTGTCTACATTTTTACCTCTTTGAGAAGGTGTTGTAAGACACAATGGGTGGAGTAACGTATTTTCAAATAAAAATTAAGTATAAAAATGTGGATGAAATTTAGATGATGATGATGATGAAATAATGCGATGGAGGATGATGCCCCTTTCAGAGGACATGTGGGGATTAATAGATGTGGATGGGCTCTTGAAAAAGAGAGGAAAAAGTTAGAATGGAATAATCCATGGGTGAGTGATGTACAAAGAGGGATTAGGATGCATGGTGATGATTAACCTATTGGTGAGATTAACCCACTTGAGCTGACACTTGCAGCTTTGATTTTTGATGATGATGGATGGATGGATTTTCCCCAAGTAGGACAGATGTTGGGAAGGGTGCATCCTAAGATAAGCTTCACACTTTAATTTTCCCCAAGCAAGGAAAATTTAGGAAAAATATTCTAACAAAGTTATGAGCTTGACTTTCCCCAAGTAGGGCAGATTGAGGAATGACCTATCCCAATGATGAGATGCAGGATTGATTTGCCCCAATTAGGGTGAAACATGCGAGCTTAGATTGGATGGATGACTAATTGATTGATTGATTGATTTGCAAGCATAGATCAAAGATTTAACCTATTGCACATATTAATTATGATATGATCATGTTGATGCATGATAAAAAGTTGATAAGTTGACATAAATATATGTGCAGATGATGTAACAAATTTTTAAAGAATGAAGAAACCATAAAAAATTAGGCACATGAGGATGCCCCAAGATTGAAATAATAATGAATAATCACATGATAATGATTGAAGAATGATGTGATAATGATTGGATAAATTATGGGAAAATAGGAGGTTATTAGTTAGAATAAATAGATAATGGAAATAGGAATAAGAATGGTGAATGGCGGTGGTGGTCAAGCTGCTAAGAATGACTGAGTGTTGCCTACATAGTCCAAATGGACCTTGGCTGATTTAATTCCCCTGAAAAGGGAGAAATACAATGATAAATGATAAATAATAGATGACTTGATTTTATGTTGACAAATGTCAAAGAGGGATGAGATGATTAGATTTGAAATTAGATGATTTTACAAGGGGATAAACTATCATTGTAATGTGCTTCCACGTATATTTTTCAACTTGATTTTTGATATATCACAAACTGATATGCACCATGATATAAAACACCATGATGACCTAGTTGCAATGTGTGTAAAAACTGACCCTTAATCCAATAGATAAATGACAAAAATGCACCATGATATGGAAAATTTAGGATAGCATTATTTTTTGTATGTCAATGGATGGACTTAAATAAAAGTGCAAGTAATTACCATGATACCATGATTACCCTATTAATGCAATTGGACTAATTCAAGGCATAACAAGAAAATTAAACAAACAAGCAAACACATACAAACCCAAAAACAAAAGCAACAAAAAGTATCTTGTCACTAATCAAGTCAAAATCCATGTGTGGTGTATTAATTATACTGATAGCTTAATGGTGCCCCCAAGTAGGGATACATGTAAGAGGATGGATTGGAAACATTATCTCGAAATAAGCTACATGTTTTGATTTGCCCCAAACATGGCAAAAAATGAGAGTTGGAATTGATGATTTTCAGTTGCTCCAAACAGGATAGATTTGAGGAGGACACATCCAATGGTCGCTGAAATTGTTTGATTAAGTAATTTGATTGGATTCAAGACAAGACAAAATGTTTTTGGATTTTGTGGTTTTATCTCTCTTTGAGATTCTCAGCCTTTTTTATTTTTAAAGATTTTGTGATTTTCTAATGTTTTTAGATTTTATGATGTTTTTGAATGTTTTAGATTTTATGATTTTTTTGGATTTTTATAGATTATCTATATACAAGGGGTCACTAGCAAAGGGAAAACATGTTTTATCACTGAGATGGGAAATGACAAAGGATGAAGAGATTTATGACAATGTTGGATGATAATGGATGATGAGGGACTATGAGGAAGGGATTATGAATCTTCCAAGGACTACGCCATGTGGGAACCAAGTGTCTAATTTTCAAAGTGTCATTCAAAGCATATACCAAGATGTTACCCAAAAAAGAGCTCAAAACTACTTTCACTTCCTTATATAGGTCAAGATGGGAAGAAAGATGGGCATAATAGGATGGATAAAAAGATGGATAATGATAAGGATTTGGATGGGATATGAATGGTTTAAATGGGATGGATGAGAACTTGGATGGTTGAATATGAATTGGATAGGGTTTCCCCCGAGTGTTGAGGTACTTGTAGATAAAAAATTATTTACACATGATGTCAAAAACTTGGTTTTTATCATGGTATTTTCCCAAGGTGCCATAGAAATGATTTTCATTATTGAACAAATTATTTCTCTTTTGATTATTTATTTTGAATTTTGAATTTTTTAGCATCTCAATTCATTGAAAGATTACAAGATGCATAAAGCTGACCCATTTTGATCTTTAAACCATAACTATTCTATATATCTTTTTTGCCTGAATCTTGTTGTTGATGTGGACTACACTGAGGTTATGATTTTTGTTGGTTGTTGATTATGCTTCCTTCGAACCTCCAAACAAGGTGTATTTGTAGCCTCTATGAAATAAAGTGCCACTAAGCAGGGTAAATAAAGATAAGAATTGGATGAACGATCTAATGTGATGGTGTAATATAGGACCTGGATGAAGGATATGATCATGAAGGGGTGTATAATTGTTGGGGGGGCAAGGGACATTGGGACTAACGGTCACCCACATCATTGTTGATTTTGGATGTTTCATTTGTGACATGATTTTGGATGTTGGGGGGTTAAAGACCTTTGAAAATTCTCTTAAGAGGGCCACAAGATTCTTTTGCTTCTTAGGCCTGAGAGTTGTTATGATATGAATGCTTTTTAGATTATTAGTTATTCCAATATTGAATTCAATGATGTATTCACCAAGCGATGTAGCACTGATATGTTCATCTATTGGTGATTATAAGAGGTTTTCACCAACAAAGTCTTCTTAATTAAGATGATTTTGATTTTGATTGTCCCATAGTGCCTCAAACAAGGTTTTGCTAGGGAATGATGCATCTTTATTTGGATTGTTCCCTAGTGCCTCAAACAAGGGTTTACTAGGGGATGTTGATTTTAAAGTTTGAGTTGTTGATTATCCCATAGACCCTCAAACAAGGTTTAACTAGGGGATATTTATTTTAAACTTTGAGTTGTTGGATTGTCTTATAGTGCCTCAAATAAGGTTTCACTAGGAAATTTTTCTTCTGGATTGCCAAGGTTTTGATCTTGATTGTCTCATAGTGCCTCAAACAAGGTTTCACTATGGGACTTTTCTTCTAATTGAATGATGCCATGGATCCCCATAGATTTTATGATTGATATGTTACTATGGAAGAAGTTCAATGATGTGTGATTATGTCGATCCTAATTGATGGGTGTGAGAGATTAGATGTCAAGATAAAGGATAGGATAGTTGATGTGAAAATGATGGGTGACATTAATGGAAGGAATAATGGTTGTAAAATCCTCATAGAGGCTACTAGGAGAACTTGCTTCTCTGCCCAAAAAAATTCCTTAAGAACCATGGAAGGATCACTAATGTATTCAAATATCTGATGTCATACGATCTTGATTTTGATTCTAATGTTGATTTTGATGGTAAAGTTGATTCTAACATTGATGTTGATTCTGATATTGATATGGAATCTGATTCTAATGTTGGTTCTAATATGGAACCTAATTTTGATGTTAATTATGATTTGGATTTGGATGTGAGTACTAATTCTAATTGCGATGTTGATTCTGATTGGGATACGAATGCCAATTCTGATGTTGATAATGATGTTAATAATGATTCTAATGCTAACTATGACATTGATTGTGATGTTGATGCTAAATTTGATGTGGATGTGGCCACAAAGAGGGTATGTTGGATGGTGTTGCTGGCAAGTAGCTTTTTTCACTTTGTGTTTGGTAATGAAGACTTTGGGATGAAAGGATTCCCAAAAATGGGGGATGTCTTATAATTGATGAAAGATGGACTGCTAGTCAATGATGCATTCTTTGAATATGGGCTCATTGAAGGAGGGTTTGTCAAAGATTGGTGAATGATCATAGAGAGATTCATCAAAGATGGGAGAATGGTTGAAGGGTGACTCGTCAAAAATTGACTCGTTAAGGATGGGTGATAAAACAAAAACATCGAAGATGGTTTATTATCCTAACCTTGACTTAGAAGTGGATGAGTTTGATCATGATCTAGGAAGGGATCTTGGCATATCCCCATTTTGTGATCATTAGACGTGGGCATACTTGGTTCAAATTCGATGTCTCTGTAGTCAATCAAACCTTGGATATAAATATTGAATCTAACACATCGATTAAGCGAAAGGCCTTAGAACCTATGATATTCACAATATTCTTCTTGATACCACTCATGTTTCAGACTATTTTCATCAAAATACTTGGTGTGTGGATACACAATTTGTTTCCTGTGACCAGTTGGTAAACAATTTCCTCCAAGGGTTCATTAATAAGTTTAAAATCCTATTTGAACGTGGATGAACTTGACCCTTGATGTGAATTTTTTGGCTCAAGGGTCAGATGGATATTGGACAAGGGTCCCAAAATAGGTCCCCCTTTGTTAGTGGGATGTGGGATGTGATGATCAAGACCAATGGACAAGATGTTTAATTAATGTTGATGTGGAAAGATTTGACTTTGTCTGCTTAGGATGAAGTTTAAGTTTTTAGGATCATAATCCATAGGTAGTTGGGCACCTATTTCTAAGAGTCGTAAAAAGATATCATATTTGTTTTCAAACATGTAATGTTCAAATTGGGCTATATCTTGATCTATTTTGAGGGCCATGGACCTAGATGGAACTTAATGTAGGATTGGTTGATGTGATTTGATTAATTGATGTGATGTGATTAGGAGTTTGGATTTAATTTGATTTTGATATTTGATGTAATTTGCCCCAAGCAGGGCAGATTGATGTTTGATGTTGATTGGCCCCAAGCAGGGTGGATTTATTTGATTTGATTTCAATGATTTGATTTGATTTTTCCCAAGCAGGGTGGATTGATGTTTAATGTTCATTGGCCCCAAGCAGGTCAAATTGATTTGATTTGATTTGATGTTTGATTAAGGGCAAATTGGATTTTGATTGTTTGAATTTGATTTGACTTGGATGGAACAAAAGATGGATGTTGTGATCTTTGTTGTTCCCAATCGACAGGGGTGGGAGATTGAATGAAAAGACAAGTATATGATTTGAATTTGGATGTTCAATTGATTTGGAATTGATGTGACTTGGTCAAAATAGACCTGATTTAACTTTGACTTGGTCAAATTGACTTGATTTAACTTGATTGGACTTAGTCAAAGTTGACTAGACTTTCTTTGGACTTGGATGAAGTTGACCGAATTTGACTTGATTAGGTTGACTTGGTCAAATTTGCCCTTATTTGACTTTTGAATTCAATGTTTTGACTTTGGACTTGAGTTTGACTTACACCTTTAACTTGGAAATTTTTAGATTGATTTGATGTTTGAAAAAGGTTTGACTTTGACTAAGTTGACTTGATTTAATTTCAAAGTTTGACTTTGACATTGAAAAATGTTTGATGTATAATTGACTTGAAATGTTTGACTGGATTTGGAAAAAATGATTGATTTGGATTCGATTCGAAATTGGATTTGGTTCAAAACAGACCTGATTTGGATTTGTTTTCTAGCAGACAACATAATTGTATGATGTGGGCAGATATGGCTTCAATCAGACAACATGACGTTAGGATGGTATAAAATGACTTGAAAATTAGGCAAAATAATCCCTTATCACACAAATTTGTAATGGAATATGACAAAAAAATTGGACTAAGGATAATTTTGACTTGTTTGAGGTGTAAGGTATAACACGTCAAATGGGTGTGACAACAAACAAGTAATGACACACATATAATACAAGCCTTATCTTAGCAGTAAAGCAAGTGTACAATGCAACTATAGCCCACATATCTACCTCACAAGAACTAGGAACAGGGTAATTTCTTAACCCTCGCTTCAAGCAATATGTTATGAGATCTTAGAGGAGGTTGGTTTCCCTCACATTACAAATCATTTGCAACAAAGTGGTCTTAATCTAGATTTAAACAAGGCTTTCTAGATGGTCCCCGATATACCTCATGATACGTAAGGCTCAAAATATCGTGGAAGAAGAACAATAATGAGTAATTCGCGAGAGGGTCTAGCCCCTTTGCGACCACTACAACCATAAGATCCCATTGAAGTGCTACCAAAAATTGAACTTTGAAAGTGATGTTTGATAGCTTAGCATCATAGATAAACCCCTTACTTTTATGAACTGTGTTTCATACACATTCTTGTTATGCTTTTACAACAAGTGCCCTCAATTTATATCCCCTGCCATAAAATGGGGTCGGTACATATGTTGAGAGATGAAATCCCAGTCATCGCACCCTAAGGACTTGCAGATGGTGATGAAATTCACCTCCCATAGACAATAAGAAAAAGGAAGGTTCACTATTTATGATCCTTGGGATCCCACAAGTGGGCAAGAGGAGAGCATACTCTAGCTTCACTTTAGGAAAAGGCAATAGTAATCTATGTGTTTTTTATCACCTAAGGTCCCACAAGTGGGCAAGGGTAGAGCATATGCACAATAAGCCACCCAAAAACACACGAAAAATAACACAACACTCAAATAGAAGAAAACACAAGTATTTTAAAACACCAAATTCAAATGTTTGTTCATTGTTAAGCACGAAAATAAAATGTGTTTGTAAAATGTATTTATTTTTTTAGATAAATCACTTCTTTGATAATGGATACATGCGTTAAACAAGTTAGTGTTTGGATTGGTGTTCTTTGACGAGCAAAAGGATGTTGAGATATTATTTGTTAAAGTCTCAAAAAATAGTCACGGGATGATTCTGTTGTTTAGCAAGGATATTTCGTTGATGAGAAAATCAATACCATCCATCTATAAACCTAAAATAGATAACTAGTGATTTCATCGATTAACAAGGCGATATCACCACTAGACAGGGCAATTTTGCCGATTCCAAAAAAAGCACAGACATAATGAAAACATAGATGATTTTGCTAGAAGTTGTCAATTTCATTGATTTCAAATGCAATATCACTGAAAATACAGTTTACACAGAAGGGTAGAAAAGTTACTCTCACGATTTGTGCAATATGTAGGCCAATCCCATCGATTCCAAATCCAATTTAGTTGTTTCAGTTTACGATTATGACGTTATGTAAAACCAGTCTGAGTGAAAACCGAAAACAAATTTGTCATTTCATAGTACGATTCCATCGATTATGATGACGATTTTGTTGTTTCCCTGAAAACTTAGAAAATTAGAAATAAAAAGGAAGCAATATAACCAATTAGCAGGGTGATCCTACCATTTTAAACAATGATTTCGCTATTTTTTGCAAACATAGACAAACAGGTGAAAATAATTTCGTCGAAATGCAGGGCTATATTGTTATTATCAGGGAATGATTCTACCCATTAGCATAGTGTTTCTGCCACTAACTTGGTAATTGAAATTTCATAAATGTTGAAGGAAAAGAAGTGAAATTAAGATCAATATTGAGTTAATTTCTAGCTTAAATAATGAATATGATGTTTCAAAGCAAAATGTAGGTTGTTAGTCCCATTAGGCATGCCATATGCAACACACGATTACAAAGAGTTAGTTTTAGTTAGTATGAAATCAAAATTGAATCGAAAGCATACAACTAAACCTAAGCACATATCCTTTGATTGAACAAGATGAAAGAAAGACAAAACAAATAAAACAAAAGACAAAAAAATACAATTGTATACCTTCCCTTTTGCTCTCTTTGCCAAAAAATAAGCGTGATGGTGCTCGGATGTAGTTACAAAAGGCTTTGATCAATGTTGTGTAGTCATTTCAATGGCATTTCCCCTTGCACTATGGATGATTTGGATGAAAAATTGATATGATTGATGTGAGAGTAACTCTCCAAAATGGAAAAACTTTGTTGTGTTATCAAGACGTGTTAAGAATGGAGGAAGAGCCCTCCATTTATAGCTTTTGTAAATGGGTGTGGACCGTCGAATGAGGATGAAGATCAACGGATGTGGATTAGTCTTCCATCCCATAAATATGGGAGATGGAGTGTGCAAAAAAGATAGATAAGTGTGTAAGAGACCTTGCTTGCACACTTCAAACTTTGCATTAATTGGCTTGGTGGAAGAAGAGGATGATGTCACTATGGATGATGTCATGAATTTGAGATGAAAAATAGGATTATTGATTTATAGAAAGTAGTAATTGTGCATTCCATAATTTTCCATTATGAAGAAGATTAGTTAAATAACAAACATTAATTAACTAACGTAATATGATGTTATTTGTGGGAATTGGATGCAATCATGGAAGAAACAATTAATTGATCAGGTGGGATGAATAGTGAATCGACTAGGTATGTTAGTGCGAATAAAAAATTGCTTAGATGATGAAAGGACGATGTTAGCGCGGATTAGTAAGATAGCTAAAATTGACACAAAGTGTCTGATATTGGGTGCCTACAATTGGATGAACAATTGTCAAAAGGTCTATGATGAAAAACCACTCTTGGACTTTGATTATTTACTTGAATACATTACCCTTTGAATAAAAGTTGTATTAGATGATATTTATGATCTTTGTGATTGAATGCTTGAGTTATATTGGTTCATCAATATTTAGAATGTTGAATCTTCTTGGACTTCACTACATGCTATAATGACAAAATGTATTGTTTATTGAACTTATTAGAACCTTGGGATTGGAAATTAGGGTTTAGTTTCTCATAGGATTTATATTTGTTTGGTTGATTAATAATCGGTGTATTTGTGGTGAAATAACATCTCACTTTCGTGGAAATCATAGTAGTATGCCTTGAACACCATGTACTTGGATTTCAGAAGGTAGACACACTGTGTGATTATAACCAAAATTCTAACTCATTGGTCTTGGACAATTTAAGGGTTTAAACTGTGGATTTTATCATGAGTATTATACTCATTGGGATATTGTTAAACTTTGGAAGATGAACCAAATTTAGAAGTGGATGTTGTGGCTAGATATTGATAGATGTGGAATTTATATCAAGCTTCAACCTATGGTGGATAACTATAGTAGCATGGAAACTTAAATGGAATGATTACTGTGCATACTTGGATATTGAACAATTGTCAAAAGGTCTCAGATGATAAACCATTCTTGGACCTTGAGAATTTACTTGAAGATATTACCTTTTGAATACAAATTGTATTGGATGATATACATGATCTTTGTGATTGAATGCTTTTGAGTTATATGGTTCATCAATATTTAGGATGTTGAAGCTTCTTAAACTTGACTACATGTTGGAATGACAAAATATATTGGATTATTGAACTTATAAGAACCCTGGGATTTAAAAATCGGGTTTAGATTGTCATAAGATTTATCTTTGCTTGGTTGATTAATAATCAATCTCTGTGGTGAAATAACACCACTTTAGTAGAAATCATAATACGACACCTTGAATACCATGTACTTGGATTTTATAAGTTAGACACACTATGATTATACGCAACCTATCGTTTAATGGGAACTTCGATGTTTATCATATAGGGTTTTGCCATGAATCTTGTCAACATAATTGATATGAGTCGAGTGTGTGAATCATTTTTATATGATAAAACATTGTTTGATAGTATATGCCTTATTGGTATAAACTTTGCGATCATTGCATTAGTGTTGATATCGATGACTTTCACAATAAGCATGAGTCACCTTGAGTTATCTACTTGAGCCTTTGACTCTTTGCTCATGTTTCTAAACATCTATCTCCTTAATCCATGTAGACCAGATTGGTAGGGTTGGGAGTTGTTTTTCAAAAGATGTGTGAATAAACATTGGGACATGAAACTAAAAGGATGGAACAATCATAATAACTGTTGGATAAAACCTTTTTGTATGGTTTACCAAAGTCTTCTCATTCTCGTAATTGCAAGGTTACCATTGCCTCCTAACAAGCCCTAGTACTAGAGTTGAATTTATTCGAGGACGTACCAATGTTTCCCATTTGTATTTGACCAAAACACATATTCATATATATTAGAAATGTTATATCATTCTAGTTCCAATTCATTTTGTTGTTTGTATAATTGGTTTGCTACATTTTAATATGCATTGTTGATTGATGACTTATATACACACATAGTTCTCTCTTTATTACTTATCTTCATCCACTACCATTGTGGAAAGGTAGGGCCACTTCCAGTTTGGAAAGGTGTGTGAGGAAACTATAAGGCTCTATGGTTGGAGAAAAAACCCTCCAATGATAATAAAAACTTCTTTAATTCTTGTTATTTTTGCCAACTATGCAAACGAATGTATTATAAAATAATCATCTTACAAATCTTTGTATTGATAAGAATATTTGGCGAAAATGTAAAATATGTTATCATGTATAAACAAGGAGTATATTTGTACAACTGTATTTTGTATATCTTGCAATGAAACTGAATTTGTACCTATGTATCAGATTGTACCTTTTTATTAAATGTTCCTTGCAAAATGAGAACAAAATATCTATGGGCAGATTGTGACTATTGATCTTGTGCTCATTGTCTCATGTATGGTTGAAGTTGACTTTGTACTTGCCAATTTGTAAGGACTGATTATTCTAAAAAATAATTAAATGTGCATGCATGCTATATAAATGTTGGAATTGGAATTGGTTCAATTAATTGTACTTGCACTCTAAAATTAAAAGGATATAGTTCAAGAGACTATCGTTTAAGAAATATTAATTCATGCCTTGTAACTAATAAACAATAATGATGTACTTACCATGGATGAATTATTAATATTTTGTAATTAACAAACAACTCGAGTCATTAATGGTAATTTTATTTACATACATCATTGTTTGATTAATTGACTTGTGTTATCCACATTAATGATAAGGATCAATTGGAATCGATTCTTGTTTTTTATTGGTGATTCTTGGACTAAATAGAAAAAAATGTATGTTTTTCCGGTATCCAGCTAGGAGGTCGCCACACTTTGAATTACTTAAGCAATTGATTTAAGAAAAATAAATTTTAAGGAATTCAATTTAACACAACTAAGACACAAAACAAGTTCACTAAAACAAAAAGGGCAATTATTTTCCATCTTGTCAAGTGTTGTGAGTGGAAAATAAGAAAATTATTGTGCCTTGAAATATATTAGTGCAATTCGTAACATAAAGCTTTACAGGATGTTTTTCAAATATTTTGCAATCGCCTTGTTGGAAAGAACAAGGGCTTTTACTGTTGCACATGTTCACATGAGGATCATGCTTCCTGATATACATAACATGCAAACTTGTTATAAATCCTAGTGGGCAGCGTCAACAAAAAAAATTGTAAATACATGGCTGAAAATTGCCATAGCTAAGACTTTTGCATGCAGTGGAAAAGCTATATGTCACTCTAGTAATTGGATGTACCTTCTACAAGTTTCTTCAGCATAAACAAGGAAACTCCTTTGATATAAATCCTTGATGATCCTTTCAATTCTCAAACGTATGGTCAGTGATCTATAATTATCTTTGACAAAGTATACTACATAATTGAGTTCTTATGATTACACAACTTCTGCAATATAGGGATTTAAACTCTAGATTTTACATCACTTACAATCTCTGCCCTCAAAAGCAATGTTGATTTAGTCCAAACTCGTGCAATCAATCAAGAAAGGATTTTGGTCCTTGATCAATGAATGACTCAGCTGTAAGCTAGCATCTCAAAAACATCGGGAGTATATATTTACTGTGTCCTGTTTTCATAGAACTAGCACAGCGTTTGAATCAACACTAACAATCTCTGCCCTCAAAAGCAATTTTGATTTAGTCCAAATTCATGCAATCAACCAAGAAAGGATTTTGGTCCATCAATGAATGACTCAGCTGTAAGGTAGCATCTCAAAAACATTAGTAGTATATATTTACTGTGTACTGTTTTCATAAAACTAGCACAGTGTTCGATTCATATAAGAGACCCAGTTGAATTAAGTTAGGTAAATAAGTTGACATGAAAATGGATCTATGCTAAAAACAAAAACATTGAATAGAAAGTTAATTTCCATTTCATTTCCCTGGAAAAAGACGATAAGATTATGCTAAATAATTTAGAGGCAGTTCAAAGAAGTAAATTACCTACCGATGGAGTTAGTGTCTATTGGCAAAGATGGTGCCATATGGAACCACCCACCAATGTTCAATTTTCTTGAAGACATGCTTCAAATGGTTGGGACCAAGTGCAAGTCTTGGGTGAGTTTGGCAGAATAGTCCCCCCTTCCCCTCTGTTGTGGCAGCTTTGCCGAATATAAGCATGCACATGCCATATGAGATCATGAGCTCCCTTTCATAAACCAGCCGGCACATAATGTCAGAGTCAACCTTCAAAGGCTGGCACACTTGCGAATGAAAGCTAATGTATGAAAGTTACATGTTGAAAAATGGTATCTGTACTTAATCGGATAAGAGAGAAAAATGCAAGTCAATTCATAAGGAAATACAACCGATGATAGCATTGAAGGATGTTATATCTAGAATACATGTTGCAGCAGTGTATATGGCAGCCTATTTCTATGCACATAGAACTTCGTTGCTATCAACAGATATTTCTTGACACCGCCATACAAATTGACAGAATTATGACCAATCAGACTCTGCTCCTGACCACTTACCAGAACTCAAGCTATTAAATGCAATATTTAATCACCTTCTCAAACAAAACCACTTCATTACATTACATTTGAGCAAACCAACCTACTCAATCAAAAACATTTTCAAACTACCTCCTTGCTTTTAACCCTAAATCATCCATTTTTCTCTTGCTGAACCCAATGAATCTAACTGTGTAATACTGTCACAGACAATAACAGTTCATTCGTATACAAAAATGTCCCTTTTAGGCATGACCAAATGGTCAGTCATGACTTGGAAACTTCTTTGCTCAAATATAAGTCTCTGAAGATCTTGCCTCCATTACCTCAAAAATGCATATCAATATTTCAAGATACAAAGGAAAACCTTCATCCTGCCTACCATTTGCCTATTGATCCCTCTTACTTCCGCCACTATCTAGGGCCTCTTATGTTTCTAGTACAGTTTGGAGCCAGCAGAAACTGTACTGTTTTTGCTACAGAATTGTGATCACATTGAGCATGTGAACAAGCAAAACAGAGAATATAAATAGCAGCAAATACTATGAGACCACGGTATTGTCTGCCAGAATGACAGCCTGAGATGGTGTGATCTTCTTTCACTTGCCAGACAGCAAGTAACAAGCAAATGCATAACACAGCCCCATCTTGTTACTTTATATTCCCCACATCTAGGATGCTCTTAAAATATTTTAATGTGTGCCGCCTTTGATACCAACTAATGTAGCTCATGTTTTTGGAAAGGAAGATCTTTTGAAAACAAGCCTTGCTCATCAGCATGCTGAGTAAATACCTCATTTCCGTGGCTGAAACGTGCTGACAGAGAGGATGACAAAGGTGTATACATGTCTGCAAAGTAAATTGCTGTGTCAAACAATATCAGCAAGTAGGGTACCAATACACATACTACTGCCAATCGGATAAAATTTCTAGATGATTATATTACTAAAATTGCTATAGCAATTTTATTAGGCATAAAAGCAGGCTTCAGCATACTCATTAAGGGGCTCTTCTCATAATCTTTTGTTATGTGCAACAAAACTGTTCCAGAGAGAACAATGATAAAACCACAAATCTCTGACACAATCTTGCCTCCGCTCAGACCATCCCAGTCCTGCAAGTAAAGAAAGAGACAATCCCAGATTAGTACATGCTAAATAGCATACATTGTCAGATACTGCGGCTCCTTTAATATTGAAATGTTGATTTATAATTATTTTTTCAATATGTGCAATCTAGATACATACCCTGAACATTATGATGCTTGCAAGGATGGTTAGTGTTGTGAACATGACATAGTAAATTGGAGAAACCAACTCAGTGTTGAAAGTGTCAAGAGCCTGAATTGAAAAAAGGAAGTCTCCATCAAAGTCACAGCATATGTTCATAAAAAATGTGCTGAAAGACACCGTACGTGTATGTAGGGGTCTTATGCATATAAAAAAGTACTAAAACCTGAGGCTAACTTCCCACATTTTAAATAGACAATGAATTAAGTATTCATTTATTATGAAATACTGAATGTTGAGTCAAGTGTGAGGTCATAAGAGCCAAAAGTGAATATTTATTACATATTCTAAATGAAATGAGAGGAGAAATTGTGGGCCCCATATTCATCCTAAGGGGTGATTATCTCACCTCCACATAATGAAATGTAAATGCTAGAGTCATACAATTCGAAAGGCCTAATGTAGAGTTTCATAGAGTAATTAAAGAGTTGCAAAGATCAAGAGTTATTGTGATCTATTTAGATACAGTTCAAGAAATGTCATGCTTAAGGACCTTGATGTAAATCACGTGCATATTTCTTTGTGCTTCATTGTTTAAGTTTCTGTATACTTTCTGAACGTCATACATAAGGTTTCCAACATGGCATAAATGATATCTATTCTAAATCTGCTAATCTGTTTGTGAGCAGAGTTTGTGAAGAGTTTATACCCAATTTAGGCATTTGCAGAAGTTGATCCCTAGACTGTAGCTCCCACTTCAGAAACATGTCCGTTGAAATATCTCTAAACGAGGTTGTAGATGTTTGTGCTGAACATTCTTGTTTAATTAATCGAAAATTCTCAGCAATACAGTGCAAACAGTCTTGGCTTGTATGGTAAAATGTTGATCATGCTATGACATGGCAGCTTTGATTTTCCTATCCTAACAACATAGTATTGGTGAAGGCTCCCAAGAAGCATATTGTTTGAGTTGAGACTTGATACTTGGTATTAAATCAGTCAACAAGTTGCTTTTGCAAGGAGCATCATTGCAGATAAATCAATGAAAAGACAATAGGATTTTAGTAAGTTTGATCATGAAGATTGCACAGAAGCACAGTGGCACCTTGCATTCAATGGGAGAATGCATAATTAGATAATGTGTTAGACCGCATGAATTAGAACAGGGAGTCCAGTGATTCATGGGAAGGAATGATGTGGATATACTGGTATATGAGGTGTTGTAGTACAAAGGATGATGTCTGAAATGCATAGATGGATGATAAAGAAAGGATGATGGGATACTAGACAATGAACAGTGACACGGAGAATGACAATTAACAGGAATTTAAACACCTATGAAATAACTATGGTGACATTACCCTGTTATTGTCAAAAGATCTTGAATTGTTTTCTATTTCTAAAGTTGCATTAATCAACTGAATTAAAATGATGACACAATTCCAGCCTTGAATGTCAGCATGTTAGTCATAAGCATTTGTCATTGACAGTACTTGGTACTTCAGATGATTAAAAGTTTTTTTTAAACAATGGTTAAAATTATTGCCTTTGAGGTGACATGATGATTAAAAGGTGCTCAGAAAGTGACAACTGGTATTAGTTCTATGATGTTTTGTGTTAAAAGATGAGTGGACCATGTTCTTATAGTTAAGGGTTCCTTTTATATTCATGTCAAGTGACTATTTAATAAAATCATTGTATTGTTAAGCGTATTTTTTTTGTTAAGTGGCTTTTGCTTATAGAGGGCTGAGATAGCTTCATAAAAATTGTAACAAGGCACATCATTTAGAGCAGTCAAGACAATAGTGTTTATCACAACAAAAAACAAAATATTTAAACATTGATATGTTTCTTCCTACAGGAGAAACAATTAAAGAAATAAGATGACAAATGTAAAGTGGGCGTATAAGAAAGAGAAAAACAAAAAGGTAAACAAAAGAAACAAAACTTTTTTCTGCAGTAAGCCTGGTCATCTCAAAAAGGATTGCAACAAAATAAACAAGAATATAGCTAGGAGAATTCAGCCAAAGATAACTTTGTATTTGATTTTGACTGGTGTGATGCTGCAAGCGCTCAAGCTAACAAAGGGATTGTCAGGGATTTTGACAAGATTTTGCAGTGTTTTCAATCCAGGAAAGGGTAAGGGTCAAGGAAGAATGTTCGACTTCAGAAGTGCACATCTTCAGCAACCAACATATTCTAGGATGATTATTAATGGAGTGTTGAGGACAATAATAATCTCGGGGTGATTATATCGCCTATACACGATGAAACATAAATATGTAATATATTGAGTCAGTATTCAAAAGGCCTAAGGTAGAGTTGAAAGCTCATAGGGTACATGAAAATATCTTTAGATTAAAAGTTGTGTTATCAATGCAAACTGCTGCTTAAATTTGAATATGCAATGACACTCAGGAGGTAAAGGCCTCTATTGAATTGGAGTGATTTCCACTTTTTAAATGATAATTGTATAGGAGTTTAAGTGAAATAGTTAAAATACTTTGTATAGTATCCACAATTATTCACAAATTCATGGAATGATTTTTTTTTAATTTATTTAAATATTTTTGTGCATGAGGCCTTTGCCTGTTTCATGAGAGCATGTTACCAGGTGAGGGTGGCCCAGGTTCAATTCCCTCCAAATGCACGTGTAACGTAAGCGATTACATACCCTCCACGGAAATTAAAATGGGTTTACACATTCAGAAAAATATTTTTTTTTTAAACTCAAAAGTGAAAAAGTAAAATATGCAAAATATGATATGACAGAATTGAAAAGAATATAACGTGGTTCGACTAAGGACACAAATAAAAAGCCCCAGTACGACAGCTAGGAGTAGTACGTCTTTGACACAAAAAAGATAGATGAATATAATTGTGGAAATGAAATATATCTTTATTCTTACTTTGCATATAAGTTTATAACAGCAGAGTTTAAATCATACAAACTTTGAGAGTCCAAAGAGAAATATATATTACCCAGTGTTCCATGGGGACGCGTCCCTCCCTCCCCCGCCCCGTCGAAAAACCCCGCATTTCAGGGATGGGGACGTCCCTGAGATGTGGGGACTTCGGGGGGACATACCCCAGCCGTCCTGCCACCTCCACCACGAACCTCTGTCATCCTCGAGACGTTTCCCTCTGAGAGGGGACGTCTCTGGGGCATCCCTTCAAAAGGGGGATGTATTGGGGACTCTAGGATGTCCCTGGGACATCCAGGGGACGTCCAGAAGTCCCCCGACCCCCTAGGAAACGCCCAGGCATCCCCTGCGCAAGTGGACGCCATAAAGTGCAATTTTTTTTAATTTAAAAAAAAAATTGGTTTTTGAGCCCTCTACCCTAACCCTAATTGCTAGTGAGTCCGACCCCCATCCCCCAAGGCCTCCCAAAAGCTTATAAAAATCCCTCTCCCTCTCATTCCAAATCACACAAAAAATTCATTGAGTGAAGTAGAGAGCTGAAAGTAGAGGCAGCAAGCTAAGTGTAGAGTCCAGCAATTCTAGTGATGAGGAGTTTGACGAGAACTTTGGGGATAATTAGCCATTGACTCATTGAGTCATTTGTATTTAGTATTTAGTATTTAGTATTTCACTATTTTAGTATTTTCATTTTGTTTTTGAACATTGTTGATACTTGATTGTAATCATGAATCATCATCATGAAATTTTGAAAATTTTGAATTCGATATTTTGATTTTCAATTTCAATGTTCAATGTTCATTGGTTCAATGGATCAAACTTGAAACTTAAATGATTAAACCACAATGCTAAATTGCTGGTGTTCAATGCAATATAGTTATTCCTTATACTTTTTTTCATAACTAATTTTTCAAGTATTATATGTATTTGCACCACTCCCCCACCGCCGTCCCCAAACTTAGGCCCCCCGTCCCCCCATCCCGGAAAACTGTCCCCACATCCCGCCGTCCCCCTATCAGGAAACTCCGTGGAACTATGATATTAACACTCCAGGTTTAATCTACAAAGCTATCCACCGATTGGTGAATACAGCTAGGACCCTGTCCGTGGATTTAAACTTTAAGGACCCTTGATCTTTGGCAGCTTCCTCCACATTGCCTGAAAACATCTAACACGGAAACTCATATGTCAAGGACATGACAGAGAACAAACAAGAACATATTGAACTAAGCATGAAGACACAGGTGCATGCACACCAGCAGTGCTACGTAAACACTTTATCTGATTCTTCAGTCTCCATTTCTAGTTTGTCCCTTTGTCGAGACCTATTAAAATGTTTATGAAAATGAAAATTCAAAAACAGTTGTGAAAAGGTGTTGCACACACCAATGGAGTTCATGAAAATGCAAAAATAGCGATTTGAGTATCCACAACAATCATTCTAGGCAAGTCTGACAAGTGCAATTCATGAGATGGAACTCAAAATTTGAGAAATTTGGATGGCTATATGAGCTGATCAGATACAGACTTCACATTGAGTTGATCAGATACAGACTTCACACTGGTATGGTGCTTCATAACTATACCAATTAGCTACAAAGAGGAAGTGAGGAGCTATCCAAATCACATGCAGAAACAAAGGAAAGTAAAGTGGAGGAAAACAGAAAAATGGAGCGTATAAGTAAGCCCTCAATAGCACAATCAAAAAGGCAGGAGAATGAATGAACATTGTGGTAACAAAGAATAAATGAAAGGAGGAAAGAGAGCAACTTCTGAAGGAGAATGAAAATCTAACAAAGGCTAGCGCTAGCAAG
This sequence comes from Torreya grandis, assembly GCA_037957365.1. Lineage (NCBI taxonomy): Eukaryota > Viridiplantae > Streptophyta > Pinopsida > Cupressales > Taxaceae > Torreya > Torreya grandis. The sequence goes on along the minus strand of JARHVA010006074.1, from coordinate 624,166 downwards.
TACTTCAGATTCAATAGTCCAGCAGTGCTAACAAAGATGATTCATGGTGAACCACTTTCAACCCGTTACATTTGCATCACACCCACATCGCCTTCATCACAAAACAAGGAATATACTCAGAACACATCATCTAACACAATGTTCTTGCAGCAGGATTCTGTATTATTTAGTGAAAGAAGTGCACAATGTAGCAGCAGCCAGTTAGAACTGTCCACTGCTACAAGGATGAATGGAGAACCTAAAATAGACATGAAGGTACCTTGGATGCAGAGGTTCATGAGAGCTGGAGGACAATATTTGCACCTCATTACATCACTGTTTAATGCAATTAGTCATGCTGCCATTTGTGATCTGTGTGCAGCTGCCACGTGGGTCTGCAACAACCCTCACAAGCTTGCAGCATCTCACACTACGCACAGTGTCTCACAGTATCTCCCTGCATTGGTGCATCTTGTGGACTGCCATGCAGCCATATTTTGTTGTGCAGCATCTCTTGAACTTGGCACACTGCACACCACCTTGTGGCATTGCACATGACTTGTGTAGCATTACCTCTGCATGCTACTACAGCACTGCAGAGCATACCACGTAGGTCCCTTGCACCATGCAGCAGTCTCAGTGCTCAATGTCCACATGTCAGCTTCTTGCTTCCGTGCAGCACACCAGGTGGCACTTTCTAAGTCTACGCCATGGCAGAGAACATTTTAACATACCACGACGCTGGAAGTCCAACCGTCGCACCTGCAAGATGGTGAACCGTCATCCAGGCAGAAGATGAACCCTGCCCTGAATATCTAATATCTCATATGCATTTGCAACTCACGTTCTAGTCTAGACAAATCAGTTGGAAGTGTTTTCCCCCTTCTTATCATGAGAACCTGCATTCCTAGTCTTACTGAACATTGTACACATCTGTACTTTTCCTTAGTCTTTATATTGAATAGAAGTTGCACCATTCTACAAATACTTCCACATTCGAATGTGTTTTTGCTTACCACTGTTAATAGTTTTTCCTTTGCGCATTCTATAACCGGTAGCTTTGCCGCCAAGTACAGGGTTATCCACCGCACCGGCATCCTAGGCCTCATTGTGTGGATCAATTTGTTTTTATCTCTTGGACATGTTTCTTGTTTTCTCATGACTTGGGCTGGTCGCCAAGTGCCATGTTCTTTAGTTTGATTGTGCATCTTTGACAACCTAGTTTATGAATTTGGCTGCTCACCATTTAAGCTCTTGAATAGTCACTCTTGGAATGATTATTTCTTGGTTTTCAGTATTGGGATTCCCCATCAATGATGAATGAAAGGGCTAAAGTTTCAAAAACCCTTAAGAATTTTCAAGATAAGCTAGTCATTGTTATTAAAAAAAAAGTTAAATGATCACTTGATAGCATAGAGAAGTGAAGAAGATACATTATATTGTGATGTTTGTGAAGTTAATCATGACCCCAATACTTGTGTTGCAGCCAAGAAGTTTAGGACGCTTCTTTCCAACAATCATGCAGCATGCCTTCCTCAATGTTTCAAATATGTGTGAATATGACAAGGAGTTTGATACTTTCTTCATCACTCATTCCAATATTCCAGCCAAACCCGCTTTTCAATAAGAATCTCAAGTTTTTCCTTGACATGCAGCTGTTATTTCTCACCATTCTGATGTATTCATTCAAGAATGACATCTCATGAGAATATTTTCTCAAAATCAGGTAGATCCAAACTTATTGTCTTGGATAACTATTTCATATCAAGAAGATGAAGCCCTTAGTGATTTTATAAATCATTATTTCTCAAAATGTCTTTAAATTCCTGCCGCATAATTAGGCCAAGTGGTGGTTTTATTTTTTCTTGCTTCTGTTATCTCATACTGAGACTTATAGGTTGTATCTTACAAGATTAGGAGTTTGAGACATCAATTCTGACCTTAAAATGCCTTGAAACATAACATGCAAATTCATCTCCAAGAACATGATATGCATATTGGCAACAACTTTGGCAAGCTCTTACGGAATTTTCGGGATCAATTTTCTAATAGAACTTATGTTTCTTATGAATAAATTCGAGCTTTTTGGTCCTCTTCTTTTGTTGAAAACATTCCTTGTGAAGAAACTGATTTATTTTCTGAATTTCTATGAGGAAGAAGAAATACACTGCATTCCTGAACATAATCATGATGTTGAACAAAACGTGGCTGACTTGTCTTATCAAGTTTACCTTTCCATTTAAGATGAGTCATTAATCAATCATAAGGAAGTGAGATATGATATTGAGTTGCCTTCTGACCTTGACTTTTCAACTGATTCTGAGGCGAGTGAGATTTTATATTGATTTACCTGAGGATATCTATTTGAATGAACTTGAAAGTGATGATTTCTTAGTCATAGGAGAGTTTGGTAAGTCTTGAGATTGTTGATTAGGATGGTGAAGGTGATTTAGACTTTATGCAATGTCTAGAGGCGAGTCTGTTAAGGTGAAAGTCAATGGTGAAGAACTAGGACCTCTTGCTTCTTTTGACCATGAGAACTTTCAATGCTTCGAGAATTGTCTTTTTGAAGATACTGACTAGGGAAATTATGGGAGTTTTGAATGTTTTCAAAATTGTCACTTTAATGAGATTAGTGTTAAAACTGAGTCATCCTGTCCTCAGAAGGATATGCTCTTGATGAAGCTCTCAAAGAGCCTAATTTTATAGATTTGGTTTTTCCTTGCAATATCTTAATAAATATTTCCATCCTGCCCCAAGAAGTAGAAAACTTTGCTGTCCCAAGACAAAAAATGCCAGATTTTAGAGGCGTTACCACCTTTCTTTGAAAAAGTACAACTTATTTTTTGACAAATGGGAAACTCCTACCATTGAGGTTACCTTTGCTAAATCTATGCAAGTTAGGTAATATAGTTGGCTTACATACTTTCAAAATGTTTCAATTCATGGATGCAAAGTTGTATTGTGTGTTTGTTGTGCCACATTATGTTCAGTGTTTACATTCACTTCATCTTTGATTTCTTTGCATCAATAAAGTTTGAATAATCAATTTGGATTGATTATGAGGAGGTATAACGGTGAGCCTTATTTCTATCTACCTGTGACAAATCTTGAATTTTCTTCACGAATGTTGGCTTCATTTCAAACATGTTGTATCCTGTGGTTTGTTCCACATTGGAACATATTAAATAAAAGTTGAGGTTTGAATTATAAACACTGTTTTATATTAAGAACATAAACTTTTGTTGCTATGACTACATGTTGCATAGAATTTTGGCTTGTTTCATTTTGTTTTGCTTCCTTGTTTTTTGTTTCTTTCCTGCTTTGTTTCCTTGTTTGTTTGTTTTTTTTTGAACTTCTTTGTTTTATTTTGCCCATAGTTGAGTCAAAAAGGGCCGTTGAAAGAGTGTTTTGTTCATTTTTGTAAGAAGGTTGGATTATGGATGCTCAATTCAGTGGATTCGTCATACATTTTTGTTAGAACTATCTGCCATTTGGCTATATAATTTTGATGCCTATGTGCTGAAAGGCATTGTTTTGAAACAAGGAATAAGTGACTAGAAATAAGATGTAATGTTTGAGGTATTGTCCTGGGTTTCATTGTTTCGTTTTGTGGAGCAGTATGCTATAACTAGTGAATTACAAAGACGCATGAGTGTAGGGATGAAATTATTGTACCATAGGTATTGAGAGGTGTGAATATTTGTCAATGAGTTGTGGGTGTGGCCTTAAGGCAGTTTCTCACTCAACCCCACAATTTCCCAACTCTTCTTTCTCTTTCTTCACGCCACAGTAAAATTATAAAACATCATGTTTCTCATCATCTTCAACATGCCAACACACAACTATCAAAGTTTGGCACTTAACCTTCTCATATTTCGGTTTTTCTAAGGCCTACTTTTGAATTAAACTAGGAGTGCCATTTGGTTATTTGGCAGGTGATTGCTTCTTTGATTTCTTCAAAAGTGAGAGTCAAACAAAGTTGCTTTTGCACTCAAGTTTCTAGTTCGTTATCCGATCAGAGAAGCAGATTTGTGAGAATAATGATGAATGTGCATTGTGTTTGATAAATTGAGTATATTGATCTTGCTTTTTATTCATTGTTCTTGGATTTCTCAATGGGTACTTAAGCTCAATCATTTTAGAAACTAAAGCGCTCATAGTTTTGGGTGTCGATTTACGATTTCTTCTTCAAAAGATAGTAGTGCAAATGTATTTCAATGGTGTCTTGCAGATTAGTAAGATGTGGGCATCTAACTCTCCCAATTCCTCTCCTATAGAGCGCTAACATGGCCATCATTACTAAGAAACACCCACACCAAAGCACCACCCAGACTGTGTTTAAAGGGAGCTGGGGAAGTTTGAATGAATATATTAAAAAAATCATAATAAAAATTTAGTTCGGAATCGAAACCTGAAAACATTGGTCTTGATTTGACCCCCAAAATGAATATTAGTGAGAGGTGGTAGGCATTGAATGCAGCTTACCTACCATGCAGAGCATGCACAATTGCACTATTGGCTTCAACACACAAGCAATGCTTTATTTGCTTGCTTTTGCTCATTTTACCTCTATTTAAAAAAGATTTTGTGGACGCCAAGCGCTATCAGTCAATCATTTTCCCTTTCTATGCTTGTCATTTAATTTCTTTGGCCATTCTGGAGCTGAGTTATTGCAATTTTGAAGCATGGTATCCAAGTTGGGTCTTTTTACAATGAAAATAGTTTGTATTTGGAGCTCAGGATGTTTTGTTTTGGGTGTATGTTGCATTTTCTTAGCCGCATAGAGTGGTGTTTTGTTTTGGGTGTATATTTTGCATGCCAATACAAGAACAAAGCAATGCTTCTTAACAGCATTCTCAACCCTGAAGACTGATTCCATAACAAATTTATGAAAGAAAAGAAAAAGGGTTATGTTTTAACTGTGATATCATGTGGAGCAGAGGACACAAATGCCCTGAAAAGAAATTACTCCTTATCAAGTATCCACAAGAGGAGGAACCACTAAAGGAAGATGAAATAATGCATGTTACAGTTCCAGATCCAAATGTTGTCATCTCTTCCCACACTCTAATAGGTTTTGCACCTCCTCAAACCTTTGAAGCGGTGAGATATATTAAGAATCAAAAGGTAATAGTGCTCAACGATTCGGGTAGCACTTGTAACTTCAATTCACAATTAGCAAGTCAGCTCAATTTGTTCAAGTATCCAGCTTCAAATTTCAAGTGATGATTGTTGCTGGAGGTACCATCAAGTGCGAAGGAAAGCAACATAACTCAGTTGACAATGGGTGACTATCAACTAGCTAGCAATATGTTGGCTGGTCCCATTGGGAGAAGTTGATGTAGTATTGGGAAATTGATGGTTGAAGTGTCAAGGAACTGCTGTCATGAATTTCCAACACTTTTTATTCAAACAAGGCCTTTGCAAGTAATTAGTTCCCATCGCATGGGAACATTGTTGAGAAAGGAGTGCATGAAGTCATTGCTCATTGTTATTTTATGGAAGCACAAATCCACCATTAAGATTCGTCTCAAGAATTAAAGGTCGTTATTGATAAGAATGCCAAAGTGTTTCAAGATATGCGAGGGTCTTCCTCTAGTGAGGGAATCCAATCATGCTATCAATCTTGTTTTGGGAAGTCGACCACCTAACACCAGGCCTTATCTATCATGCCCATTATTTTGCCTTTAAAGACAGGGACGACACACGACTTCAATGAACAAATCACCAACGAACATGGATGGATACCAAAATCTAATACAATCACAATTAGAATCCTACAACTACCAAAAGGCTCATACAGACGTAAGCCATTAACTCGGAAGCCCGTGGTCCTAATCCATTTGGCCCAGCACTATGGATTTCTTCCCGAGCTCACACCAATGATAATGGTGCAAATGACATTGAGACGGTCGTCGAATTGACCTCAACCTCTGCTTAGGCACTCAGGCTCCACGTGTTCGCTTTGATGAGTTCCTTGGCCATGCCAGCTTCCCTTCGGGCTCTCGGGCCACTCTTGCCACCTGTCGCTTCCTAGGCGACTTTGTGAAAAGCTCCACGTGGCGATAATTCGCTAACCCGCTGCCCTGCCGCTCTGCAGGGCTGGCGCAACTTCCTTGGGGATACAAAGCAACATAATTGTGTCACGTGGCAACATTCCGCTAGCTCGCTGGCCCATAAGCTTCGCTTTCGATATGGACACCTCCGAAATTGCGGAGAGCAGGATTTTGTCGTGCGACATCCTGCTCACCCATGAGCTTCGTGCCCAATATAGACATCTCTGGAACAGGGAGCAACAGGATTTTTCCGTGTGGTAGCATCCCGCTCACCCACTTACCTACGGGATTCGCACCCAGTACGGACATCTCCAGGATAGCGGTTTGACAGGATCATGGATGGCATAACCGGTGAGTAACCGTTGGATGGTTGATTACTCACCAGGAAAACCACTAGGCTAATAACCACCACTCGAAACTACGAAAATTGAAAAACCACAAGTTTTTTTAACCAGCGAGTACTCACTAGTTACATTTAGATACCCAGACAATATATAAATAAAATAAACATTTAAGTATAAGTTTACATTTAGATAGGGGCGTCTAGTTTCTTTTACTTTAAGTTATATTTTATTTATATATTTTCAAGATGTTTGAGACTGGTTTCAGACCTCTAGGAGCTATAATGCAAATTCTAGGTTATGAAGGATCCTATCATATTCAGACTTAGTCAGATTCAAGGGTTTCAGAGTTAGCCATATTTTAGGGTTTCAAAATTCCAAGGAGACATCATAGGAGGGATGAAGGTTGCATGAAGGGATGTAGGTATGATAGAATAGTATGATAACATCTCTTGCAAAGTGCCACAAGTCGACCCCACCCCACTCCCTATGCATAGATTAAAACTGATACAATGATACTTATACAAGAATCTACAAGTACAAATTACAAAAATCTATATTTTTCTCTTTCCTGCTCTATGGAAAACTAAGGGAGACTGGGAAAGTCTAGTAATCTATGCACAGGGAATGGGGTGGGATCGACTTGTGGCACTTTGTGAGAGATGTTCTCATACTATTCTATCATACCTACATCTCTTCATGAAGCCTTCATCCCTCCTATGATGTCTCCTTGAAATTTTGAAACCCTAAAATATGGCTAAGTTTGAAACACTGGAATCTGACTTAGTCTAAAATATGATAGGCTCCTCCAAAACCTAGAATTTGCATTATAGCTCCTAGAGGTTTGAAACCACTCTCAAACATCCTGAAAGTATATAAATAAAATATCTTATACTTAAATGTTTATTTTATTTATATATTGTCTACTTCAGGTAAATTAAAGTATTTTTTGCCTTTGTCGATTATTTCCAGTTATTCGACCACTCATGTCAAATAACCATCGGTTACCCAAAACTCCCCTTTGACGAGTACTCGTCAGTTAAGGTTATGCAAATTATGGCCGAGGTGATGCCACATGGTAGCATCCCACGAGACCGCTTGCCCAAAGGCTCTGCAAGTTGTATGGACATCTTCGGGATATCAAGTTGCCAGAATGATGCCACGTAGCAACATCCCATGAGTTTGCGTGTCCGACGGCTTGCACATTGTATGATCTTTTTTGGGATTGCAAGTCATCGAGATGATGCCACGTGGCAACATCCCGTTAGCCCGATGTCAACCATACAACTGACTACATTGATGTCACTCCCGAGTTAGCAGGATAGTGACACATGGCTTCCTCCGAAACACTCACCAAAACATCACAAAATCGACTAAGGCAAAATGCCAAAGAAAAACCAAGGCGATAAACAGCCAAGGGGACAAATCGGCTAAGGCAAAAGCTGCGAAAAAAAATCTACGAGGCATCTAAGGAAAGCCAGGCGAATGAATTTAGCCAACGAGGACAACCCAACTAAGGCAAAGGCCTAAAGCTAACTAAGCAAAAGCTTGCAAACCAATTAAAAATGACCAAGGCAATTAGATGCCAACTATACCATTCTTCTGTGTAGAATAATTAAGTCAAGCTAGGATCTGAAGTTAAAAATGACACAAAACATTACGGCTAAAATATGAAGCCGATCAAATGTGCACAGGTCTGAGTCTAAATTGATATGTCAAAATTAAACCAATACTCTAATTGGTTTAGGCAAAACATCGAAGACAGAGCATAGTTCCAAGAACAAGCACGACAATATCGACAATTACTCAGCAATCGAAAGAACTGACCTCCTCGTAGGTAGAGTAAACAAGAAGGCATTGAGGCTTGAATCAACCTTAGACACCAAAACAATATTCTTATTGGTTTGGTCGATTGTCCGAACCACACAAGGCAGGCTCAAATCTAAAAGCCCATTGGTTTGTTCCACAGAAGATTAAACTTTGAGGTTTATTACAAATACCCACTCTGTTAAACTAGGCTAAGAGAGCGATCGAAAGTTTAAATCAAAAGTAAAAACACAGAGTAAGGAATGGTCTAAAAATCCTCCTCTAACATTGATTAAATTCTTGCAAGGATTTCTTCAGTTAACCCACCTAGTTACACCTTGCATTAATAATATCTTCGACCAAGAGCCATGCTCTGTTAAAATTCTCCTTTTTATGCAAGAGAGTCTCGATATAGAAAAAGTCTAAAACAGAAAGCTTGCTCAATGTTTTAATTCAAAATCCTTCCATAAGGCATTTCTTTATCAGAATAGCCAATACTCAGACCATACAATCCTATTATGCATTAATTCTTTTTAACGAGCTCTCAGCCATTTAATTGAGATCCACTCGTTTATGGATAAGCTTAGTCTGTAATATACATTCCAACAGAGTACATGAAGAGACACAAAGCTAATTTCTTAGGGTAATTATCCAGAAGTCTTGACCAAAAAAACATATTCACCATTTTATTAAAAGACTCATACAGGGTTAAAAGTTGCTCCCTACTTGACAGATTCCCCCCAGGGAGATCTACAGTCAAGGCCTATTGAGGTTTTCAAAGGCACTCCTAAGATTTATTAAAGATTTTATCTTTCTTAGCTTATAACTTAGCAAAGGGTAACCAACCAGCTCTAGACTAGCTAAGCATAGTCCATATTATGAATGGTTGACATAACCAGATTCATAAAAACAACACACCTTATACCTTAGTCTTTCAAGCATAGGCAACCTAAATCACATGCCTTCATATAAGACTGATTCTTCATATATATATATATATAGTTCATTTAAAGTAATACCATTACAAGCAACTCAAGATGCAATGATCAAGCATTCACACAATATTCAACAAAATATATATTATATGTATTAAGGCCATTAACTTGGCCAAGCTCAGTCATGAATATACAAGCCTCCACAAGGATTTCATCACAAGCTCTATTAACCTACATACCAAGTAGACTATAAATAGTTCTTTGCAGTAATAACCAGAACATTCAGCTAGTGGCTTAATAAAAATAGTGGCTCAAACTTGACCCACAATCAATCATTAATACATAAATACAATAAGTTCAACTGAGAACAAATTAATCTATGGCTTCTAGCCAGTTGTAGAAAGCAACAAAACACAAGTAGACACAGTTGAATACGAGCAACTAGACTACAATTGAATACGAGCTCCTCTTCGCTCGAAGTGCAACTTTGACCAACAGAGGGTGGGCTCACCTCCCAACCTTTTTGCCATCATCAAGCAACTACTCTAAGCACCCCCAAGCAAGACTCCTAGCTCTAGGCATGTTCATATCATGGTTTAAGGTAAGTACAAAAAGCAGTCAAGATATCTTGGGGTCAAGGTGACAACTACTCTCAAAGTGACAATACAAGCATCTCTAAGTCAAGAGGTTACCAATCTCGAATCTATTTTCAGCAAGTAATATACACAAAAGAGAAAACACAAGGATCACAAGGATAGGACCCATCAAGCATATAGCCACTAAGATATATTCTATAATCAATCATGAGAGGACTTAGGCAACCTACCATCATGTCAAACATGAGAGACCTACCCCTTCATCATGAAGAATGTGACCTTTCAAGGCATCATAAGTCTTACGTGACGAAACCATAATATCTAGGTAAGCAGAAATACAACAGTTAGAACTATCATGGAGGAATATCTCAACTCCAAACTCCCACACAAGGGGTAATAACACTATGGGCGACCCAAGCACAACCATAGTAAAATAAGCAAAGAGAAGAAGTAAGCCAAGTGACCTTACTCCTCTCGAACATGATAACACAATAAAAAATAACATAGATTTCATTTAGTCAAACAATAGGATATTCCAATAAATAGGATACCTACCAAACGATCCAGACCCTTCCATGGATCTTTTCTGAAGGTTTCTACCCGTCGAGTCTCTCCCTCTCTAGGCTCTCTTCTTTTTCTTTTTTTCTTTTAGGTTGGCCCCAAAAGTTCTTCCATTCGAAGTCTAGAGAACAGAACCCTTTCCCAAGAAATCCGCCTTCCTCAAATAGGCGCTCTCTCCTTGCAACCCAATCAGAACATGACATGTATGTTCTTTCCTTGGATCGACCAACCACTCTACTTGCCAGCCCATGCCTTTGTAAATGAACGTTCTCTTTGCCAGTCCATAATGGCGCTTGGCAGCTCTAGCAAAGTCCTATGGTTGCTTCTAAAACAATCCACCTGCCTACGCAGGGCTTAAGGCAAATACAATTAATGGACAAGTCTGCAATTCTGCTATAAGACATTCTAGACGTTGGTCTACTTTGTCCTCATGCATTGAAGACGACCAACCAAAGGTGTTCGACCAACCCAGCAAAGATTACAATCCATTAAGACACACCAAGACCAAAGAAAGGGTTGAATGGCATACAAGGCATTCAATTAGCATTGGGCAAGGTTCAAGACAAGATTTGGGTTAGAAGTGGGGTAACACATGATGCAACAATGCCTAGCGTAATCCTTTTTCCTTCATTGGCAATGACTTGTTCCTGCACACTTATTGCACCCATGAAATCTGCTATCTTAATAGACGAAGCTTGCAATTATAAAATGCCAGAGCATTTACTTAAACCCACATAATTAGCTTACCAAGCAATTCACAAGGTCATGAAGTGGTATTCTTATAGCACCTTAATGCATATGTAATTTCATTTGCAGCCTAAGGTAATAATTCAAGTATTACTTAGCCAACTCTTACCATTTGCATGATCCACTCACCTTGTAATCAACACCACCAAGGGAGTATTACCATCAATCTAGCATAGTCACATTGTATTCTCATGAGGGGCCTTACATTATCACTAGTCGTATGTGCAAAAAAGTGAGATCAAGAAACTGGTTCAAGAAATGTTGGAAGTTAGCATCATTCAACCAAGTCAAAGTGCTTTCTTTTCACCCGTTATCATGGCTCACAAAAAGGATTCCACTTGGCATATGCGTCCAAATTTTGAGAGCTCAACAAGATCACTACTAAAGATAAATTTCTTGGATGAAATGCATGGAACAATGTTTTTCACTAAGTTATATCTTCAATCATATTATCATCAAATTAGAATTAAGGATGAGGGTGTGCCCTAAAAAATATTTTCACACCCATGGAGGCCATTATGAGCCCTTGGTTATGCCCTTTGACCTAGCTAATGCACCGTGTGCATTAAAAAGTTTAATTAATTTTGTATTTAGGCCTTTCCTCCGTAAATTTAGGTTAGTTTTCTTCGATGATATTGTAATTTATAATAAAACTTGGGAGGGTCATTTGAGGCATATGGACAAGGTTCTACAAATTTTTAAAGATCATCAAGTTTATGCAAAACCATCCAAGTGGTGCTTTTGGAGTCAAATAAGTGGAACATCAAGGCCATGTTTTCTCTCACGAGGGAGTCAAGTAGATCCCACAAAAGTCAAAGCAATACCAGGATGGCCTACTCCAAAACAATGTATAGTTTGCAAGGGTTATTAGGGTGTAAATGCCAACATCTGATCTTCGATACTTGACAATGACAAGCTTGACACACATTTATCACGCATGACTTGAGCACACAAACAAGGTCCTAATCCACCATTCTCTCACACAAACAACTTGGTCAAGTGTGTGTTGGTAGATAATGGTTAGGGATTGAACATTTGTAACACTACCTTCTTACAACTATTGAGGATCAACATGGCTACTATTCAAAACACATATCAAAGCTTAAAAGGATTCGATAATACTCCACATCAAATAATTGGAACCATCTCATTGTAGGTGATACTAGGTACTAAAATAGTGCCTACTACTTTCCATGTTATGTCTATTTAATTACATTACAACTTGGTTTTGGGACAACCTTGAATACATGTTATGGAAGCAATACCATTAACATTACACAACATGCATCCTCCACTAACGAAATATGATCATCCACTAGATACTATCATTGGTACACTTTGTGACATTCCACCTCAACGGCCCATGATCACATTTGATGACAACAAGATAGTTTATGACGATTCATATTTTCATGCACTGTTCATATGAGCCAACATAGATGAACAACCCATACACAACATTATGATTGACAATTGTTCAAGTGAGAATGATTGCAAGATGACATTTCTCCACTCCCTTGGGTACACATGACAAGATTTACAATATACATCAAAAGTTAAGAGATTCTACAAACAGAAACAAAATACCTTGGGATGCATAGTATTACCTCTTATGGTGGACTCAACTATATTAGCCACACCATTCCTGGTTCTACAGGGTAATGGGGTCTTCAACATGTTGTTAGGATACCCTTGGATGCAAAGACTTCGTGCAGTCCCCTTCATAGTGTGCCAATGCCTAAAGCACATACACTGCAACAAAGGAGTCACAGTTCTAGGTGTACGGTATGGGTATCCTTTATAACCAATGATACTCCTCCACTTCCACCACCACCGCGATTGGTTGATACACATTCAAGATCATTATTCAGAGATGGTTGATAGACCTATTCAAGATCATTATTCAGATATGGTTGATACACATTCAAGATCAACATATAGAGTTGATTGTTACATATATATACGGGATTTATAAAAACAGCCAGCCATTCAACGTCGATCACATCAGAGAGTTTCTAAGAGACCACAGAAGCCATAATCACCTACAATACATACTCAGCACCGCAGACAAGTCAGTGTGTTTCACAATGAACACAAGCAGTGACACACCCTCCTACTATACAACGGACAAGACAGAGTCCTCGACCATCTAGAGTAACTCATCATACTCTGAGTTCCATGAGCAACAATCATGACAAATATGGTACATCACGAATCCTTATCAGATTTCAGCTCACCCACAATTGGAACCTTTGATTCATGACAAAGGACCCCTCCACCATCTGACACGGGCACTTATCATGACCCTTCCATTGATAGGATCAGTGGTTAGCTTCTCAAAATCCCAAATATTCCAAAAACACAATAATCAAATAATCTAAAAATCCCTAAAAAAGTCAAAATATTTTGAAAATCCAAAATCAAGCCCTGAGCATGACATGATTAATAGATTACACTATTTACATATGTTATTTATCACATTTTGGTAAATGGCATATTCTTTTCATATACATGCATTTCACGGTATATGAGTGCTATGCAGAACATATAGGTTACACATGAACATATAGATGTTGGGTTGTCTTCTGCCTAAAGGCCATATCGATACTGAGGGCATCTTGTTCCATAGGTTTCACTATTACAGGATATATCTTTTCATGACCTTTGTACCATGTTGAGCTACCTATATTGCTTACACATGCCTTGCTAGTTACTCATATCTTACACAATGATATATAGATATTGTATATTACTATGATGTGACATTGATACATATGGATGGTATAGACTAGCTCATTTTTCTATGCTCCATTGTTGTTATTCTATTACATGATAAGTTGCTTTGTGTTTGAATAAGTTGCTTTGTGTTTGACTATTGTGTGTGGCCCCTAGGCCTTGTTTGACGTGACATCCTTGATGTCCTTTGTTTGTAACATTTTTTTGTCCCCCTATGTGTGACCCTTGGCCTTGTTTGTTGTGACATCTTTATGTCCCTTGTATGTGGCCCTTGGTTTCATATGTGACACTAATACATGTATTTGTTAAGCTTGCTAACATGGAGTGTTGTTATGATCTATATCATGCACTTTTACTATGTAGTCTTGTTTCGAGATTTTTATATTATATGTTTTTTTAATACATCTATCTAAACAAGACACTTATATGCCTTACATTACATATGTTACATACATGCCTTGATATATATATATATATATATATATATATATATATATATATATATATATATATATTTTGACATGCTCTCCACATAATCAAATAATATTACATAATGTTATCTTAATACATACCATGATACAATTAACTCTTCTTTTGAGCTGAGTGCCTTACAAGACACCATCTCAAAAGGGAACATTACAGTGGACCTATCACAAAGACATAAGCCTCCATGAATAGAAAATCATATCAGAATATAGATTTAAAATGAATATTAGATGGTTCAAATACATGATAGATATTGGCCCATGGATACAATTTACAAGAACAAGAATTATAAGTTTCCATATACATACACATTTCAGATACAAGTTCTCAAATGTAATGTCCCCTTTTTCGAATTGAGTAAATTGGACCCGAAGCCTATTTTTATTGCACGTAGGCTAAGGGAGAACTGGTAAGGGAAAATAATTTAATAATAATGTTTTTTAGTTGTCCTTATAATCACTTTATTCAATAACTTGAAAAATGACGCTTATTCATTATTATTATTAAATGGGGTCAAAAGTTATAATTAATTATATGGCCAAAAATAATTATTATTATAAAGATGGAAAAGAGAATATTCAATTAGAAAGTAATTTTAATTACTTTAAGATTATGGTGAATTTAAAAAAGTGAGTTTATAAAAGGATAATAGCAAAAAAGAAATCATTGTCGATTATCATTATTCTCTTTTACCATTCACAATTGAATCCGAAATTCTTTCAACTTCTGTACAAAGAACGGAAACCCTCCATTGCACATAGGTTGGAGGATGAAACCCCTCCAATCTACAGAAGTAAATCCACTCAAAGGTTGCAATTGCACAGGGTTTGGCTGGAAGCCACCGCTCATTTTCAAAATTTTGTGAGGCTATGGGATCAAATAAAAAATCCAAAATTAATTTACACGGTCTGCCCTAGTTGGACATCATTTCTAGGGATCAAATATTTGCCCTAGGGAAGGGCATCACCCTTTGGCACCAAATCATAGTTGTTATAGCCCTTTTTGGGCCAAATCATAGTTCCTTAGGCCCTATTGTACCTTTATGTTCGCTGTTGTACCTTTTTGCTAGCTATGGTACACATTCGGTCACCTACTGTCATACAAGCAGGACTGTCGTACCATTGATAAGGGCTTTTGTAGCTGGTTGTACCCCTATTGGACTATGCACGCTATAGTGACTAGGGGTTTCCTGATAGTTGTACCATCTCCCATTGTACCAACCTAAACAAGGAAACACAATTTTGTACTAGGCAAGTTGAGTATTTTTATACAATAAAAAGGGTATTAGGGTTTTTTGTTCAATTTGAAAGTTCCAAAATTTATTTGAGAATTTATTCCAAAGTTTTTAAGGGTTTCTTCCCTAAAGGTACAGTCCTATACTACCTTGCATTTATTATCAGTTGTTTGTATGAACTTTCTGATCTGAGTAGCATTCCAAAAGAAAACAAATAAAAAAATCAGAATTCAAGTCTTTTTCCAGAATGTTTTGCAAGAGATATTTCAGTGGTATCAGAGTTGTGATATTTCTAGCCTATGAATCATGGTTTTATTTCCAAAGGAGAGAACTATGGTGGATGATGTTATTGCCAGTTATGTTGAGCATAGAATTCTCCCAGTAGAGATTCGGAAAGAAATATCTTTTCTAGACTTCATAAAACTAATGAAGACAAGAAGTGGACAAGTGCACTATGACGATGTGTTGTCAGGTGAAGACTCAGACGAGCCAAAAAAGAAGACCATAGAAATAGACAAAATGTTGGATACATCAGAAGCTCAATATGAAAAAATCAATAAGCGAGAAGAGCGGTCAAATTCAGAGGCCCAAGACATCATTGAGCAAGAACAGGAAGGAGCCAACAAGCAAGTTGAAGGTAAAGATTATTTGATAGTGGAAGATGTTTTATTGACTTCTAATGATTGCATGGGTCAACAAAATAGTGATGAAGTCAAGACAGAAAGGGTTTTACTTGTTGGATGCAAAAATCCCAAGATGGAGGAAGATGCACAAACCATGAACTATCCATCGATCTTCCAAAGGGTGAGTCATTACCGTATGTGATTGAATTTTAGAGTAGTTTTGTCAATCAACATGCTTTTGAGGAGAATATTTTGATTGACCCTAACTCGAGAGTTTTGAGTCACAATAATGGAGGTATTAAGGATATCACAAAAATTCCTATTTCGGCAAAAGAAGGTGAGCACCTTGATTGTACCCTGAGGTATGAAAATGAGGGTCATATTTTAGATTTGTTGCTACCTACCATGTCATTGCAAGATTCTTGTCATCATGGAAAACATTATAAAAAGGGTGATAGAATGAAGGATACAACTTGCAATAAAGGACACATCCTTTTACTCAAATCCAAAATGGGTTATGCATAGAAGTATGGGATCCGGGTGATATCTCGAGGTCTATCAAGGGTAGAGTTACTGATTTCAATACCATTATTGTTGATAAGTTCACCATCCCATGCACCATAAAGGCAAACTTTTCAACACTTGGGGTAGACACAAGGTATGCAATGATTCCTACGTCATGGGTCTAGGAGGAATCGGTAAAATACAGGGTTTGTAATGGTTGCATCCTCTTGAAGAACTCACTATGGAGCTGAAATTCAAGGATGACGAGAAAGAAGTAATACTTCAAGGTATAGTTAATGGAGTCCCAAGCATGGCTACAACAAAAAGGATGGAGGTATATTTTCAAAGAAACCAAGTGTCTCGAGCTACTCAATGCATAGAGACAACCAAGGGTTCATCCTTAGGTAAGATACTTCATTATGATAATGTTTGGTCTGTTTTGGATATACTCAATATTACACTGCTAAGGTGGCCACCAAATGAGAATTTTGTAAAATGTGGCTTTCTTGTTGGAAGTCACCAACTTTACACAGAATAAGTGTTGGCTGCAAGAAACATGAACCAAGGGCCAACATGAATGCAGTTTCCAACCTTAGATCTGTTGTTCTCAATATTTCCAGCCTCAATGTTGCTGCCATATCATTATCGGCCCCTATGGTACTTCAGTTACATGTATATACTTGGGTTTGTTGGGATTCCCAATCATGAGAGGGAAGGGGTTACAGTCTATGATTGCTAAAAAGGCATTTTCAGCTCCTACATTGTTCACGCCTTTGATTTTTGCAAAGGAATATCAATTTATTTGTTGCTATATCATTCCCAGGATGCTGGAACAACTGTTATCAGTCATGCACAGCTGAAAGTGTGCAAATTTTAAGGGGTTTTATCATTGGATGATGTGGATGGTAGGTTTCAGCAAAAGGGAACAAACAGTGAAAACACCATAGTTCTGGTTTAGGTGAAATTTCAGGTGGGTTGTGGCTGTTGTAACTTGTTTCCAGCCTATACACAATCCGATTTACACCCAATTGTGGGAGGTACAACGGGCCATAGTATTGAAGGATCCATTGGAACTCAAGGTTTTGGTATTTCAGACTTGGTTAATGTAGACTTTCAAACAATTTCAGAATTCACATTGAGAAGGTTAAAGGTAGAAATTGCAATGCACAGAAGTTTGATAACTCGCATGCTACAGTAGGCTATGCATATGTACCTCACAGTTGGAGCTCATCCACCCAGTTGTTCATTACACACAATTGGTGTGCCTATAACTGGGAAAGAACTAGTATTCCAATGGATCACTAACACGGTTTTAACATCGGTCTCAGCAAACAGAATGGAGGGTATCACAAATGGTAGCACTCTTTTTAAATCTCAGCTGATTCATGATTCAACTATCATGGCTTCACTCACCAAGACTGTTGGAGAAGCATCATCTGGTGCAAGACTTCCAATTTCTCATTGTATTAGAGAAGTGCCGCAGAAGCTAATTACATCCCAAAGAGGAATGGAAGAAACATAAATATTGATTTGGGATCCAGGAATTACAATGATGGGCAGTTGGGAGAGGCAGAGCAGTTGAGCTGCCAATTACTTGAGGGCAAGCAATTTTGGGAAGGATAGACTATATTGTCCCATTTTTCGAATTGAATAAATCAGAGGACCCGAAGCCTATTTTTATTGCCCGTAGGCTAAGTGGAAATTGATAAAGGGAAATAATTTAATAATAATGTTTTTAGTTGTCCTTAAAGTCACTTTATTTAATAACTTGAAAAATGACGCTCATTCATTATTATTATTAAGTGGCACCAAAAGTTATGATTAATTACATGGCCATAAGTAATTATTTTTTTGAGGGTTGAAAAGAGAACATTTAATTAGAAAGTAATTTTAATTAATTTAGGGTTAGGGTGAATTTAGAAAAATGAGTTTATAGGACAAGTGGGGCAAAAAGAAAATCATTATTGATTATCATTATTCACTTTTACCATACACGATTGAATCTAGAATTCTTTCAACTTCTGCACAGAGGACGTAAACCCTCTATTGCCCACAAGGTAGAGATCGAAACCCCTCCAATCTATTGAGGCATTTCCACTCAAGTGTTGCAATTACACGTAAAATAACAGGGTATTTCCATATTAGAATTACGCTGGGAGCCACCGCTCATTTTCAGAATTTTGGGAGGATGTGGGATCAAATAAAGGGTCTGCCCTAGTTGGGCATCACTTCCAAGGGTTATATCTTTTCCCTAGGGAAGGGCGTCACCCTTTGGCACCAAATCGTAGCTGTTACAGCGCTTTCTAGGCAAGATCATAGTCCCTTAGGGTCTGTTGTACCTTTCTACTAGTTGCGGTACACATTTTGCAACCTAGTGTCATATATGCAGGGTTGTCATACCATTGATAAGGGGTTTTGCAGCCAGTCGTACCCCTGTTGGACTGTTTAGGCTACAACAACTAGGCTTTCCTAATAGTTGTACCATCTACTATTGTACTAGCCTAAACAGGGAAACACGGTTCCGTACTAGGCAGGTTTTGAGGATTTTATACAATAAAAAGGGTATTAGGGTTTGTTGAGCAATTTGAATATTCAAGAATTTATTCAAAAGCTTTTAAGGGTTTCTTCCCTAAAGGTACAGTCATATACATCTTGCATTTATTATCAGCTATTTGTATGAACTTTTAGATCTACGTATCATTCCAAAAGAAAAATAAATCAAAAATCAATATTCAAGTCTTTTTCCAGAATTTGTTTTGCAAGGGATGTTTCATCAAATTCAGCATTTAGATGCATAGCATTTTATATCAGTTGGTACAGATTTAGGGGGCATGATATTGCTTCATGTGCACATACACAACAACAGAGTTACATTTGAAAGGCAAATGGTTGTCAATCCACTTCATGCTTATCAAATTTCCAGTCATGATGGGACATGGACATTGTTCATTCTCTTGTGATCATGGATTCTATTTTACATTAAGCAAAACTACACAATCAAACTTGCACTCATGATGGGGGCATGAATATTGTTAATTCCCTTTTGATCATGCAATTTGTTTTTACATGGAGTGAACTTGAACGAAACATTACAATTGAATCCATAAGCCATCTATAGTGGTTGATTCACTTTCTTTGAACAAACCTAGCCTAATGGTTCTATCATTTACCTATGTAGTTGATTGGGTTAGTACATTACGTACTTTTCCCCACATTCATGAAGGTTGGGGCATGTTGTCTTCTCATCCCAAGATCCTACATAGTTACAAAATTTGGGACACAATCACCCCAACTCTCCATGTACTTCAACAAAGAAGAACAAATTTCTCCAATGGTTCCACAAGTATCATCTCCAACAAGTTGCAAGGGAAACATGGTTTTCACCAACACATAGGTGTACTCTAACCTTTGTTCTTTCAAAACTTCAATTTCAAATTAAAAGAGTCAATCTAAGGACATTGACTACACATGATTGCAGGGTTTGCTATTGAGTGACCCGCACAATTAAAGATTCATACAAAAAATAGTGTGTTGTACACATTCATGCATATTTTATCCTTTTACTCTAGCAATTTCATTACTAGAATAAAAGAGAGGCATTTGTAGATACTTAAATCTAGTCTTTGGTACTTGACAATGACAAGCTTGACACACATTTACCACGAATGACTTGAGCACACAAACAAGGTCCTAAACCACTATTCTCTCACACTTGCATGCTATCTTATGAGTTGACCCTTTCGTTCTGTTGTTATACACCTAAAAGAACCTCGTCGTCTGCTTCAAACCTACTAAATACTCTGCACATAATCTCTACACTCACAATTCAATCCCTCTATACACAAGATAGTTCATGTAGATTTAATCAGTATCGCCAATCGATACTGACTTGATCAAGTCGGTACCACCTGCTCCCAGCAATGGTTGTTTTCTCAAAACAAACCTATACTTAAAGTCAGCCCATCAACCTAGCATGTCAATGGCGTAAGAAATCATTCTATTGGATCCATATATTAAAAAAAAATGTCTCATTCAAAAGGGACTTAACACTTATTTAATATAAATCTATACACTTGCACATTAAGCAAAATTGCCCTATTCTTCCCAAATTGCAAACCTAACACTAGAAGCAATCACAAGCCAAGTTTGAAGCACTCTAAAGCCAAGTCAAAGCAAGTATTGTCAAGTATCAAATCCAAATCATTAGTTGTATACATACAACGAAGAAGCACAATTGCACAATCACACCAAATGGAAGAACTATGTGTGGCTTGATTTCTCTTCTCAAGGTATTAGATACGTAGACAATGGTCAATCATCAAACGGGGGTGATTGGGGCCAGTTCAACCTATTAAACTTTTCAGCTCAATGTACTAAACTTTTCTCATTTTGCAAGTTTCTAACCTTAATAAGCACATCTAGGATTTCAAAGCAAATGAGACTGATTTTTTGAGTTGCACGCATCATCAAGGTTCAGATTCATAGACAGAACAAATAGAGAAAAGCTCGGGTGATCGTACGATCATTGTGCCCCACTTCCGCTTAATTCAATGCTGACCAACTGGTCAATATCGACATGCGATATTGACCCAGATTAGCAGAACCGGCCCAACATGGACAGTGAATCAGTTCCAAAACTGAACGAACCACAACTTCCCTTTATCACGATTTTCACTTCCAAAATACAATCACAGTCAAACAATCAATCAGAAAAACTAAGTATTTATTCTTTTGTAGTACTTACTATATTTAACATCCACCACTTGTTAAATCAAAAGAATCAATCTCAATCTTTTACATTCAAATATACGCTTGAATGTCATATCTTAATCCCTGAATTACGTTTCAAAGTTCTATCTTAATTAGATTAAGTTCATCACCAAATTAGGGTAGAACATAGGGTTTACTAGGTATTACTAACAATTTGTGAAGAGCTATGGGAGAATATTTCCTCCTCTCGCTACTTTGCTTGCGAAAGATGCATTCATATAGTCATCAAAATGTTTTCAAACATTTCAAAAGTTTAAATAGGAAATGTGTGCTACTCCTACAATGGCTTACACTAGACTTGAGTAAATGAATGTGTTAGAATGTGATGCTCAAGAAATGGAATTGGTGCAATTATGGTGCAAGAGGGCAGAATGCTAGATTTTGGGAGTCGCCAACTCAAGAGAGACAATGTTGTCAAGTCTACTTAAGAAAAGGAAATGCTGACCATTTTACATACACTCAAGAAGTAGCATCATTATTTGATGGGAAATCAATTCAACATAAAAAATTGATCATGATACTCATAAGTACTTCTTGGAGCAACAACTCTCTGTAGATGAACAACAAAAATGCGTTTTAAAATGATGGTTTATGACTTTGAGATGATATATAGGAAGGGAAAGGCAAATGTGTCGGTGGATGCCCTTTCCATGACAGAGGAAGACAAGGCACAGTGTCCATTATAGAGCTTGACTAGATTGAATCATCAAATGTAGAATGGTGAGACGATTGTAACACACAATAGTTTATCCAATGCTTCCACAAGTATCATCTCCAACAAGTTGCAAGGGAAACATGGTTTTCACCAACACATAGGTGTACTCTAACCTTTGTTCTTTCAAAACTTCAATTTCAAATTAAAAGAGTCAATCTATGGACATTGACTACACATGATTGCAGGTTTTGCTATTGAGTGACCCGCACAATTAGAGATTCATACAAAATTTAGTGTGTTGTACACATTCATGCATATTTTATCCTTTTACTCTAGCAATTTCATTACTAGAATAAAACAGAGGCATTTGTAGATACTTAAATCTAGTCTTTGGTACTTGACAATGACAAGCTTGACACACATTTACAACGAATGACTTGAGCACACAAATGAGGTCCTAAACCGCCATTCTCTCACACTTGCATGCTATCTTATGATTTGACCCTTTCGTTCTGTTGTTATACACCTAAAAGAACCTCGCCATCTGTTTCAAACCTACTAAATATCCTGCATGGAATCTCTAGACTCACAATTCAATCCCCCTATACACAAGTCAGTTCCTGTAGATTTAATCAATATCGCCAATCGATACTGACTTGATCAAGTCGGTACCGACCTACTCCCAGCAATGGTTGTTTTCTCAAAACAAACCTATCCTTAAGGTTAGCCCATCAACCTAGCATGTCAATGGCGTGAGAAATCATTCTATTGGATCCATATATAAAAAAAAAATAAGGTCTCATTCAAAAGGGACTTGACACTTATTTAATATAAATCTATACACTTGCACATTAAGCAAAATTGTCTTATTCTTCCCAAATTGCAAACCTATCACTAGGAGCAATCACAAGCCAAGTTTGAAGCACTCTAAAGCCAAGTCAAAGCAAGCATTGTCAAGTGTCAAAGCCAAATCATTAGTTGTATACATACAACGAAGAAGCACAATTGCACAATCACACCAAATGGAAGAACTATGTGTGGCTTGATTTCTTTTCTCAAGGTCTTAGATACGTAGGCAATGGTCAATCATCAAACAGGGGTGATTGGACCCAGTTCAGCGTATTAAACTTTTCAACTCAATGTATTAAACTTTTCCCATTTTGCAAGTTTCTAGCCTTAATAAGCACATCTAGGGTTTCAAAGCAAATGAGACTGGTTTTTTGAGTTGCATGCATCATCAAAGTTCATATTCACAAACAAAGCAAGCAGAGACAAGCTCAGGGGATCGTACACTCATTGTGCCTCACTTCTGCTCAATTCGATGCTGACCAACAGGTCAATATCGACATGCGATATTGACCCAGATTAGCGGAACCGACCCAGCATGGACAGTGAATCAGTTCCAAAACTAAACAAACCATAAACCTGCTTTATCATGATTTTCACTTCCAAAATACAATCACAGTCAAACAGTCAATCAAAAAAACTAAGTATTCATTCTTTTGTAGTACTTACTATATTTAACATATGTCACTTGTCAAATCAAAAGAATCAATCTCAATCTTTTACATTCAAATGTATGCTTGAATGTCATATCTTAATCCCTAAATTACGTTTCAAAGTTCTATCTTAATTATATTAAGTTCATCACCAAATTAGGGTAAAACATAGGGCTTACTAGGTATTACTAAAAAGTTGTGAAGAGCTATGGGAGAATATCTGCTCCTCTTGCTACTTTGGTTGAGAAAGATGCATTTATATAGTCATCAAAATGTTTACAAACATTTCAAAAGTTAAAATTAGGAAATGTGTGCTACTCCTACAATGGCTTACACTAGATTTGAGTAAATGAATGTGTTAGAATGTGATGCTCAAGAAATGGAATTCAAGAACCTCATCGTCTATTTCAAACCTACTAAATATCCTGCACAAAATTTCTATACTCACAGTTCAATCCCCCTATACACAAGTCAATTCCTCTAGATTTAATTAGTATTGCCAATCGATATTGACTTGATCAAGTCGGTACCGACCTACTCCCAGCAATGGTTGTTTTCTCAAAACAAACCTATCCTTAAGGCCAGCGCATCAACCTAGCATGTCAATGGCGTGAGAAATCATTCTATTAGATCCATATATAAAAAAAATGTCTCATTCAAAAGGGACTTGACACTTATTTAATATAAATCTATACACTTGCACATTAAGCAAAATTGCCCTATTCTTTCCAAATTGCAAACTATCATTAGGAGCAATCACAAGCCAATTTTGAAGCACTCTAAAACCAAGTCAATGCAAGCATTGTTAAGTATCAAAGCCAAATCATTAGTTGTATACATATAACGAAGGAGCACCATTGCACAATCACACCAAATGGAAGAACTATGTGTGGCTTGACTTCTCTTCTCAAGGTGTTAGATATGTAGGCAATGGTCAATCATCAAACGGGGGTGACGGGGGCCAGTTTAACGTATTAAACTTTTCAGCTCAACATATTAAACTTTTCCCATTTTGCATGTTTATAGCCTTCATAAGCACAACTAGGGTTTCAAAGCAAAGGAGGCTGATTTTTTGAGTTGCACGTATCATCAAGGTTCATATTCACAGAAAAAGCAAGTAGAGACAAGTTCAGGTGATCGTACGATCATTGTGCCCCACTTCTGCTCAATTCAATGCTGACCAACAGGTCAATATCGACATGCGATATTGACCCAGATTAGCAGCACTAACCCAACATGGACAGTGAATCACTTCCAAAACTGAACGAACCACAACCTTGCTTTATCACGATTTTCACTCCCAGAATACAATCACAGTCAATCGAAAAAACTAAGTATTCATTCTTTTGTAGTACTTACTATATTTAACATACACCACTTGTCAAATCAAAAGAATCAACCTCAATCTTTTACATTCAAATGTACGCTTGAATGTCATATCTTAATCCCTAAATTATGTTTCAAAGTTCTATCTAAATTAGATTAAGTTCATCACCAAATTAGGGTAAAACATAGGGCTTACTAAAAATTTGTGAAGAGCTATGGGAAAATATTTCCTCCTCTCGCTACTTTGCTTGAGAAAGATGCATTCATATAGTCATCAAAATGTTTTCAAACATTTCAAAAGTTTAACTAGGAAATGTGTGCTACTCCTACAATGGCTTACACTAGACTTGAGTAAATGAATGTGTTAGAATGTGATGCTCAAGAAATGGAATTGGTGCAATTTTGGTGCAAGGCAGAATGCTAGATTTTGGGAGTCGCCAACTCAAGAGAGACAATGTTGTCAAGTCTACTTAAGAAACGGAAATGATGACCATTTTACATACACTCAAGAAGTAGCATCATTATTTGAGGGAGAATCACTTCATTGTAAAAATTGATCATGATACTCGTAAGTACTTCTTGGAGCAACGACTCTCTATAGATGAACAACAAAAATGGGTTTCAAAATGATGGTTTATGACTTTGAGATGATATATAGGAAGGGAAAGGCAATTGTGTCGATGGATGCCCTTTCCATGTTAGAGGAAGACAAGGCACAGTGTCCATTATGGAGCTTGACTAGATTGAATCATCAAATGTAGAATGGTGAGATGATTGTAGCACACAATAGTTTATTCATAAACTCATCCAACACCCAAATCTTGAGTGGTACCCACATCTCCTTGAGTTTCTATGACATTGTGTTGAGAAGCAGATGTTCCTATATGTATGCCTTAAATAGTCTCTAATATAAAGATCCTCTAAAATAGGAAAAGGTGGAAGGCTGTTCTAAATCCAACACACACACATAAGACGTCAGTCCACAAAGCAGTTTGTGCCTATAGACAAGGGCTGAGAGCAAAGGAGGTTGTAAGGAATCTATAAGGGGAATCTACACAAAATAGAAAGTGAAGATCCTAACTAGATTCAAGTTGTCATTAGATACTAAAACAAGAACAATAAAGGTAAACAAAGGGGTACCACTAGGCATAAGCAATAACTATAAGATAAAAGGTGTTATTAGATGTTGAAGAAAAAGTTGTACCTAATCTAAGGAAGTCATTAGACATTGAATCAAAAGCTATAACTAATATAATGGTCGCAATCTAAAGTAAAAGTGCCTCTAGGCATAAGCAAGAGTTGTAAATAAAGAGAATGTATAAATACCAATAAGCTAACAAGCATTTACTAATCTATACATGGAAGACATTAAATAAATCAATCTAATAACACCAACCAAAGTACAAACGAAAGAGTCTAGGGTTAGGGATACTTAACTTGAGTTGACTTTTCAGTGCATTAATCTCCCCCTTGACTTGGAGCACTTTGTGAAAGATTGTTATAGATGAAGTCAAGGTGAATAGAAGAAAACCTAAGTAGACCCAAGTTGGGGACTCCAAAGACTAGGTATACCTTGTTGGTTCAACTCCTATCCTCAATTTTTTCATACGCCTTGTGCTAACTTGCTTTCCCTTGGTGTGAGCTCCTCAACCCTAATTCCTCTTCTTCCCAAGGTGGATTTGTGAACACAAGAATGGATGGCTTTTCTTAGATAATTGATAATCAAAAACCTTATAAATACATATCCAAACCCCTAAAATTCAAAATTATTATTTAGCGGATGGGTCGATGGCATACAAAAGATTCCTAATAGAAACAATACACCATCGACCTGGTTGTTGATGTCAGCTAAACCAAGGTGTTGCAAGATTTCATTGGTTAGGTCGATGATGTTGGACAAAGGTGCGCAAAGGGAAAAGGAGTAGAAGGGGGAACGAGAACCTTGAGGGACAAGCTACACTAATGTCATGGCGATCTAAAGGTGGTAGTAAGAATGATATTGCATAAGAAAATCTCTCACATCATACCATGAGCTAACCCACCTAGATTCCAATGTACTCATGATGTACACTCATGGAAATTTATGCACCGATGAGTCGTGCAATAGAAAAGTGTCGATAAGATTAAACAAGGTGTATACATATGCTCCACCCAAATCTCATCACATATCACAATAATGTAATGTAAGATGGGGCTTCGAAAAAATAACATAGTACCATAGAGATAATAAGCAAGTATTGTAATAAATGTTATTATATATGAGATAAATGAAAGTGAAATGAACATATGTACCTTCACTTACCTAGTTGGTTATAAGAAGCTTACCATTTCTTCTCAGTGGTATAAAATAAATGTGTTTTAAATTTTTTTGCAAAAATATTCCGTTAGTACCATGAAATTCCTAAGTAGCCAGTGTTAAAGTTAGTAACTATTAGCTAATGTTTAAATAATGGGTGGTTATCAAACCTTCCCAACTGAATGTAACCACTTTTTGCTTAATAAAAGACAGAGACACAAGTATGTAAGTGTGTTGTATGCCTTTCATTTCTCTTCATTCTTTCAAAATTCATTTGTTAACATTGGTATCAAAGCCAATCATTCGATGAAGCCCTAGTCGGGTACAAACAAAGTACATTGTTTGAGAAAGCCCTAGGAAAAGGGTGCGAACAATGCAAGAAGAGATTCAAGATTTGAGGAAGCCCTAGAAAGATTAGTAGGGTACGAACCGAACCCTATGAAAGACTCAGACAGACAAGAAGGAACATCGTAAGGTTGCAATGAAAGAAAACTAGCACAATTTCAGGGGATGTCATGAGAAACATTATTGCAAATAGAACATTCACACAGTTCAAACCCCAGAACGAGTGCAGACGTGGTTCGAAGACCAAAATGAGTGCAAACTTGAAGGTTCGAAGATAAAAATGATCTAAAGGAACATCATTGTAGACGCGTCTTGCAATCCACAAGAACAAGAGGAATCATGATTAGAAGATGACGAATGTCACGAGACATAGAGGTTGCGAAGAAAAACCAAAACCAAATATCACGAAAAATAGAAGTCGTGACATAAAAACTGACAAAGAAAAGGGAACGTGATGGGATTACTACACCAACTCGCATTCATCTCAGATGTAGAAAGTAGAAAACAACACCATCAAAGCCGAGAAGCGCAAAGGTGCAAATCGAATGCACAGAAGTTGCAGCCAGAGAAGAAACTCATAGCAATTGAGTAGAAGAAAAGTCATGTCATGATTTGCTGGAAGAACTCAGACAAAACTCCCAATACTATGACATTGCAGTGAAATTTGCACGTCTAGGGCATAGAAGCAAGGTCAAAGGGTTATTTTTTAAGGACCAAAATGAAGGTGACATCATTAGGGCACGAGACAAACAATATTACAGGAAACTTCCAACAATTTTGTTCTTTCAAACTATAAGTACTATTTTGTACTTTAAGATTGTTAGTAATTTTGACGTTCAATTTATAAGTGACTTCAAAATATAAATTATGTATTTCCCTTTGTTTTAATTTCCATGTCAGAACTGTACTTTTCCAATCGCATTGATTTTGAGGTCAGCCTTGTACTGTACTTTTTCTATTCAAAGTCAAACATTGTGTATAAAATGGCCAACATACAGAATTTGGTTCTACCAAAAGCAGATAAGTTAACTAGCCATAATTATACTGTTTGGAGTCACAAGATTTTAACAATCGAGAAATATCATGTTTGTGACTATTGTTTTTGGCACGAGGTCTACATGGTGCACCTTGAGAGTTTTTTGGTTGGTCGTGATTATTTGGTTTGCAAGATGATTAAGAACTTATATGGACTTAAGCAGGTTCCACGAACCTGGTATACTTTGTTTGAGCAACATCTCCAGGATTCAGAACTATAGAGATCGGGCTGAAGTTATTAACCAATGATGATTCATCACTGATCAATGAATCACCCTATAGCAAATTGGTGGACAACTTGGTACATCTAAAGTCTACACGGTCGGATCTTTATTTTGTTGGTGGCTATCCTTTTCAGTTTTTGTCTACACCAAAGCTCCTACATTGGACAACAGTGAAATGTTAGAGGATTGCAGATTTCATGTTGATATCTTTAGAATAGTCTATAAATGTAATGACTAAACTTTTTGGTCTCAGTGTGGTTGTAAAATTTTGGGACAAACTTGGAGTATTCTTCGGTTTAATCATTAAGGGTGTTAAAGTTATTAATTAGCTATTAGTTAATGTTTAACTAATGCGTGGTTGTCAAGCCTTCCCAACTGAATGTAACGACTTTTTGCTTTATAAAAAGACGGACACACAAGTGTGTGTGGCATATACCTTTCATTTCTCTTCATTCTTTCAGCAATCATTCGCTGTCAGCCGGTTCATTTCGGGAATAGGTTCAGCCTTTCAGGTATGGTGAATTAGGTTTTCTGGTATGGCGATGTTTTCTTTACCTCGGCACGACTTGGTATGGCCATAAAAAAGATATAAAAATATAAATATTCTAGCCAAATATTCTAAGTGTTGTTTATGTTATCTTTTTGAGTTTTTAGTGACTTTTAGGGTTTGTGTGTTTTTTGTTTGAAGTCTAATTGTGAAAAAAAAAAAAAGGGTATGTGGGTTCACCCCAAGTATGGCTCAAGAACCACCATTGGGGCTAGCTACAATGATTGCCAAGGTAGGTTTTGTATTTAAATTTGGGATAGGTAGATGGGGTAGATTATGAAAAATGGGCTTCGGGGCAAATCCACTTAGCATATTTTTCCCTAAAGACCTTCAAATATAGGGTGATAAATAGGTGGATAATGGGTTTGCATTAAAATTAGTTTTTTGAAGGACGTCCAATTTATAGAAGTAATAAATGTGGTCACCTGAGTTCACATTGTCATATGTCCGGTTGATGACATTTTGTAGGAAGAAAGTCGCAACATGGTCGATGACGTTAAGTGAGATGGCCGATGTAGTCACAAAATCATAAATAGCCAATGACATTCAATCAAAGTGGCAGATGAAGTAGAAATGATAACTGACCGATGACATCATGTCAAATAGCTGATGGTGTTCAGTTTGTAGGGAAGGTTGATGACATCATGTCCAAAATATTGATGAAGTATAAATTTAATACATGGTTGATGACATTATGTCAGATGGTCAATGTAGTAGTAAATATGTAATTGTGTAGTGTTTGAGTTTTTATGTATTTTAACCAATTTTTGTTTGATTTGAGACTAATTGGGTACTAAGTTGATTTTTGTAGGAGAGAGGTGATTCCAACTATGGTGGACTATATATGCCTCATGGTTGACTGATTTATTGTGTACGCTATTGGACGTAGGCAAAGCTTGCTTGATTGGCCTAGGGTTTGGAAGGATCATGGAGATGTGTCTAATTCCACTAGATGCAAATCTCCTACTCATGTTCATGGACTTCTGGGAGATTTGCAACTACACATTCAGCTGGGTGGTGGATGAGGACACAATACAGGTGGCATTCATCTTGGAGGATGTCCTTGCTATTTTGGAGCTACGCCGAAGGTGAGAGATATACCAGATACAAATGTGGAGCGGCAGTTATTGGCTTGATGGACCACATGGGCAAATATCTACCACCCGCACACTCACATTGTGTGTATGAGTGATGTGTATGCAGTGTCGATCCCTGATATCTGGAAGGCGATCATTGGATTAATGGTGACACACTTATTATGTCACAAGGTAGACGGAGGCGTCACTTTTTTCTATTGTAATGTGCCAGACATTGTTAGGGCAAGGCACAATATATAGTATGGGTATATGCATTCGGGTGTAGTTATCACATGATATCTACAACATTGTAGTATGAGAAAACCTAGAAATAGGGCCAATTATATTGTTTCCAGCTTAGATCTACAAGCAATTTCCCATGTACAAGCCACACAAACACCATTATAGGTAGCAAGAGACTTGTCGCAAGTCAAGGGTTGGGTTCAGAGGCCTTTGGTGAGATCTTAGAATGATTTTCTGAGTTTGGATTCAGTAGGGGGGACATAATGTGCACCCCATACATAGGTACATCAAATCTGACCATCTTGGCCATCTACAATGCAAGCTCAAGGTTTGACCAAACTGACAAGGAACTTCTCTTAGTCAATGGAGCCACACTTGTGCAATTGGGTTATAGAACAATTCGGACTACCAAACCCAACAACACATATAGACTTGCTTCGATATAGGGCTAGACATGCTAAGGAGTTATAGGGAGCAAGAGGGCAAGGACCACAATTGCATGTCCTAGTTTTGAGGCCTCGATAAATTCCATAGCATCGAGGGAGGAGGCAGAGGCAAGGAGTAGAGGTGGTGGTGATGGTGGATGTCCAGATATCTGTTCAAGAGACTATTTTGGCAGGGAGTTCAAGATAGGACGATCCCATGGCAAAGGCAGTTGCCCCAAGTGAGGAGCACGCAAATAAGAGACCCCATTTGTGTGGGCGGGAGTGGAGATTGCAAAGGCCAGGTGGTGGATACTTAGGACCCATAGGCCTCCATATTACTGATCCAAAGAAATGAGCATGCCTTACAAGGCCGAGACCCTCAGTTTTGTTTTTATAGAGGGGAAGATGGAAATCAGGGCTAATGGCACAACGGACAGAGGATGATGTGGTCCTCAAAGATAGGCACTACAGAGATGTCATCTATAATAAGCCAAAATGTCTAGGTAATAAAATGTGCTATTATCAATATATTGTCTAGGCTTAGAGATATGCATGCTAGAAAGTAAAATAGTGATTTAAATGTTTTGTATGATTTTTATATAGTGACTAATGTTGATTTTTGTTTGTTTGTTTTTGCAAATATGAAAATGAAGTGGCACTCTTTGATCGAGGCCACACATCACGAGATACTGCACAAGGTGTTGCCACCCCACAAAACTTTAGTGATGCAAAATCCAATGGCAATGTCAACAGGTAGACACATTGGAGCCTTTAGGCTCATGGAAGAGGTTTCAAGGGCATTATAGAGGCAAAGGTAGGATCCATGTCCTTCCTCTTCTACAACAGTCGTCGTGGTTGGGAGTGACGTATTGATGCAGAAAGTTATAAACAACCAACATGCCCTTATGAGGGAGCAGACAACAAATCTGGCTACCATGAATGATGGGATCAAGATAGAGTATGTGATTAATGGACACAATTTAGAGTTAGAGACAACTTGGCCATAGCACAGGGAGACAAACTAGGGTTGTGTTCTAGAGAGCAATCCCTAGCTCAATCCCTTAGAGAGGCTATGTCCTCACAAAGCATAGCCCCTCGTCCTCGTAGAAGTGCAGGCGAAGTATGACATTGCACATATGTTATTAGATGTACCATGATCTAGAAAACATTGTATAAATACAAGACACTTTGTTCTAATGTATTCTCTACATGTATGTTGTTCTTGTTTTCATATTGAGTTGCATTGTAGCATGGTAGTTTGATGTTATGAGATGTATGTTTCATTCTTTCATTTAGACAAATGCGAGCATTAATATTCTAAAATGAAATAACTAATGACAAACAATAAAATGAGAAAGTGTTAATAATGTGAGATTTTATGCGATTAGATAGAAAAATTTAATAAGACAAAAGACTTATAAAAAGATAAGAAAGATGAGACATCAAATGTAACTAGACAGCACAATCTAATAAGACAAAAGATGTGATAAAGAGAGAAGAAATATGTGACATCTAATGCTACATTTTCTCAATGGGATGAAAAGACCATCTAATGACTAAACCATTCTAATAAAAATATTGTGGATGTGTGTGGGATAGCATGAGAGATAAGCGTTCACGAGGAAGCCCTAGGTGAATCCCCAAGGTGATGCAATCGTGGTTAGGGGTCTCAATATAGAGATGCCTTAGACCACACAGCGTATATAATTCCTTAGCAAAATATTGCAATAAATTGATACAACAAAATAAACTCAGCTCTTTATTAGATTTCAAACCCTAGAAACACAGTTTGCACACAAAAATAACAATAACACAACAATCTTGAATGGGATGCATTACATCAGATCCTTAAAACTTTAATTGCTAACTAGTGGTTTTGGCAAGTTTAGACATTCCTCAGAATACTCACATGTGATCCTTCAGCGCGCTAACTCGCTGGCTCAAGCGTAAGGGCATGTTTATATAGGCACAAGACCCACCTACTTATAATAATGCACTCAACAACCCACTACATTAAATATTTGTAACATATTACTATGTGCCACAAACATTAAATGTTCATTACAATCTCAACGCACCATAACACAACACGGCATAAGGCATCACAATGAAGTACATCACAAATTGACATTCAATGAAACCACAACCACCTTGCATGATTCAAGGAATCAAATGCAGCCAGTTAGGAACTCCAATGACTCTTTATCCATAACACATCACAAGAACATATGCACCCAGAACAAATTGCGCACAAGATATGCGAAAGTCACAACCTCACAAGGATGAGTCACAACATCTCACAATATTCACACTGTTGTGCACCACCATCTTGAATAAGATGTCGCAAGCTTGTGGACTGGAACTCGCAAGACTTCAAAAGTTAATTCTATGTGTGGATCTTCTAAACTAGTGTTGAACGAAACAAGGACCTTCAAAACATACTCGTGCAAAGCTTTGCGAGCACTAGAAACAGGAACCGAAACTACTCCTTTCTTGAATGTGCTAAGACTAAGTCTCCCACCTGATATTCCACTTCTCTTGACATTTGTGCACTACTTGTACTACGCAATACTTCTTTCCAACTATTCATGAACTTGCTGATGTAAGTCATACATATACTAGGCAAATATTTTGCTTCAACACTTTTCTCTCTCAATTCTAATGTCACACAATTTTGCGACTCCTCTTGGACATGATGCATAAACAATCTGAAATGGTGTCCTTCCAATAATCCTATTAATTGAATTGTTATAAGCACACTTATCTTGCGCCAAAATTGAATCCCATGTTCCTAGCTTTCCTTCAATCAAACATTGCAACATGTTACCAAGTATTTTGTTGACTAACTCCATCTGCCCATCCATCTGAGGATGATATGTTGAACTAAACTATAACTTGGTATTCAACTTCTTCCACAATGTCCTCTAGAAATGTCCAACAAACTTCACATCTTTGTCTGATACTATGTTGCATGGGAATCCATGTAGCTTTACAACTTCAAAAAAAAAAGTTAGCAATGTGTGTCACATCAACAAAATGTGTCATCTTTGAAAATCAATCCACAATCACAAATATGGAATCATGTCCTTGTTATATTCTAGGCAATCATAAAACAAAATCCATGCTAATATCTTCCCATGGTCTCTTTGGAATTGGTAATGATTGATATGACCCTGCATTTTGACTTCTCCTTTTTCCCAGTTGGCAAACTCTATTTTCTTGCACATACTTGCATACATCCACACTCATTCACGGCCAAAAGTAATTCTCAACCAACTATGCATTTGTTTTGTCATAACTAAAATGACCTGCTAAACCTCCATTATGATTTTCCTTAATCAAATTTGCGTGAATTGGACCTCTAGGTATGCACAACTACGCTCCTCAAAAGAACAAACCTTTTTGCATGAAATAATCCAACCATAATGTTTTGTCACAATCTCTGGTTCTATGCATGCTTTCCATGCTTCTGTGGAATTTTCATGCATCTCTTTCATAGAATCAAATCCTATGACTTTCACTCGCATCTCGTTCAACAAGAGAACTCTTCTACTCAAAGCATCTGCAACTCTGTTTGACTTACCAATTCAGTTCTTCAATCAAAAGGAGTAACTTTGGACAAACTCGACCCATTTCATGTCTTTGGTTCAACTTTGCTTGACTATTTATGAACTATCGTGTTTGATGGTATGTATACAACACAAACTCCTTAGGCAACAATTTGTGCCTCCACTTCTTGAGCACTTGCACTGTGGCATAGAACCCCTGATCATACATTGAATATTTCTTACTCACATCATTCAGTGTCTCACTAAAGTATGTTATAGGCCTACCTTCTTGACTCATCACTGCTCCTATTGCTACACCACTCGCATCACAATCTATTTGAAATACCGTACTGAAATCTAGGAATGCCAACACTAGCTGCTCAGTAACTTTCTTCTTCAACTTCTGGAAACTATGTTCTACTTCTGCACTCCAAACGAACTCTTTCCTATCTTTGTGCATCACCTCAATGATCGCTATGCACATCCCACTAAAATTCCTAATGAAATTCTTGTAAAAATGTGTAAGACCATGAAAGCTTCTGTAATGTCCCCAATTTCGCTCTAAAGCTTTGGAGGACCCTTAGTTCATTATTGTTCCAATAACTAAGGGTGAAAGAAGAAGAAAGAACTTAATACACCACTTGTGAAAGGATATTTTTAAAGAAAAGTACTTTATGATTCTAATTTTAAGTTATGTTTTGGAAAAAGGTACTTTATGTTAATTTCACTTAAGTGAGGGAATTTATGAGTCTTGGCTTATAAGACTTAAGTTGTTTTTAAAGATTAACCCCCTCTTTCTATTTTGGAGAGCTACACTTGCGGGAGGTTATTTAAGAGGCATGAGGGCTCATTCGAAGATCATGTGCATATGATATTTGGATTTGATAATCAAGTATGTCAAGCTTGGTTGTTGAAAGTAGATGCTTGAAGAATGTTACCTTTCAAGTTCTACTAATGGTTCTACAAACGGTGTCTATCAACACCACCTATTGAGTGGAAATCGTGCTAAATCCCTTGAAGAATTATTTAAGGTTTTATCTAACAGTTGCAGCTGTAGCGAATTGGCTTGGAAGACTACAGCGAACTATCTCGGGCTTGGGAGGTCACCAAAGGTTGGCGATCTACCTAGAGATTGAAGATTGTTGATTACTCCTTGGGCGATTCCCCTGAAAGCTTGAAAAATGTCATTTCGTGAGGTTTGTTGTTGGTAGAAACCCTCTCCTAGGGTTTTAATACTTTTTGCTATTTTTCCTAGGTGGAACGAGTCACTTTTGAGTATGCTTGGTGAGATTTGGGTTGAATAGTACTTGAAAAATATTATAAAATTATTTGCATAATTTTATCTAGTAGGGCAAATCACTTGGAGATCCTTTTGAGGTTGTGAGAAGGTTTTTGAAAGATTTAATGTTCAAAAAAAATATTCCTTAATTTTCTTGGCTTAGCAAATTGATTTATGAGGTTGTGGACCTCATTTATGTTTGGAAAATTATTCAGATTTGTTTATATAATTTTCCCAAGGAGATCAAATTAATTTGCAGGTTGGGAAGGCTTTGTTGATAGCTATTTTCAAGGGTTTTGACTTTCAGAAATTATTCCTAATTTTCCTTGAAGTTGGACGACTTGTGTGAAGATTTGAAGTGATCATATTAAGCTGAAATTGTTCTTTGGAAGCTTGGAGTTTTAATTAGGTTTTTTGGCCTAATTTTTAAGAGGAATATTCAAGGGTTTTGAAGGTTGTTTGCAAATGAAAAGGACTACTGTACCATCAATTTAATAACAGAATTTTACGCTTATTTCCAGCAGCTACATCATAAATGCATGCTACAAAAAGGTACACAAGTATAGCTTTCATTTGTTTTTTATTGAAGCATTTGTGGAGTATTATTGTGAAGGCTTAGTAAGATCATTGTGGCTAGGGTTTGCTCAGTTTGTGGGCAGCATACAGTTAATTTTCAGATTGGCTTGGGGTTTTGAAAGAAAATTATCCATTTTTGCTTGAAATCCTATTTGCGATCACTACAGCTTCGTACTTCAAATGTTCTCCCAAGCGACAATCATTCAAGGATAGTGCATACTTTTTCTAGTTCCATCTTCAAAACTTCTTGGAATATTGTAAAATCCAAGTATACTAACTCCTTCATGAAGCTACATTTCTTCAAATTTACTAACAACTTTTAATCTCATAACTACTACAACACTTGCCTCAAATGCACTAAGAGTGCTCTCTTTGTCCCATTGAAAATCAATATGCCATCCAAATATACTATGACAAACTTACAAGAAACGATTTCAACACTTCATTCATGAGTCTCATGAACGTTCTCAATGCATTAATCAGTCCAAATGGCATGACTAACCACTTGTATAATCCTTCCTGCATTTTGAATATTGTCTTCCATTCATCACCTTTTCTTGTGTGAATCTAGTGATATCCACTCTTCAAATCAATTTTCATGAAGTACCATGCTCCACTCAAGCAATCTATCAAATCATCTATGTGCAACAATGGAAATTAGTATTTAATTGTAATCTTGTTGATGGCTCTGAAATTAGTGCACATTCTCCAATCAACTCCTTTCTTAGGTGCTAACACTATTGGAACTGCGCACGGGCTCAAACTTTCTCTTAATCAACCCTTTATCTAATAGCTCTAGAACTTGTCTTTGTACCTCTACATTCTCATAAGGTGTCAACCTATATGCCACTTTGTTTGGTAAACTTTAACCTGAAATCGAATCCATTTGATGACTTATACTTTGCATGGGTGGCGACCTAAGTAGCCAGATACGTCACAGACCCCTGCTGGGTATGATACGAGGGTGGATACGATCCTTGTATGCAAGGATTCGGCAGGGATACGCCCAAGATACTTCCTTGGGGTGTGGATATCCCCGGATATGTCCCAGGACGTATCCAGGCATATCCACAGCGCGAGGAGGTATCCTAGGCATATCCACTACAAAAAGCATCATTTTTTTTTTCAATTTCACGCAATGAAAAGTCAAACATGGACTTCAAAATACAATTAAAAACAATCTAAAGTGTATTTTAAACCCTAAATGCAGCTTTCACTCTCATTTCATCAAAACAACAACACATTTACCTTTAATTACATTTTTACAATTTGTTCTATTATCTTCATTTTTGCAATTGCATAGGATTGAATCTCCTTCCTTTTGCTAATCCTACACTACCAAGAAGCTTGCAAGGAAGAAGATTAAACTACTAAGGAGATCCAGGACCCTGCAAGGAAGTATATTTGTTGATTTAAGGTAGGTTTCAATTTTATGGTTTTTTTTTTCGTTTTTAAACGTTTTAAATTACTAATAGCAAATGTTTTAAGTTTCAACAAATGTCAAATACCAAATGCTATTATTGTTTACCAAGGGCTATAGGATTTGTTAGATTGTCTCAGGGTGCAAGTGCTAGTTCAGTGGGCCAAGGCATAGCCTTCAAACAAGATCAGTGAGCACCTCTTTGGAGACATGTGACGATCGTGGAACAACTGCCAGGTGGATAGTGTTTCCATTAACTTTGCTCAAAGTGCAATTTTAGATACAAGAGCTCATATAATTGGGTGAAAGCCCATTTGTGTGCAATTCCTAGGGCTGGAATCAAAGTTTGTGGTGGCCCAAGCATAAATGGAAAGCCAGAAAAAGGTTTGCCACATGCAAAGATCCTTGCTTACATCAAAGAACAAGAAGCATATGCCATTGTTGGGCAAAGAACGAAGCATCCTTTGAGAAAAAAAGGATTGCCACCTATGGATGATTCTCGTGCTAATGTCGTGACTCCACACCCATTTCTTGTTGCACCTGTTGTAGTCAAAGAGGAAGAGGATTCACCTCTTATTCACAAGAGAACAAAAGATGCAAGCCCATTGGAAAGGGCATTCCAGAATCAAACCAGAGATATAACAAAGCAAAGCATTGCATGTTGTGTTTATGCATGTGGCTGCCTTTTAATGTGGTTGGGTCAGTATATTGGTAGGATATGGTGAGATCTATCAATGATGTCCCTAAAGGGTTCACTGGCCCAATGTATGAAAAGGTGTGCACCTCATTGTTGGCAAAAGAAAGAAAACAAGTTGAAGATGCACTGAAGCCCATCAAATATTCATGGATTGAAACAAGGGTGTCCATCGTTTCTGATGGATGGAAAGATACGGAAAAACGGCCATTAATTAATGTAGTAGAAGTGTGCCCTAAATGGGCAATGTTTTTTAAGACCGTTGATTGTGAGAGGCAAGTGAAGGATGGATGATTCATTGCAGACATCCTAATAGAGTCCATTGAGGCGGTGAGGTCTCAAAACGTTGTCCAAGTTATATTGGACAATACAAAAAATTACAAAGTTATGGGCATGTTGATTGAGGCAAGGTATGGGCACATATTTTGGACACCTTGTGCCGTTCATTCCCTCAATCTTATGTTGCAAAAATTGGGAACAAAAATTGATTGGATCAAACAAATCTATGAGGAGGCAAGCGAGATCCAAATGTTCATAACCATCACTTGTCCCAAGGCATTTTCAGGAACTTCTCGAAGTTACAGTTGTTGAAGGTAACATCTTATTTTAATTTAATTTTATAAAGTTTGTAATTTTTAGTGTTTTTAATTGTGAATATTTTTTTGATTCTATTTGTTTTAATTTTGTGTTAGATTGTTGAGACTTGGTTTGCCTCACACACACTCATCTTAAGATGACTTGTCAAGGCGCGTGAAGCATTACATAGCATGGTTATCAACAACCTTTGAGGTGTATGAAGGCAAACAAACAATGAGACGGCCGCAAAGGTGAAAGGGTGGATTCTTGATGACATAAGGTGGGACCGTGTGGAATATTTGCTCAATTTTAATGAGCTCATTATGAACATGTATAGATATGTGGATATGGATCATCCATGTTTGGGTGAAGTTTATGATGGAATCAACTCAATGATTGAGAAGATTAGTGCCATCATAAATGCCAAAGAGCAGGATCCTACAAAGAGGTTCTTCAAGGAAATGCAATCACATCTCATTGAAAGGTGGAACAAAATGCCCAAATACTACTATACATAGATCCTTTCTTTGCCTAGGAGGATCGCACCATATAAAGATATTGAGGTTAGCGTGGGATATAAAGTGGCATTCTCTAGACTCTTCAATGATCCAAAAATTGAAGACCAAGTTAGGGAAGAGTTTGCACATTTCATATCCTCTGCAAGTCACTCCCTTAGCACCATCCGTGACAAGTACAAGAAGAAAGCTCAATTTTGGTGGGGGCAAGCATCCATCCACCTCCAACCACTTGCAATAAAAAATTTATCACAAGATTTTAATTTTTAATATTTTTAACACTACCTTTCTTTTCTTCATTTTGTTATAAATTTTTAACTTTTATAAATTATTAAATTGAAAATTTTAATTGACTTTGCGACTTGTCTCAATATGTTGCAAGTTCATCCTCAGTTGAGCAGAATTGGGGTACCTATAACCTCATCCACTCAGTTAAACGCAACAAGTTGGCAGCAAAAAAGGCAGAGGATTTGGTCTATGTGCATTCCAACTTGCGTCTTCTCTCACACAAACAACTTGATTACAAGAAAGGGGCAACAAAGTGTTGGGATGTGAATTCAAAGACTACTGACTTGGATGCCTCCATTGCCCAGCTTTCATTGTGTGACATGGAGCTAGACAATGTTTCACAGGGCCTACATAGTGGAGCTAGTGGGAGTGGCATTGTTGCTGCTTGTGGTTCTAATAAACCACATGATAATGCTTCTGACATGGCAGCCAAGGAGGAAAATGAATATAGTGATTCGTGAATGATTAATATGCTGATTTGTCTTCATTTTTGTCCATACATTGTAATATTTGTACTATGTACCACAATACCTATAATACAATCTAAGATTGACCATTGAATATTATGATATTTGGCATTGAATTATGATTATGTTTTATGGTTATTAACTTATTTTGTTTCCTCTACGCATATTTGTGGTTAATTTTGATTATATGGCTATATTTGCATCTTTTTTATTTTTTTTGTATGGCCATATCCAAAATGTATCCAAACCCAAAAAAATCCCCGTATAAACGTATCTGATTCTTCTACCCATATTTGTACTTGCATTCGTATTGGTAACTTAGGTGGAAACCCATCTGGTAGATCTTTAGAAACAATCGCTGCAAACTCACTCAGAAATTCCTTCACT
The DNA here is from genome assembly GCA_037957365.1 of Torreya grandis. Taxonomy (NCBI): domain Eukaryota; kingdom Viridiplantae; phylum Streptophyta; class Pinopsida; order Cupressales; family Taxaceae; genus Torreya; species Torreya grandis. Next base: position 583,368 of record JARHVA010006074.1, on the reverse strand, counting down.
TTGCGCATAAGTGCTTCTTCTACTACGCCTACAAGAACAACTTGTGTGGGCTTTGATATCAACACATAACATGCATGCTCTTTCACTTCTCTCAAGAATTTTTTTGCCATAATCATCAACATCCTTGGATCTTTGTCCACTTCCTCGCTCTTATCCTTGTAAAAATAAGAATTTAAAATGTACTCCCTTCCATCCTTCACCAAAAAGTAGAAGTATGCATGGTCATCATTTTGCGCCTCCTCGTCAAACTGCCAAGACCTTCCAAGAAACACATGGAAAACGTCCATGGGCATTACATTGCACGACTTCATCCTTGTATACACCAATATGGAAACTTACCATAAATTTTCTCGTTCACCAGAATCCGATGTCTCTCTAGTAACCAAGACACACAACACACTATACGGATTTGGATGCGCAATCCTCTTTAGGGAAAGCTTTTCAAACCATCTCTTGCAAAACAAGATTATATGTATTGTCACTATCAACAATCAACTTGTAGCACTTACCTCCAAATCAACAAATGGTTCGGAATAGATTCTTCCTCTCTATGAGACTATTCTCTTATTTCGTTGGTTTCAACAACACCCTCTTCATCACGAGAGCTTCTCCCATTTCTAGTTCTTTGCCTTGATATACTGAGGCAACACTTTTTTCATCTACTTGCGTGATATGTCCATTGACATCATTTCTTCTACTACCTTCATTATGCATGTGGACACTCAAATTCTCTTTGTCTAGTTTCACCACATCTGAAACATGTACCCATGAATCCTCTTCCTCTACCTCATCCATAGAATCCTCTACCTCTAGTAGGATTTCGTCCGCCACTTTGTGCACTAGTATCATTGTGCTAAGAAGCAATAGCTTCTCCTTCTTGCGTAGAGTAACCTCTACCATTGCTTCCTTGTCCTCACACGTGTAAAAACATTCATTTCCCTTGCATTGCACCTTGTTGTTTGCGTGACAACTTATCCTCTACATTCAACATGCACCACCAATATGCTTCTTCAACAAATTGCAACTAGATCATAACAAACTGATCTTGAATGGAAATTTGCAACCCATTCAAGTACCTCAAGATCTTCTCGGTGTCATCTTCAACATGACCCGCTTTGATGGTGAGTCTATAGAACCTCAACGTTATCTTTCACTCTCATCTCCCTCTGTCGCAAACATTTCAACTTCTTGAACAATTAGAGATTTGAGATTCTTTTCATAGGTAGGAGTTGGTAAAATAATTTCGACATTTCAAGTCCTATACTAGATCCATCATCGAGTTCTTGAACAATATTAACTACTAATCAAAAGGTATGAATTTAGCCTATCCAAAGTCAAGATCTTGTCTTGACCTCTACGGACTCTTTCCGCCTACACATGCTCCCAACATAAGGATGTGTGACCCTTCAACCTTGCACACAAGAATTTGATATTCTTTGGATCTTCCATACTTTCATACTTCTCTAACTTGGTAACCCAATCAATGGGTTCTTTAGGATTCAAACTCCTTGAATAATTAGGAGTGTCCAATTTCACCTTATTAGTAATCTTCAAGTTCATTGACCTCTTCTTCTGTGACATGGTTCCCATTAGCTTCCTCTATGCCTTCATTGTCGCTTTCATCATCCACCACTGCAACATCTCGATGTGGTACAACTTCCACAGCCTTTAAATGAGCTTGCATCTCTCTCATCAATACTATCAAGTCTGCTAGTCTTGGCGCTCTAGCTACTCTTGGCACTCTTGCAACAAAACCTACTCAGGGTGCCATTTTCTCGAAATCAAAGAACAATCACTACACCTACCCAACACACACTAGAAGATGTCTTCACTGCTTTCTACCCACACAAACGCAGAAAACAAATGTTTATCCATGTGCTTTCCTACAAAAAAGAAACCTTGCTCTGATACCAAATGATGTAGTACCAGTTAGGGGTCTCAATGAAGATATGTCTTACACCACACGACCTACAGAATTATATAGTAAAATAATGCAATAAAATGCAACAAATAAACTCAACTCTTTATTAGATTTCAACTGCTGGAAAAAAAGCTTACACACAAATGATAATAACATAGCAATCTCAAATGAGGTGTTAAATCAAATCCTTGGACCTCTATTTGCTAAGTCACAGTTTTTGCAAGTTTAAGCATTCCTTAGAATACTCACATATGATCCTTAAGCTCGCTGACTAGTTGGCTCAAGCGTGGGCACAAGTTCATATAGGCACAAGACCTACCTACTTAGAATAATGTGTTCAACAACCCACAACCTTCATTAAATATTTCTAACATGTCACTGTGTGCCACAAACATAAAATTTCTATTACATTCCCAAAGCACCATAACACATCAAAGCATAAGGCAACACGACGAAGTACATCACAAAGAGACATTAAATGAAACCACAACCTTCCACGATTCAAAGAATTTAATGCAACCAATAAGGAACTTCAACAACTCTTTATCCATAACACATCACAAGAACATATGCACCCAGAAAAATTTTACACAAGATAAGTTATGCGGAAGTTGCAACCTTGCAAGGCTAAGTCGCAACACCTCACAATATTTGACTGCTACACATCAACGTCCTGGATAAGATGTCACAAGCTTGCGCACCAAAATTAGTAAGACTTTAAAAGTCAATTCTCTACGTGAAACTTCTAAATTGGTGCTGAACCAAACAAGGACCTTCAAAACATAGTCATGCAAAGCTTCGCAAGCAACTACAAACAGGGCCCAAAACTGTGCATACCATCAATGCTGCACAAAAGAACAAACAAGCCTATGCAAAACATTACAAAGGACTCATGCATTTGCAAAGGTGGTGCAAAACAATACAAAGAACATGCGCGCAAGTTAGGACTTGCGCAAAACTACATAGTGTTTTTTTTCTATTCTTTTTTGACTAAGTTATTTTTCTTGATGTAGGATAATAAGTGAACCCAAATGCTCTTGCATCACAAGGTCTTACAATCTTAAACTCACAAACCTATAGCCAAAGCTAGAAAAAAGTGAGTCAAATATGAAGCATGACATATATAGGAATGTAAACAAGAGGATGGTGGTCAACTAGAAGCAATATCCATCGAGAGGATATTGGGAATAAATGTGTGGAAGTGAAGAGTAAGGTGCCACAAAGGCGATGTGAAATCCTTAGCAAAGATAAGACAATAACCATGTGGACTAGGAGTTTTTAACATCAAGGATTTTAGAAACCTTGCTATGTAAAGCTGAAGTTTGGGCTAACTAGTGAAGAATATATGTCATGAAGGCTATGCATGAATATGTAAAGGTTCCTACCTTCCCACGGCGTGTTCCCCATTCCTCAGGAAGCCATTGGAGCCATCGGCCAACTGTGAGGATTAGATACTTATGTGAGAAGGCAGTCAATGCAAATGAGAGATATAAGGCCTCCTAACCCAGTCTACTAGCTTACATCACTTCAATGAACCTTTTTCTCTATTGTGAGGCCAACTGTGGAGTTTGAACTTCAACGAGGATAGGGATGTGCCAATGATTTGATCACTTCTTTCTGGCGATTGACTTTTGAATATTTTCCTTTTGTGATAACCTTTTAGTTTTTTATGTCAATTTTCCTATTTGGCTTTTGACTTTATTCTTTCTATTTTCCTCCTCCATATGGATTCGGAAGGCCAACAATGGGTTTTTATATGACAACACAAGAGAACTTACACCTAGCCACTATAAAGGAGAACCTAGAAACTAAGATGCTTAGATACTTCTAGACCTACGCTTTAGAAAAGAGTTTGATCTTATCTCCAACGTAAGTGTGCCTCAAGGGAGAAAGTGGGAGCGGGAAAATGGTGTGTGTGAGTAGTCTATAAAAAAAGTAGGATGGTGCAATGGTGGCATGTTAGTAATTGGCCATGAGAGGGGAGCTTTTTCTTCAAAAAAGACTAGAAATAATAAGATAAGATAAATATATCAATGTCCAACAAGTGACCACAAAAGTAGGTCAATGGGACTGCAAAGCCAGCAAAAGGAAGATACAAAGCACAGAAGCCAAAACACTTCTGAGAAGAACAAAAAAAGTAAAGAAAAAAAAGGTGAACACCAGAAGAGAGAATAGAACCAGTACAACCAGTGAATGCCGACAGGAAGAAGAAAGAGGAAAGAGGGGGAACATCACGGGATGGACCCAACACTCCTAGCACTCAAGGCCAAAAAGATAGAACTCTGAATGAGAAGCTGCCTGGAAGAAGTGGAAGGAAGCGGGTGTCGCCTACTATGATGCCGTCTGGAAACAGAAGAAGAATCCCTGAACTTGGAAGCCCTGGTTTGTCTTCCAATAAAAGGTCTAGACTGTATCTAACGCTGGGAACTGTGTGTGATGTCCCGAGCTTGAACAAATCTGAGGGTCGGGAACTGCATGTCCTCGCCCAGCCTCTTGGTACCCCTCGTAGAAGGGAGCACTATAAAGAAATAAGTGATCAAACGGGTGGGGTCAGGTTTGGGAGGCGGCTGCCTCCTGTGCTCTCGAAACCTCATGGCCCCCTGTATATACAACGCTAGGCAACATTGGTCCTCATATCTAAAAAAGTCATCGAGAGACTGTGATCCCCTGAAAAGGCAATAAAATCTACCTCTAATCTCATAGTAAGCTGGGCACCTGAAGATAAAGTGAAATTCCGTCTCGGGCTCCTGTGTGTGGCACTACTGACAGATCCTGATATCCCGATCTAGGTGATGATCAGTGTTGCACCGGAGCCTATGTGAGCCAACTCTGAACTGCCCAAAAGGGATGTGGAGGGAATGCATCCAATACCTGTGGGTATATTAGGGATGAATAATAAGATCCTGCAAATCTAGAAAATGCTCCGCATAAAAGGCCATCTTAGGTTTCAACCCCCTAGGTGGGTTCACCCAAGTGGTCAAGATATGTTTTCTGTAGATATCGTCCCTGATGGACTTATTCAGTTCTTGTTTGGAAGGAAGGAGATGACCCGGAGCATCCAGGGAGTACTGGTATGGAGGGAGGCGGTCAATTTGGATGTCAACCTTCCCCAAGAGATCCGAGACCTCGACATACCATCCACGACCCTGATGGGGTGTGCCAAACTAAGCAATGGCCATAGAAGAGCAATAGGCTAGGTATGGATACCGACTCCGACCCTCAATGGAATGAGCGTAACACCGAATGCGGTGAAAGTAAGAGACCAGATCAAACGTGCACTCAAGTCTGAGCGGGCGAGCCCCGAACTTTGCCAAAATGATATGTAGGGGGGCAGTCGGTTTGCACCTGATGATTCTGCGAAGGAGTGTCTAAATCCTCTCCGTTGAAGCCCAGTCAGTCTCCAACAGGGAGGGGCCCCAAGCAACTGATCCATAGAGTACAATGGGTCTGATAAGAGAGTCCATGAGTGACATCTTGGAGGAGATATCCTGAAATTGATGACGGAAGCAATCTCTCAAGGACGGCAAGAGAACCATAACCTTTGCAGACACGAGGTTGGAGAGCCTGTCGCAAACTAAAACACGCACCAGAGAGCTAAACGCCCAAATAAGTGTAAGAGTTAGATATCTTGATCTCCTTCCCTCTGAAAAGGAATCTGAGGTGTGAGGTTTTCAAGCAATTGAAGATCATAACGTTGGTTTTACCCAAGTTGACCGTGAGCTATCGAAGGTCGCAAAATAGAGCCAAAGCATCCAACTGTCTTTGCAGTCCATCAGGGGACGAGGCTAGAAGAACCACATTATCCGCGAACAAAAGAATGGAAATCAAAACTTGGTGGAGAAGACACCCATCCCCATCTTGAATGTGGTCATGAAGTACTCGAGCTCATCTATGTAAATCCCAAAGAGAGTTGGGGACAAGGGGCAACCCTGTTTGACCCCAATGGTACTCCTGATAAAGTCAGAAAGTCCCTGAGCAGTACAGAGGCGGCCCAGCACAGATTCGTACAAATGCATGATAGCAGTAAGAAGGGTCTCAGAGATACCAATGTCCCGAAGTCTCTGAAAAAGTGCATCTCTCGAGACAGAGACAAACGCTTTCCGAAAATCTACGAAACAGCAGTAGACTTTCAATGAGCAGTGACGAGCCTCCTCGATGATAGATCGAAGGGTGATGATATGGTCAATGGTCTGATGATCTGGTCGAAACCCTGCTTGCCCCTTAGCTCTAAGGTGTTTGCACTCCAACTCCTCTAATAAGTGAATGTGTAGGACCGTGGCGTACAACTTGGAGAAAGTGTGTCCCATCATGATAGTTTTGTAATTACTGGGATTCAAGCTACTACCCGATTTGTGGATCGGGTGGATGATATGATGAGACCAAGGAGGAAAACCAGAGCACACCACAGGATTGAATAAATCGGATAGGTAACTACCAAGCACGCTCGAACCATACTTAGAGAATTCTCCCTGAAACCCCTCCTCATCAGCTGCCCTACTGCAGTTCATGACTCTGACCGCCTCTCTAATTTTGTTCGGTGTGAAAAGCCCGCAATAAAGTGGAGGTTTGTGGCCCTGAATGTTGGGCTGCCCAGGAATATCATAAAGGTTGAGATGTGAATGTGTATAAAATAGTGTAGTAAATATGAGTGTGAAGGTAAGCCTAAGGGGAATAATGAAATGGAGAAAGTAGGTAGTAATGTCACTAGATAGAAATGTAAACCTATGATATAGGTGAACACAAGAGGGGCGAGCGGTAGATGTAATAAAAATAATATACCAAAGGGCCAACAAGGTGCAATGGTCAGATAAACCAAAGAGGGAAATGGTCATAAAAATAAGCTACCAAAGGGCCAGGGAGGCACAATGGTTAGATAAACCCCAAGAGGGGAATGGTCATAAAAATAAGCTACCAAACAGCCAAGGAGGCGCAAAGGCCACATAAAGCCAAGACAGAAGGAAAAGAAAAGAAGATGAACTATCAAAAGGCCAAGGAGGTGCAATTACGGACAATCGTCAACTAAAACCAAGAGGGAATGAAAAAAGTCAAGTAAATGAAACCTAAGGGCTAATGATAATAATATGACAATAATAGCATGATGCACATGATAAAACATATTTTAGCTCACAAATGTTTTAGAATGTCTTACATACTTCATGAACAACTTCATAGAATTCTTGTTGTAATTTGTATCTTCTAACCATGAATTCTTCCACTCTCTCTAAGATGCATGCAAGGGTGACCTTGCAAATAGCCTTGATGGAAAAATTACGGGAAGTGGAATCGGGACGATGTTGATCCTCTTGATGTGATAAGGTATAGGGGGAGGTTGTTCCTCCAACTGTGAATGAGGTATATATGAAGGTTGTTCCTTTGGCCGATTAGATTGTTCTAGGGAAGGTTGTTCATCCGACCATTCAAATTGTTGAATATGTTGTTGATATGCTCATCACTCATCTCTACAGTGGGAGTAACAATCCTACCAAAAGCAATAACACTCCCCTTTCTTGGGGAAGTGTGCAGAAGCTTTCTTTGGAGAGTGATTATCTGAGTGTATGAAGGTGATGGTGACCAACTCCATTGTGTATGGAGGGACTCTTGATGTTGTCAATGGACTCAACAATCAACCATAAAGTGTGTACAAATACCGTTAAGCTCTCAAAAGCCCGTAGGTGGAGAAGGTGAGCATGAGTTTCAACTTTCCATCGTAGGGGCTTATGATTGTGAGGTTAATTGCTCAAAATGTTTCGTGTGCTCTACAATTTTGAATAAGATGTTCATAGGCCTTGTGCCATGTGCAATATTGGGTAGGATGATAATGTTCTAAATTATGCATTGTAGGTTTTCGTTTTAGCTAGCATGACACTAAAGTCAAAGCAGGCTCTAAAGTGTTGAATTCCATGGGTGGAGACCTAACATAAGGGATCATAATGGTGTTAGGATTGTTAGGTGTGTCATTATGAGTGCTACAAATGGATAATAAATCGTCATTAACATCAAAGTAAGAAGAAATATTAAATGTGTTAATAGTGATATTTAAAGAGGTCTGATTTTGAATGTTTTGAAGTGAGATGTGGTAATATTAAATCTCTAGGTGCCTTGCTTGGACATAGCCAAATAAGTAGGGATCATCTAACGGGTATCCATCATCATACTCAGATGTGGTAAGATCAACATTGAGCGATTCAACCACAATTTAGCTTGGAGAAAAGGCATCTTTAAGGGATTTCTTCTCAAAAGATGTTGCAGAAATTTCGTCAATTGCCTTCTTGCAAGATCTAGGTCGCAAGCTAGGAGGCAATTGAGCAATGCAATGTTGAGCTAAATTGGATGTTTTGATTTTAAGATTTATCTCATTGAAATCAAGGAGGTTTGGTGGAACTCTCCCAACTAGCTCAGGATGACCAACATAACCTCGCAAGGAGTCAACAGGATAGTTCAAGTGTAAATATTCTCTAAAAGGTACACTAGCTATTCAAATGCATGTAATTTTTGGACACTACACTGTTGGAATTGCTCAAATTTCCATGGGTTGGTGTCGACTTGGACCTTGTAAATAGATCATAAGTAGGGAAAATTTACACATTGCCTAGCAGAAGAAGCTATGGCCCTCATCCGTTGAGTCCAAGGGCACCTGAGCAAGATTTTATAGGAGGGGAAAGTTGAAAATCATAACTTCCACTCTAGCCATTCTAGGAGGCAAGGTAATAGGAAGCCAAATGCATCCCATGGGAGGCATTTTAGTTTTATTACATCCTTGGCATGTGCTACGAGTTGACTTAAGATTGCTAGTTGAATATTAGAGAGATTTTATGAAGTCTAAAGAGGCGATGCAAGTTTTGGAGCCTTCATCAATGAGAACTCGCTTGACTTGCACAACACCAATCTTGACGTTAATAAAAAGAGGGTCATCAGCACGAAATAATATTTTGTCAGGAATAATTGATTGAATTGGAAAATTTAGTGATAGTGTTTGATTGGTTGTTTGGTAAATTTGAATGGATTCTTCTTTGCATTGTTGCACGATAATCTCATCATAACCATGCAAGGCGACCTATTGCCCCAAAGCAAGGGGTTCCAAAATATTCATGTCGCAGAGTTTGCATGATGTAGACAATATTTTGTGATTACGTAGCACCTCAGGCTTATACACTTGGCAAACAATGACCCTGGTTGTTCCTCTTAGTTCTACACATGCCTTGCTTCCCCAAGCCTCGCATCTGCTCTTTGTGCCCCTTGGCCTATCTCTTAGTCCACCAGCGTTATATTGATGAAATAGACATCCCATCTTCCCCAGATGCTTAAAATGTACTTATCTTATACCTCTACAAGTCTTGAGCCTATGCCTGCTCTCATTCTCCCTGGACACTAACGTCTGGATCAGACAATAACGTCGACATGACTTCCCTGGCTAGACGTAAGTGTCCAGTGCCCTAAAATCATCCAATTTGCAAATAAAATGTATTACAATGGTTGGCCTAAGTGCTTTAATGCGAGTTATCTCCCGATAGGATTGGTATAAATATAATATCAACCCTCATTCATTCCTCACCCAGCGATCAGACCAAAAGAGCACTCAAAAAGCACTCAAGTTATCAAAAGTTTTTCTATTCTGCCCTATTCTGATATCAATCAAAGGAACAACCCAACTACAAGTCTGAATGTAATGTCCCCTTTTTCAAAATAAATGAAAATAGGTTGACGATCTTTAGCTTAATTTTCCCCATAGGCTAAGGAATGGTAATTAGGGAAATTTATTTTAATAATTAATTAGAGTTCCCTGATTTTAAGCATTTGTTATCTTAAGGCAATTTTTCGATTATTAGAATAATGGATCTATCATGATTAATTATTTAAATTACCTGAAAAGTGGTCTTTACCACTCTTAAAATTAAGGTAATTAAAGTAGATAATTGGAAAGTATTTTTAATTAATTAATTGCTCAAAAAGTGGTTTTTATCACTATTGAAAATAAAGCAATTTAATTAATTAATTATAAGATTATTTGCCTCCAAAAATAATTTTAATTATTGTTATTTATTAAGGCAAATTAATTTAATAATGGGAGAATGAATTGTGACCTTGTAGTTATTCCAAATTGGAACACCACCCTTTGGGTGGGATCCAAAAGTCGAAAAGAGGAATTAAAGGTCGGCAATGATTTTTAATTCATGCATTGGACTCCCTCACATGGTTCGTCCCCTTTGGAAGGGTATTTATTGCAAGTAAAGGACCCATTTTTGGGGTATGCATTTTTGTGATATTGAATTGATGATCAAGTATGTCAAGCTTGTTCAAAGTGGCTTGAGGACGAAAACTTTCAAGTGCACCAAGGGTTTGGGGACGAAAACCTCCATTCCTTCATTAAGGGCAGCTCCATTCAAGGGTTGTAATTATGCTTCAAATTTGTATGGTTGCATGGAATTAATCTTACAAAGGTGTTCTGAAACACCATCTTGATTCGGAAGATTGGCGAGCACTTTGGAGAGCTTGGTGATTTTTTTTCGCAAGCTAAGGAGGGTGGCGACTTGGCCACTAGGGTAGAAGACTCCATTAAGGGCGGCGCTACAAAATGAAAACCTCTCCTAAGATTTTGGGGATTTAATTCCAAATTATTCCAGCTAGGGAAAATTGGTTTGGAGCTAAAATTTTAAGGTTTTGAAGGTCATTTTGGGCCACAGACTTGTCAGAAAAATCATAATAAAATTGGTGAAATTACTTGGTAATATTTCTCCTAATTTTGCCATCATAATTCAAAAAGAAGTGGTATTTATTACAGTGAACTTATTCTAAAATTTTCTGGTCATTTTCCTAGATATATTGAAGTGGAAATTGGGTTGGCACAGCTGCAATTAATTACATTATTTCCTTAAATATTGGTGCCTAAGGTTGAATGGCGATTTACCATTCCAAGGCCTTAATCTTGCTTGGTGAGTTTCCTAAATTGTTCATGAGGATTTGTAATATTTTATTGTGATTTTGGTGAGATTGATACAACTAGGGTTTGTTGATCATATTTTCAGTATTGAGTTGTATTTTCCAACAACTAGCGTTTGCTATAATTTACAGTAAATTATTCCAGTTTAGCAAGGGTTATGAAAGAAACCCCTTTTACACATTTGTCTCAATTTGACGACATTACACTGAAGTACTAAAGGAGTAGTCATAATGTCATATTTGTCAAATTACAAGCTAAGTCACTGTTGTACTTGCTTTACACAGTGCATGATTCACACACAAGTCAACACGTAGGGGAGAACTACATGAGTCTAAGACCCTCTTCTAGAGTATTGCCTATGTAAGCAATGCTCTTTGACAACGGAGTCATTGCGGATCAGCTCAACACTATGTGCCCACTAACCCAGTTTTCTCCAAGGTCACATTGAAGATGCAAAGCTAGGGTTTTGCCATTTTACCAAGAGCAGTAGTCCATGACCCAGATCTGAATGCACAAGAGTGAAGGCGAAACCATACCCAAAAGCATCTAGGTGGTCGCATCCTGTTTGAATGCATATTACATACATGACACTGGCATCAAGCTCAGACACTAGCATTGACTCAACTATCCTAGGCTGATACAACTTTTCAGAGAACACGAGGCACCAAATCCAGAATCTGACAACTGCTCCAGAACTGTATTCTTGCCTACTTCCCACCTGTACCAGATCCAACACTGTATTAGCATCAAAAACAACTAATATTTTTCATTTATATATCTAACATAGTTGTACTTTTCATTAATAGCCTATCTCAATTTTATAAATCCAACATATGGTACATCTGAGTTTAACAAATTAATTGGCCTACTATAGATTTGATATTCACCTTGTGCCTTATCATTCCTATATCTTTAAACCTATCTACCCAAGTAAGATAGCCTCTTATCCAAATTTAGGGTTAAACATTTGGTGAACTCAACCTCTGAACATCAAACCCTAGGCTAGCTAGGGCTTTTTTATTTCTTTTCTCTATTGTTGATCTTTGATTGTAAGAAAATATGTGCAACATGGATTGCTCCCTAGAGTTTGTATGCCTTTCCTATCAGGTCCTCATTTCAATATTTAGAACATTTCAAAAGGACAAAGAGGATGGTATTCCCCTTTCAAAACCAAAGGAGGATGACAGCTCTCACCCCTCTAATCAAGTTCATATTATCCCCTCTTCAAAGGGCCAGGTGGATCATAATGTTATACAAAAATTGGGTAACCATAAAACCCTTCTAACATCCCTTGATGGTACACATAAATGTTCAATTTGAAATACCTGGGACTTGTACTTGTGAAACCCTAAAAGATCCATTAACAAATATGAAAAAGCTACTACACGAGTTACAAAGGCAAAATCAGCCTTCAGACTCAGAGATCACTTTATTGCAAAATCATATTATTCCATTACAAAAACTTAAGAATATTATATTATCTAAGGCACCAAGGAGACAATTTACAATTTTACTTGAGTCCCCAACTTCATTACTCTCGCGGTTATTAGAGTGTCAGCTTATATCTCTCCCTCATCCTATTAAGGTTGATATAAGTCGACCTCTACCCAAAGGATATGGTGTAAATGCTTATTGTAACTATCACCAAGGCCCTGGGCATGCTATGAACAGATGCTTTACCTTGAAACACAAGATCCAAGATCTTATCGATGACCAACAAATTACATTTGAGGATCCTCCAAAGGAATTAGCTTCACAACAAATCAAAAAACACACACATCACCAGGATTTAACAATTACCTTATACATGAGCGGTGCATATTGTTGGCATAACCATATTGATCCTACACAAACCAAAACCACTTGCAACAAAAAACATTTTCAACAACTCAATTTTAACCTACAGGATTTGCAAAAGAAGATCACTTGAAAAGACTTCTTGGGCAACATAACAATACCAATTGCTTGTGCTCCTAAATTAATTCAAACACGGGTTTGGGCTACACCTACCATATCTCCATATGTATTTACACTTGGAACTCTTTGGCTATACTAAATAGAAGCAAAAATTGACCAAAATCAAAAAGGCATTTATTTTCTTCATGAACACAAACTAATACACATTTCAAATGATAGCATTACATCTTTTACAACACAGGCAAAACGTGAGGAGGAACATGTTATGTCCCTTTTCAACCTAGCCAATCATGATGCAAATAATGTAAAAGATCCAACTTGAGGTTGTAAAGTTCATAATTGGGGGAGATATCTATAATCATATATTGAATGGCACAATAAGATGATCTTTCCTCATCATCAAAAATACCAAAAAAATAAAAAAATATTCAAAAATCCAAAAACACTTTCAGCACCTACATGTTCTATTGGCTCCTTGGCATCTATGTCAGTTCTATGTTGAGGACTAGCATATCATTTACTCTTACATACACATACACAGGGATACACAGATATACGATACATTTATGGGTGTTGGGCCTTCCTTCTACTCATGTCATCAAGACGTTGGGGGCATCCATCTAAGATCTTAATACACAAGTTATACGATTCAATGATCACTCTACATTATTATGTTTGAGCTTGCATATGTTCTTACACATGCCTATTATACATGATTATACATTATATGGGGTACTTGATATGCTATGTACTTGACATTTTTTGCTAACACATTCAATCCATGGGCCACTATGACATATTTATGTTGGTTGCTTATGCTTTTCATTTACTGTAATGTCCCTATTTCTAAACCATTTATAAGCAGGTATTGAAGACCTTTAGTTTACTTCCCCATAGACTAAAAGATTCCTTTTAGGGTTTTATATTATTAATTAATTATAACTGTCCGAATAGTGATTTTAATTATTTGCTCATTTAAAACAATTATTAGTTGATTAATAAAATATTTTATAAAAGTGGTTTTTACCAATAAAGTATTTAATTGAAATAATTATTGAATTATTGCCTAAAAATAATTTTAATTACTGTTTATTATTTAAGCAATTATTTAATATTATTTTTGGTAGAAAAGGAATGTCGGCTTGTAAGTGATCAAAGGCAAAGAGGAGATATGCTAAAAGTCAACAAGGAGAGTTAAGAAAAAGTATTTGGTCTTCCCAAGGTGGTTCGCCCCCCTTTGAAGGGTACAAGTACATGGTGGAGTTCTCTTTTGAAGCATATGCTAAAAATTGATATTGATTCTTCATGCTTGAAGAAAATATTGAGATGTATGTCTAATAAGTGTTTGCAAGTTTTTGGAGTTGATTATTCGACATAACAGTGTCTTTTGACGCCACCTTTGCAAAGGTGGAATTTTATTATTCCCCTAGAGTGGGGCGACTTGCTTGGTGACTTGTTTGTGTGAGTTTCAAGGCTAATTTGAGGTCAAATTGACCTAGTTTCATTGCAAAAATTTATTGATAATTATTGTTAAAGTGTGGCATTGACTTTCTATGTGATTGGGCAAGGTTTGCAAGGTCTTTTCAAGTGGATAAATAAATTCTGATTTATTTATTTATATTTTTGGGCAAATTTCATGAGAGTTTCGACTCCATAAATTGTGGATTTATGGCTAATATTTATTGAGGAATTTTTCAAAGTGTGGCGACTTGAATTGAAATGAGGGTTTGTTGTTTGAAGGGGTTTAAAACCCTAGTTGAAGAGTAAATAATATTTCTGATTTTTATATGCAGAGTTTGACCTAGGGCGACTACATTGGAAGAGGATTTTGATCACTTTGAAGGCCCAAAAAGGGCATTGGATTTGTGTGACTATTTTTGGTAAATTATTCATGATTTTTGGCAAGGGTTTTACTAATATTCAGTTGTTTTATGTGTAAAATCAAATACTTTACAGCAAGGTTAAATCTTATTTTCATCCACATATAAGGGGTAAAAAAGTATAAAATCTATATTTTCAATTCATGGCTTATTTTGAATAATTTTGAGGTGTTATTTGCTCAAGGTAATTGCTGAAAATTACCTATAAATTATTTGCACATTGGCGCCTAAGGTTTGAAAATATATTGCATGTTTTTGAGGCATATCTTTGAGCTAGGGTTTGTTGATTTGGCTAATTTCAAAATTTAAAATTTTATGGATTTTAGAGGAAACCACTTTTTGGTTGAATTGTCCCATTTGGGAACATTACATTTACACACTTCCTTGAGTGTTTTGCCTTGCTATTGTCTTGCTTTTGTCGAGCATTTTAATATGCTCCATTATATGTGGCCTTTGTGCTTATGATTGCCTTATTGGACATTTGAATGTCATTCCTTGCTTTTGTGGGCATTTGACTAAGTCATGTCCATTTGATTTTCCAACATTTGAACATGCCTCTTGTTTGCGGTCCCCTTGGACCATTGTCTTTTGACTTGTTTTTGAGTGCTCTTGTGTGTGTTTTCGTTTGCTTGTTGAGCTTGTACTAGTACTATCTGGACGTTGCCATGATCTTTATCATGCATATCATGTGATCACATTGGTTCCATGCGCTTCAATGATACATTTACCTAGACATGTTTTCTTCTATATGCTACATGGTTACATTCGCAGATTTACAATTGTCTTACCCTTTAGAGGTGAGATAACTACCAGGTACTATTTTTTCCTCACCTCAAAAGGGGGCATATTAGTGTGGGCATGTCATGGTGACATGACTTCCACAATTTTTTACAGTTTTCAAATTATAGTGGGGGCATGCTTTGGAAGCATGTACTCCACTCACACAATATATGGTACTTACACCAGTTTGCAGATTCAATGGGAGCATGTCATAATGACGTGGATTCCACACATTCACAGTTTCTAATTCAGTGGGGGTGTGCTTGGGAAGCATGTTCTCCACATTCATTTAGTATGGTACTTTTAATTCACAGATTCAATGGGGGCATGCTTTGGAAGCATGTTCTCCACACCTACTCAATTTTCAGCAACTCCAGTTTATAGTGGGGGCATGTTTTGGAAACGTGTCCGCCACATTGGTACTTATATATGTTTCAGCTTTCTCCATATATAGTGGGGGCATGCTTTGAAAACATGTCCTCCACACTTACATAGTTTTTCAAATTGGCCAACGCACACAATTATATGATTCTGATACACATTTGTGACATAATTTTATACATGATACCAATGTTAAACATAGTTTCAGCATGAGACAAATCTAAAGTGCATATGCTATGCAACATGTGCCTAATATTGCAAAATCCAAATCAAATTCAAATTCCAAAACTATTGCACGTACTAATACCCAATGGACTTTTATGGACTTTAACAAACCAATCTACTGTAGTAGTTGGTTCATCTTTTGGTATGGTTGGGGTGATTAAATCACTCAATCTTTTCAAGTTTTCAGTTTGGACTTGATCATCCAAACTCACCAGGTTAGAAGTATCATTGGGTTGCACGGTTGAGCTAGTGTCAACTGCTAGGTGGAAACTCATTTTTGCTCCAAAGTTTGGGGCATGTGCCCCTCTCTCTCTCTCTCTCTCTCTCTCTCTCTCTCCTCTTGGATATATGCACTTTATAGAATTATCTATATTTATCATAATCTCAGTTTCAGAGCCTTATAATGATTATGCATCTTTTGCAAAAATAACTTGCCAATAAGCAAAGCGGTTACATCGACACACGGGTGTACTCCTAAACCTTGCTCTTTCAACTTCAATCTATTTCAAGTACTTTTGACCTAGATTATATGCATTGATTATACACTGTAACATGCTCTTGGTTGCAGATCAGTCACCAGCAAAGCACTGAAACCCAACTCCAGCAAAGCACTCGAATTCAACTCAAGCAAAAAACAAAGTGTGTATACACACCCAGGTACTTATTTCTTTCATTTAAACTAGCAATTTCATTACTAGATTAAAGGGGGGGCAAATGTAGATGATATTTTGTGATTATGTAGCACGTCAATCTTGTACACTTGGCAAACTCATGACCCTGACTATTCTTCTTAGTTTTACACATACCTTGTTTCCACAAGCCCCATATTTGCTCTATATTGTGCCTTTTGGCCTATCTCTTAATCCGACTAGTCTTATATTGATGACACAGACATCCCATCTTGCCCAGAATGCTTAAAATGTACTTATCTTATACCTCTACAAGTTCTGAGCCTATGTCTGCTCTCCTCTCTGAACACTAATGTCTGGGTCAAACAGTAGCATTGACATTACTATCTTGGCTCGATGCAAGTGTCCAGTGCCCTAAAGTCATCCAATTTGCAAATGAAACGTATTACCATGGTTGGCCTACGTGTTTTAATGTGAGTTATATTCCAATAGGATTGGTATAAATACAATATCAACCTTCGTTCATTCCTCACCTAGCAATCAAACTAAAAGAGCACACAAAAAACATTCAAGTTATCAAAAGATTTATTATTCTACTTTATTCTGATATCAGTCAAAGGAACAACCCAACTACAAGTCTTTAGTTTTAAAGTAGTCATAAGATCATATTTGTCAAGTTACAAGTTAGGTCATTATTGTACTTGCTTTACACATTGCATGATTCACACACAAACCAACACGTAGGGGAGAACTACATGCGTCTGAGGCCCTCTTCTAGAGTATTGCCTATGTAGGCAACACCCTTTGATAGCGGGGTCATTCTGGGTTAGCTTGACACCATGTGCCCACTAACCCAATTTTTTCCTAAAGCCACATTGAAAATGCAAAGCTAGGATTTTTCCATTTCACCAAGAGTGACACCGCATGTCCCAGATGTGAATGCACCAGAGCAAAGGTGAAGCCATAACCAGAAGCATCTCGGTGGTTGCATCATGTTTGAGCGCATATTCTGTATAGGACACTAGCGTCGAGCTCAGACACTAGCGTCGATGCAACTATCCCAAGGTGATGCAACTGTCTAGAGAGTCAGAGGCACTAGATCCAAAATCTAACAACTATTCCAGAATTGTATTCCTACCTGCTTCCCGCTTGTACCAGATCTAACTATGTATTAGCATTAGAACAACTAAGTACTCTCTTCTTTGTCATTTATATATCTAACATAGTTGTATTTTTAATTAAGTCTATCTCAATTTTATAAATTCAGCATACAATACATTTGAATTTAGCACATTAATTGGCCTATAGTAGATATGATATTCACCCTTGTGCCCTATCATTTCTATATCCTTAACCCTATCTACCCAAGTAGGATAGCCTCTTATCCAAAATTAGAGTTAAAAACATGAAGCCATTACAATGTTTAGGTGAGGTTCTAATGAGCTCAAAGAAGAGAATTTTGCATGGGAGGTTAGAGAGTTCGGCAATTGAATCCCATTCCTCAAAGCTAGGCTAGTCTAATGTGGACTGCCCATAGAGAAGGAAGTCAAAATAATATCCAATTTTGCCTTGGACAAGGCTAGGTCTGAGTTTTACTTTTTTTTCATTTTGTTAAACATCATTGGCCCGACCGATACAAGCAACGTCATCAGTCAAACCTATAATTTTAGTGTGCCTGAGGGGGTTTCAAAAAATGTTTGACCTATAAGATAGGCTTAGACAATTTTGTAGGTCTTGTAGTTAGCTATAGGAGTAGGTTGAGTGTTGTAACTTGAATTGATGCATGCAATAATGTGTTACATGTCATGCATGTGAACTAAGTTTTCCTCATGGGTAGGGCAATGGGGTTGACCATACTTTCTATAACATTAGCATTTTACGTAGGAGGATTTTGAGTATTTTGAGTATTGATGTTATCTTGCAAAGCTTGGTTATTAGTTTTGGAGTGATATGGTAGAGGACTAGTATAAATACCTAAGTGGGTGTTAGCTTGGTGAATGGCTTCACGCTTGTTGTGAGTTCAAATGTGTTTGGAAGCATTAAGGAATTCTTGATATCGACCTCTATCCATAGCATCATGGTCAAAGTTATTGCCACAAATAAATGCATAGGATATGTCACGAAGGGAGAGACATGTTTCATGTAAATAGCCCCAATTAGCGTTAAACCAACAAAATTTTTGAGTATCATACCATTGGAGTGTTGTAAATTAGCATTAAACCAACAAAAATTTTGAGTATCATACCATTAGAGTGTTGTCCTTGTGGGATCTAGCCCTTTAAGATAAGGTATAGGTAGTCTTTTTCTACATTCTTCTTTGCTTAGAGGTTGATGACTACATCCTTCTAGTTGAGGGTGTGATTGAAAAGAGCTTCCCAAAACTAGTTCGAAAAGCACCACATTTTGAGAAGCAATAGGCATGATTGCATAAATTGTTCTTTTGGATTCAAAAATATGATCATGAGTGTCGAAAAAACCAACATCAGTTGCATGCCTAGTTTTGTTACGTCTTATGAGCATTCGAGTGTATTGTTAGGTTAAGGAATCTCAAACTGGCATATGAGATGTTTTTATCATCTAGCTTGATCAAAGGCTTCTTCTAATGTCTTAGGACAAAAGGACCTAACTTTGAATTGTAACTTTGGCTCTAAGATGGTTGTAAATAATTTGAAAAGACTTTAATCAGTCATGCTATGGTCGACTTTGTGGGTTGACTTCCATCATTTGATGAAATGATAGACCGTCTCATAATCGATTTGTTTGGAATTGATAATGTTACCCAAGTTGTCTTCAATAAAGTCATGATATTGAAACTCTTAAACTAACGCATTTTACAATAGAATTAGGCTTTGTTGATTACATCATGCTATAGCATCACCCATGAGGATTTTTGCTTGTAGTCTGGTTGCTGGATAGGAGTTATTTTTTAGCCAATCCTTGAATAGATTTCCAAAGGCCTTAAAATGTAATGTGTCTTTTAGTTGCAGCAAATTCTTAAAATGAAAATACAAAATTCTGATCTTTATTGAAACCCTAACCCAAAAATTACAGAATTTTAAAAGGGGTTAATTAAGCATAAAATAAATTCTAAAACCTCTTAGAAACCCTAGAAAACAATCAAGGAACTTCAATATATTTATTTGACACAACAAGCCTAATTTGAATGAATAGCAGTCCTGAAAATTGTAAAAATATTACTGAAAATATGAGGGAAGAAACTAAATTTTCCACCCACCAAACAATGCCCAAACTGAATAACAGCACCTTTAGGCAAGTCACCACACTCCAAGTGGCCTATAACTGTTACATTCACCCTCCAAATGTTGCCCTACTGCTGTGCCCAGCCTTCCAAGGCTTCCAAACTGATTCACCCAACACCCAACGCTGTCAAAATTGATTTGCCAAACTTCAAAGCTGCCCAAACTGATTCAACACCCTCACAGGTGACCCTGTGCCTAAAAAGATGAATTTATGCCCAAACATGACCCCTAAATGAAGTCACCAGCTGAGTATTGAGGGTTTTTGTCCTCAAATACTAAAAGTCAATGAAGGTTTTTGTCCCCAATAGCTAAATGTACAAGCAAAAGTGCTTAACATCAAAGAAATCAATAGGTAGAAGGCCAAAAACGAATCTCTCTGTCTCCTTTTATATCTTTTTTCCAATTCAAACTCCAAAATCCCCTTTACTTTAAAATTAAACATAAGTAGCTGACAATAATTTACTTTTTGGCTTAGTCATATTATTATTTGAAGTATTGAAAAATACTTTTTATTTTAATAATATTATTATTATTATTATTAAGTTGCCCAAAGATTAGAAATCACTGGGGCCAACTTTAATAATATTATTAATTATCTTAATCTAGAAAACGGGACATTTCAATCCGCCCTTCCCAAATTTGCTTGCTCTCAAGCAAATGCCAGCTCATATGCTCAAGTATCATTATGCCAAAGTGATGAATCATGTTGTAGTGCTCGTAGAACCTAGACCCTGTACCTATCAAATGGGATAGCTCCTACCAAAGAACGTAGTGTGATATATTCGAAGTGGATAATGAACTCCATTCTACCTCAAGTTGATCCTCAAAAGGTTGTAGATATCTGGTTACGTAAACTCCCGCCAGAGTAAAGGCTGCCATATGCTCAAGTCCTTGTGTTGTTGCTATCCTACTTGGCTCCACCAATGCAACGACGGTTTTGGAAAACTAGACCCTTGGGTACCAAAGGCTCCTCCCATGGTTTGTTGAGTTGTTCCTCCCCATATCTGATAGAAATCAAATGGTGGATGGGTTGGAGATGAATTATAACAGCCACAAACCACTTGGATTTTCATCTAATTAGGTACCCAAATGGCTGCCATGAAGATCATCTTCAGCTGAACCCTTCCTCCAAATTCTTCCATCAAGAATTCTCCCTTATTTTGTGCAAGCTCGCAGCTACCCTTAGCTGATAACAGCCGTCCTTTACTGGTTATGTTCATAACCAGCAACATGAGAAAAGGGTATCCAACTGAAACTTCCTTGCAATAATCAACAACTTGGGCAATGTAAAGGCTGAGATCAACCATGCAAGGAATGAAAATATCCTATGAGCAGCCACAAACTGAAAAGAACTCCTTCCTTTGATTGAAGGCGCTTGTAAACCCACTTGTATGAGAATTAATGAAGTAATGTGGTGGCTGGTAATGGTTATGATAGCAACACTAAAAGTCAGACTCGTTGTTACAAACGTGTTCCCTCTACTGTTTGATGGTAGGATGTTGTCACCCCATACTTTCTTCATATCTTGTTGACAATATTTTGTGCAATTTTTTGGAGTGACCCTGTCCCGAATGAGCTCATGAATGATAGTAGTACTGCTGTTTTGACTCTTGAGAGGACTTGTGATGAAGTTCATGATCATGCCCTCCCAATCTTGATGAGGAATAAGCAATGGCTGCCACCATCTTTCATTAGGCTTCTCCTTGGTAGGTTGGCAAATGGTGCTTTCTCCATGATATTTGAGTATATCCTCAATCTTTTTCAAAGACGAGGGCATTGTACTATGACTGTATGTGATTGATGGCAGCAATCCAAACTTAAAAATCCCAGAACTCAGTAGTACAATATTGATACAACAGCAGCAATACGAAAAATACTTGGCAAAAATCATCAATGTTAGTGAGATAGGCGCTGAAAACAACCAAACAATGATTATAAATACTTCATTAGCAGCAAGAAACAGAAAAACATGCAATCCTATGATTGAAATCGTTTGTATGGCTGCAAATGTTGTTATGCAACAGCTGGAAATGGTGATAATATTAGCCTTTATGCAGAAGATTTGAAGCATGGCTGTTCCCACTGTGTTCTCCCTTTTCTTGGGAGGTAGTAGATCATTAATTGTTGCTTTCAATCCCTTCCCAAACAGCCTTAAAGGCGTTGGAATTTTTACTTCTGGTGTTCCTAACAAGTGGCCTCTTTCATGCAACATGTTAGTCGATGAGAACTTCATCATACTTTCCAAAGTTTAGGTGTCCCAGTAAAGTATTAACATTCCAATACATGAAATAGAAAATATCATCACACCGTGGCTGACATCATGCAGTTTCTTACTCACTGTTGTAGTTGTGGTGGCTGGAAACCATCTTGAATTTGCTGCCAAAGCCTCAGCAATGTTTGTGGGTTGAGTATGCATCTTTCCGGTGACAAACCCTTCTCATATCGTTGCCAAAGTTATAGGGGTGAGGCTGGAAATGTGGTAGACAGAGTCCAACAATATGTAATAGCATCCTCCAAGAACCATGGGTTATAGTGCTTATTACTGCTATTCATACCCATCATGCAATGTCGGTCTACAACATCTTGAACAGCAAGGTAATATTTGTTTTGCTTACCCTTAGTGGCTGAATCTATGAACTCACTATCTATCTTCGACGAAAGGCTTCTTTGAAAATAGACTTCCCTTCTCTTTTCAGCAGTAATGTTTAAGACGACATTTACTAGACTTTTAAGTATTGCTACTTCATCTTCACCCTTAGTGAATTCTTCTTTCAACAAGCACCATGTTGTCCAGGCAATTTTGACTAACTCCTTAACCTTGTCTTTAAGTACAACACTTGGTTCTAAGGAGTGGCTGAATATTCTTATGACATGACTGTTGTATTAAAAATAAAAATGTAGAGCTTACCAACCAATGTGTTGCCCATGAGACTTGCCCTCCATTTGTTGCATTTCTTACTACCATTGTTGGCTCCATTTGTTTCAATGCCTTTGCTGAAAGCTCATCAATTGCATGATGATCCGTTTCAATGCTTTTAACAGTTGTCCATGCAAGTTTGACCATGGGATGCCTTGAATACAAAAGCTTCCCTATTTTCCCAGTCCAATATGTGTCCTTTTGTTGAAGCAATCTCTGTTGTTGTAAAACTGAAAATTCAAAATTCCTAATGCCATTCTTGTATAGAAGACAACCATTTTCAATCGCCATAACACATGCAATCATGGCTTGGACATCAAATCTGAAGCCAACAACATTATTCTGAATTTGTTGACCTGAATTCTTAGTTGCCCCATTGCTGCTTGCTTCAAGAACACTTTTGGATGTGAGGTGACATGTCTTTGGACCTATCATTTTTCCCGTGCGCTGCAACTACTGAATTTTGATCTTCACAACATATTTCTTATGTTCCTCCAAGGTGAAGTTTGATTTTCTCATTATCCAGGGACATGTAATGATGACATTATCAGCAATGATGATTCTGAAATCAGAAACCCTACCCTTTATGGGTCTCAAAATGACACCAGGGTCCCACACTATTATGCTCAAACAATTTTGAATCTAAGAAAAAATATCTATATGCTCTTTACTATAGGTTGTCCTCTTCGCCTTATCACCCCTTTTAGCACGTTGTCCATGATGACAAAAAAATTTCAGCGACATAGGAGGAAGCCACAAATCTGAAATATGATCATCACTATCATATCTTAGGCTGCCAACAAGGGGTTCACCCTCCTTTGCTGAATTGGGAATTGTGGAGATACCTCCAACCCTTATATCCTTGTGACTCACAATATGTTCTTCCAATACATATCCCCCCACAATGCTATTATAACAATCGATCAATGGCTCATCCTTTGAAAGTTCGAAGGATGGTGCATGTTCCTCCATCTTGAGCTCTTTGCATTCAACAAGTAAAGCCCTTTTTGTTTTGATCTCTTCATAATTTTGCTTTGTTCTTCTTTTATGGTTTCTTTCTCTTTCCTCATCAAAAGGTAAAAAAAAATTCCTCTTGGAATGGAATAATTTTTCCACTTTCCTTTTGTACAATTGATGCCTCCATGACCTGTTCTCTCTCCATTACTTGCAACCTTGATTTTTCTTCATTCTCCACCATTACAATTTGGAAATTATTTCTCTTCCTTTCTCCAGGCATGCTGCAAGTCTCCTTGTGTAGCTCATGGTTTAGACCTTGGTCCACTCCCAACTCAATCTTTCTTCAATCCCATGAAGTTAGTACGTGATAGTTCTTCCTGGATCTCAACTGGAAGGGCTCTATATTCAGCATAGATGGCAGCAATGTCATCAACTATGGATGGTTGAGTTTCCCTCACCAAAATGGTTTCTTCTCTTGGAAGTAGGCCGAAATGACCTAGATGAAGAATCCCTCATGGCACTTGGTGGCTGAATATTATTGTTTGCCCTTGAAGAGCTTCCTTCACCATTTGGATTTTGCATGGTGTAGATCAGTTGTGCCATTATATTAGCTAATCTCTCTTGCCCTTGAGCAAACCTCTCAAATCTAGTATCATCAGAAATTATGTCTGCCATTTTATCTTCTCCTTTTGAATCATCAACTGGTGAGATCCAATGCTCTGATACCACTGTAGTGTCCATTTT
Source organism: Torreya grandis (assembly GCA_037957365.1). Lineage (NCBI taxonomy): Eukaryota > Viridiplantae > Streptophyta > Pinopsida > Cupressales > Taxaceae > Torreya > Torreya grandis. The sequence goes on along the minus strand of JARHVA010006074.1, from coordinate 558,819 downwards.
ATGACCAAATTAGACGATTCTGGAATTTGCAACAAACCCTTAAAATGAAAATACAAAATTTTGATTTTTATTGAAACCCTAACCCAAAAATTACAGAATTATGAAAGGGGCTAATTAAGCATAAAATAAATTCCAAACCTCTTAGAAACCTTCATAAAAATCAAAGAACTTCAATATATTTATTTGACACAGCAAGCCTAATTTTTGAATGAATTGCAATCCTGAAAATTGAAAAATATTGTTGAACATATGAGGGAAGAAACTCAATTTTCCACCCACCGAACAATGCCCAAAAAAAATGACAGCCCCTCTAGGCAAGTTGCCACACTCCATGTGGCCTATCACTGTTGCATTCACCCTCCAAATGCTGCCCTACTATTGCGTCCAGCCTTCCAAGGCTTCCAAATGGATTCGCCCAACATCCAAGGCTATCAAAACTGATTTGTCAACCTTCAAAGCTGCCCCAACTGATTCACCACCCTCACAAGGGACCCTTGTGCCTGAAAAGACGAATTTATGCCCAAATGTGACCCCTGAATGAAGTCATCAACTGAGTATTGAAAGTTTCAATCCTCAAATACTGAAAGCCAATGAGGGTTTCTGACCCCAATAGCTGAGTGTACAAGCACACATGCTTAACATCAAAGAAATCAATAGATAGATTATCATAGATGCCCAAAAACAAATCTCTCCATCTCCTTTTATACTTTTTTCCCAATGCAAACTCCAAAGTCCCCTTTACTTTAAAATTAAACATAAGTAGTCAACAATAATTTACTTTTTGGCTAACTTAGTCATATTATTATTTTAAGTATTTTAAAAAACTTTTTATTTTAATAATAATATTATTATTAAGTTGCCCAAAGATTACAAATGACGGGGCCCAACTTAAATAATATTATTATCTTAATCTAGAAAGGGGGACATTTAATAAAATGCAAAGAAGGGTCAGTAAATCCGTCATAAGTGATGGTTGAGGTGATTCCTCTAACATCCATGGATGCAATATAAGGCACTAAGGGTTCGTTTCACAAGTTTTGGAGTCTTTCATTGCAAATGGGTGGCTGCAAGATTGGGTTCCCACAATTATCTTTAGGCGGGGCAAAAGGGTACATTGATTAGGCAATCCCCATTGAATTTGTTGATGGCAATTACACAGTTGCGTTTGCATTTGCATGAATTAATTTTCACTAGATGTTTGTATTTTGGCCATTCGGTCCAAGACTTGTGTGATAATCTAAGTGGGATCCGTTAAAGGATTTTGTGTTGCTTGAGTGGCTTGAGTAGTGTTGTTGGTTTTATTGTTTTGAGGTAACTGTTGTAGCACATATATTGTGTCCCACTGGGCGGCCAAAAAACATTTCAAAAAACTATAAAATAAATCCTAAAAGTACTTAACAAATTTTTAAAAATTTGGAAAAATGTGAATGCCCTTCGTCTTTATTATATATATATGCACCAAAACAAACATTTTTGTATTAATTTCAACCAACTAAACTCAGGTTTTTTTTAGGGGAGATTGGAGTGTTTGTGTCCTATTTATGCTACAAAAAGCAACACACTGCTATTCTTTAACTATTTAACTGAAATAAGATGGGATAGGGTAAGATATATTGGGCATCATTGGGATATTCCACTGTAGGAATAAAAGAATAACATTTAGGGTTGCTTAACATTTAGGGTTGCTAAGAAGAGAAAATAAATTTGGCAAGCAAGGGATGCTTGAAAAACCAATAATGTTGAGAAGCTAGGAAAAGAAAAATGTGGAAATAACACGACCCCTAGGTTGTGGTGTAACAGTTAGAGCAGATGCATTCATATCGAAGCGACCCAAGTTTAGGTCCCAATAGCGATCAGGGTACCCACAGCAAGGGACATAAAAGAATTGGCTGAACGGCAAAGTGGAGGTATGGGGACTGGAACCCCCACTTGTGTTTCACATTAGGTATGGGCCTGCCAAACCCAAAATTAGCGTGTATCAAAAAAAAATGTGAAAATAACTCAATCATAAGGTTGTGTGTTTGATTCATGTTGGGTTGACTAAGATATATGTAAACCTAAAATAGTCTCTAATATAAGGATCCTCTAAAATAGGAAAAGGTAAAAGAGCATTCTAGATTCAACACACACAAGATGTCTATCCACAAAGAAGTCTGGAGCTATAAATAAGGGTCGTGAACAAAGGAGGTTGTAAGGGATCTATAAGAGAATCTACACATACTATAGCAAGTGAAGAGCATAACTAGATCCAAGGTGTCATTGGACGTTGAAGCAAGAGTATAAAGGGGAGAAAAAGGGGTGTCACTAGGCATAAGCAAAATCTATAAAATAAATGGTGTCACTAGAGGCTGAAGCAATAGTTGTAACTAATATATGGATGTCATTAGACTTTGAAGCAAGATATATAACTAATCTAAAGGTTGCAATATAAAGTAAAAGTGCCTCTATGCATAAGCAGGAGCTATAAAAAAAGAGGTACAAATAGCAATGAACTAACAAGCATTTGTTAATATATACATGGAAGACATGGAATAAACCAATCTAATAACACAAACCAAAGTAGAAAAGAAAGAGTCGAGGGTTAGGGATACTTAGCTGAGGTTGACCTGTCGGTGCATTAATCTCCCCTTTAGCTTGGAGCACTTTGTGAGAGATTCTTGTAGAAGTCAAGGTGAATAAAATAAGACTTAAGTAGACCCGAGTTGAAGACTCCAAAGATTAGGTATACCTTGTTGTCTCTGCTCCTATCCTTGTTGATTTCAAAGACCTTGTGTTAACTTGCCTTCCTTTGGTGTAAGCTCTTAGCCTTAATTCTTTTGTCTTCCTAAGGTGGATTTGTGAGCATGAACAAAGTAGATTGGATGTCTTGTTTAGGAGAAATGACAATCAAGAACCCTATCAATATGAATCTAACCCTAAAAATCAAAACTCAAATTTACTTAATGCTAACAACATACAAAAGATTTCCAACGAAAACAGTAGTTGATGACATTGGCTAAACTAAGGGACACCATAAGACATCATCAGCTCAGTCGATGATGTTGGATAAAGGTGCGCAAAGGGGAAAAGAGGAGCAAAAGGGGAAATGGGAACCTTAGGGGACAAGCTAAGTTGACGTAATGGTGATCTAAAGGTGGTAGTAATAATGGTAATGCATGACAGAATCTCTCATAAAGTGCCACAAGTTGGCCCACCCTAATCCCAGTGTATTCCTTACAACGTACACTCAAGAAGATTAATGCACGAATGAGCGCTTGAACAAAAAAGTGTCAATAAGCAATTATAAGGTGTATACACTTCCAGCTTGTGTAGTAACCCTCTCACTTTGTGGAGATGTGTCTATTATCATGGCAAATGGATTATTCCCTTATTATAAAGGATTGCTATATCAAGGAGCTCTTATGAGAGAGGAAAGAATGCAACTATGAGATCATAGTGCATGTTCTCATCAAGCCGAGGAGTATCATGGATGTTTGTGTTCAATGCTAGCAACACTATGTTGATCTTTAATCTAAACTTCTCCTTTTCGCTTTCCACAACCATGTTGAAGTGGATAGCATTTCCATACATATTATTTACATTGTTCCCATCAAGAATAGCTTCAATATTGATACACTTTTGGATCCTTTTGAAGTTCATCACTCGTTTTGTCAAGCTTTTTGCCAATTGAAGCCACCATATTAGTCACCTACTACAAATCTACACCAACACCAGTGCATTTCATCTGGCTTGCATCCATTACTGCTAAGAATCCTTTGTCATCATCAATGGGGAGCTCACTCTATTTTATTAGTTTGGTAGGATACCAAGCAACAAGACCATGGGTAGCTTAATGCTCTTCCATTACAAGAGCATCTATTAGGATTTTTGCCATCTTCTCAGAGGTCATGTCATCACTAAAAACATCTCTCTCCTCCACTGATAATATACTTCATATTTGGATCCCATCCAAGCATAATTACTATGCCACTATTTTTAATTTGGAGCTTTACTTTCTCAGGGTCCTTGCTAACCTTAGAAATATGTTTTACAAGAGGCAGGGGATCCATTGTTATATCTTTAGCAGGGGTTGAGGGTCGATAGGAATGGATTGGCTAGCCATCTCAGTTTGCAAGTGGCATTTCCTTTTCTTTCAGCATCTTGCTCGTCCTAAAATTGTTCTTCGGCCTCCGTAACATTTGGGTCTCTTTTTTTCAAAAAAATCTGATGCTTGGAGTAGATCTTGTTTCTCTAACAACCTTTCATCATCAATTTCATCCTTAGCAAGGTCAGGAAGAATACTCTTTGAAGGGGAAGTATCATTTTTTAGGGGACTGACAAAATTAAAAAACATTTATTGTGTGTTTAGGATTGATCCCCTTCCTTCGTCCCATTCAATAATGTATTGATGTTCAACCTTTTGACATTCTAATAGTCTTTGAATGCCAGTCAAGCACCCTCCAAACATATATCCAATTTATGTAGGGCCCTCAAATATCTTGATTGCTTCAATAGACAACTATAACTCAAATCCAATCTTCTTAAATTGGCTTCATTAGTGGCATTTCTAACCCGACATTCTAGAGGATCACAAGCATGACCCTTTGCAAGTAGACCAGCTTCCTTTCTATTAACAGCCATTGCTCCTTCAGAATCATGATATTGAACCCTTATTTGAAGCAATCCTTACCCTTGGATCATCAACTAAGGCTTACGACCAGTGCTCACCCACTATGCAAGTAATGTTAAAAGTAAATCTCTTCCATCAAAAAAGGGATCTTAAGGAAAGGGGACTAATTAGACTCAATAATTCTTGATTTGCTTGATTCATCAGCGAAATAAATTCCAAGGCAAATAGCCTCATAGTGACTTATTGTGGCAACATGGAAAGTTTACCTACGAATCCATACACTTTAATGCATATAAAATCTTCATGCATCCAGTGGCCTCCAACATTGGTATGTCAATTCTTGAAAAAGGCAGGCTGCAAGAATTCTATAATAGTAGATAATCTAGGAGACAACCTGCTATAGGAGACTCCAGAGGCAAACTTTATGAACTTATCATAGAAGAGAAAGCCATTAAGATGGTAATAGCCGTAGATGTAATCAATACACAATTGTATAGGCCTACATATTTCTTGACCAATAGCACCATAATCATAATCCAAGGCCTAAACAACCGAAAATGTTTCTATGCTGATCAATAAAAGTATAAATGAGATATGAACGGAACATAAATTTGTTTCGTCGCCTCCATTTCATCAATGTGTTGCTAATCTCCATGGACCAGTAAGCAGCAATATTAAAGTACCTTTTTTCAGTCTCTGAGACCTACAAAAACATGTATAACACATCCATTGTCACCATCTCATCTAAATATTTTCCCAAAATCTGACTAACCATTGATGTACAACCTTGAAGCCATCCTACAAATATCTTCCTTTCATTAGGAGGAAACCTTTCTCTATGTGGGAAGTGTCAGAACTTCAATACATTCTCCAAAAATCTCTTCTAGTATTTAGCTCATATATTCATTCAGTACCAAGAATTTCTCTAGAACTCACTAGTAAAGTAAAGGAATCTCTTCAAGCATTTTGATCAATATAAGACTGAAATTTACCTTCCTCATGCTGATATGCTTGTGTGATTTTGATGTTTAGTTGATCTACATTTGTGATAGAAGCTGTTCTTCCTCTTGTATGTCCTTCGTTTTCACCTAGTTATCAGTAGGCTGAGTTTTATACAGGTTGTGTGTTGTGTTGACATTGTCTAGGCTAGTAAGTTGTGGTGTAAACCAATTGATTGTGTCTGATTTAAGACCATTCAGTTGTCCCTTCAATGTCCTATGCGTAGAATCACAACCTTCATATGAAATACTAATGTATGAACAGCCTTTTTCAAAGAGTGTAAGAAAGTTCCAGTCAAATTTTGAGTCATTTAGTGTTGTTAAGAAGCTGGTATAGGGAGCATAAATCATTGGTGCATCACCTTTCTTAAGTTTTAGGTTATGTTCTATTCTCTTTCTCTCTTTTCCTGCAAGTGTAATAGTTTAGTGTTAGTCTAGGTGATCCATCAGAGGAAGCCGGCCTTCTCCGGAGGTTCACTCCAACTGCAAGCAATTCACAGCCTTGGAGTGTTCTCATTGTATCATATGAATGAGGAAGGCCTAAACAACCTCCTCGAGGGTGCAATTCAAACCGATAACAAGGATTTGACTCCTATTACAAATAAGTGGAGTCCCTCTTTGCATGAGACACTACAAGAGTTAGTGTGAATGGAGTTCTTACATATCCTATCGTCTTATAGAGATCGATAGGCAAGGCTTTCCTCTATTTGATTGCAGCAGATGCTCATGGTTACTTGTTTGATGCAGCTAGAGTGTAAGGTTAAATGAAATAAATCTCACACTTTAAAGTATATTTTGTGGATGACTCAACCTACACACCTTAATTAACTCACATTGTGCAAAGCACTCTTTGTTTCTTAACACACATTTATAGAATTTGTTGCAACAATGATGAATGAGGAAAATATCGAGTTTTCCTTATTGGTCAAGATGAACCTCCAAATTCGATGAATCTAAAATGGAAGCTTATAAAACCAAGGGAAGTCATCTGTTACTTGGGCAACCCTTTTGGTATTCAGATTTCTACTGATGACCACTATAAATGGATAATGGCTGAGTTTGAAAGAAAATCAAGCTTGAAATAGTTTCGACTTCCTTCTTGTCTTTTACCCTCTCAAACAACTAATAAAATACTGCTGAAGTTGCTCAAAAGATTTCTTTGGGGCAAACATGGTGGGGTGAAAGGGACCTCACATGTGGCTTGAGTGAAGAAAACAAGAGGGGTTGGGAGTACCTGACATATGGGCTCAAGCATATTCCATTAGCAAGTGGGGTAATAATAGCAATGGAGGGTGATGCACCATGATGGACTTTTTTCCATCACCAAATCCAACTCGCTTAGCATATTAAGGGTATCAAAAGACCCTTTATGCTTTGAGTCATTATTGATAGTGCAAAGGCCTTCACACTTTCAAGTTCATTGCATGTAAATTGCTTGGAAGGTGGTGGTTGACTTTATCCAATGGCAATTTGAGCGGTTGCAATATGCATGAGAACTTGTGGCATGCCCTATCTATGAAGCCCTATCTTTTCTCCTATGATTATTTCCCATTTTGATACTCTCTTGTACTTGCTAGACCCTTTATCATTTATTTGGCATGCGATGCCGAGACCATTTATATTTATCTATTTATAATGATAGTAGATTGTTTATTGATTATGATTAGATGCAAACTATATTATGATTTATGAATCTTGATTTATCACTTGTGGGCCTATGGATGTTTAGAGTACTGTGAGAATTGAAATCGATAGTATTATCATGTTGGTATATGATATTTAGATTTATGTACAATTTGATTGGCATGACATGATTTGCTTTATAGTGTTGATTGTACCAACGACGTGGTATTGTGGGTCAGTTGACCACCTAGTGATTATATTATTTGGGCTAATGAATGTATTTCTTTAGCTATTGAGTAGATTGCTCGAGTGTGATATGATTTTGGCTGTTTACTTTATATGTATGAGTTTTGGACATATTGATGGGCACAACAAGTCTACAAGATACATATATGACCTAGTGAATGCAAGGGATATGAGAGGTTACAATAAGTCACATTGCCATCACATTCACACTCTTCAATTTACTTGATCCTCAATTCTATCCTTGTACCTTGGAGACATTAGACCCTAGTGCACTTGACAACCCCACCCTTTACTAGTTAGAGTGTACACCGTGCAAAACATATTAGAGGTTTAGGCTTATGCTATCATGTGATCCCTTGAGTTAGAAAACAAAAGTGTTTGACCATGCAAGTGGATGAGGATAAGGACCCCAAGTACCTTCCTTATTTAATATACTCGAGTTTTGAGGATAAAGCCAAATTTGGAGAGTGGGGAGAGCAAAATTAACCATTCTTGGCATGTGATTAGGTTGTGGGCCCCAAAAGGTTATGTCTAGGGTGTGTTTTGGAAGCTTTGTTAAGCCCCTAGCTTGCCTAGAATCTTCTTTAGGGAGGCTAAAAGTTCCTAGAGGTTTAGAAAAATAAAAGGAAAGTCAAATGAAGAGACACATATCTGCCTCTAATTGGTGAGGGATTGTGGAGTTCATTATAAAAAGGCCAATTTTTCCTAATGAAAATCTTTTAGCTATTTTGAGAAAAGAGGAACTATAAGCTAGAGGGAAGCATCATTTTCCAAGTGGAAGACAAGAGGTCGGCACCTAGAATCCGTGAGCCTTGGTATGCCACATTCCTTATTTTGTATAGTGTTGTAATGGGTTTTATTCTCTTATATTATTGTTAGTTTTAGCTTTGGTTCTTGCCTCTTTGGGCATTTTATTCAAGGAGTTTTGATTATTTTCTTGTCAAGTCTGCCCATGGGATTTGTGGGTGTATTTTAAGGCTTTTGTAGCCTTATTTGCGCTTATATCAGTCATTTTTGCTAGTTATTCATGTGAAATTTGTGATTGATTATGCTACCCAAATTTGGTTGGTCGTATGTATTGAGGGTGATGAGTATGGATGCATAGACGCATTAGAGGGCATCCAAGGAAAGTTGTGTGCTAATGTAACACACCCACATAGCCTACACCTCAAACACAACCCATTTTTTTTTTTTTAAATCTAACGTCCAAAGTGTGGAATACAAGAAAACATCAGCTCTTAAAGTGAATAGGGTAAAAAAACTCAGTTTGGTTAAAATAATTTCCATAACAATGCTCATAATCTATTTCCGAATGCAAGGTAATTTTAAATTGCCGCTACACAAAATATCTTAACATCGTCTCCAAAGGAGTACAAAATAGGTTTTTGGTGACCTATCATAAGCATTTGTCGGTAGGCATAAAAAGTCACTCACACTCGACAAATGATTAGAGATTTACAAAAATATCACAATCGAGGAAGAACTAGTTCACTGACAAAGATCATGTTCATAATTCTAGTCCCTTAACAACAAGGCATGACATCAAACTTATATAGAGAAGTATTATTACCATTTTCAAACCACAATAGAACAAACTAATAACTGCTCTAAGTGACATCAAGATTAGATTCAGATTGAATAATAGGGTGCTTTTGTAGTTCATTAGCATTAGGTCAACTTTTCTCTTTCGAGATGTTTGACAATAGCAATAAGAGAAACTAGACCTCACCAAATTACTAGATTATGACAAGGGAGTCATATCTCATCAAGTGCCTTCATCAATAGGAAGTAGAAGGTTTTATTGTTATTTCATTATCCTTCTTCCAAGGCATATACCAGCATGGTGAAGGTAGCATGATATAGAATTCAATCAAGATTACTAGATTAATAAATAATTTAACTAGGTAGGGACATAATTGAGGACACGCAAGAAGAAGATTATAATAGCTGAACACAACCTCCGCATGGAAAATAAGTATAGCAATACTTGTGGTCAAACATAATTCAATTTAACAGGAATCAAACATATTGCTTTGATACAGGTTTGTTGAGACAGATTAAAACAATAGGATGTCCATTAACGTTCAATGTCCTAATCTATCTAATTAGATTTAACCAATTCCAAGGTTACATATTGTCTGCACAAGATAACCTCGTAGTGAACATATTACAACTTCCAACTAGTTACTGATTTCAAGCCATGAAGGAAGGCTTATTTCTTGCTAATCCCTCGGATAAGGTCTTCTTGAAAGGATGTGACCACATAGGTTCTTTTAACCGTAATATTTTTCCATGTAAGGGTTCCAATTTTTTATGTTATGAGGAGGCAAACTCTTGAAAACAAGATATCCTAATGTCTTATAATTTAACAAAAAATAATATTTGTATTCCATAAACAGAGAATAATCCTTAACTGGATTTAGAAGATAAGGAGATATCTTAAGTTCCCATCTTAAGGAGTTCCAAAAGTGGATTATTTCATACCTCACTTTAAGCAATTGTTGAAAAAAAAGAGAGCCGAACACAAATAAAAGCAATGCACAGAAAATTTTAATCTCACAAATAATAATATTATGCTTTATTAATTTCATTCAAACACATTACAAATATATAGGACTCTAATTTCTGTAATAGGGGATTTCCAAATCCCTACAAACTCTCAATCACTTAACTAAATACCTTCCCTGTACCACAATCATATATTACAAACTATCTTTGTAATATATATCTAATAACAAACACTATTAAATAAATATATTGTGACTAACAATTTATTCGGTAAACTAACCTATAGACTATTAACATAATATTGTTAGCAATATTTACGTCGGTACATTAACAATGTGAACACACAACACACTATACCAATATATTATTTACCTCTCGATAAATACCCAAACTTACACAATGTAAAAGCTAATCCCTAACATTCCCCCCCATAGTTTTTACATGGTACAATATATCTCGTTCTCTGATTGTAGCGTGCCACCTCCGTGTGCTCATGATCTCTGCATACATGCGCCTTCGCACATCTCTTCCTTCACACTTATATGCAATTGGTTTTCCAGGTTCACCAATAACCTTACAAAATGGTTTTCACAGGTTCAACAATAACCTTACAAAATGGATTTCACAGGTTCACCAATAAACTTACAAAATGATTTTCACAAGTTTACCACTAACGTTTCATCATGATTGCTACAATGCTTTTTAGATCAACATTCTCCAATGTAAATATACAAACGGGGTTAAGTGGGAATATCATTCACAACTGAACAGGTACAATTGTTCTTATTTTTCACACATGCCGAAAAACAAATGTAACTACCAAACCTCACTAAAAAAACTGAAATCCACACAACTAAAACAAAAGTCACCACATCATTGGTGTGGCCCCATCGTTGGCGACTAACGAGAGGTCGTTGAAAGACCTCCAACCTCCTGTGCCTCCATCCTCCAATCGAAGAAACTGCTTACTCGACCGATATCTCGATGAAGCTCAATTGCATGTCGCTTTGACTGAAATGGGGTTCCCCCCACAATACTGACAAATTCGACATTAGGACGTCGCATACAAGCGATAGTGCGTCTGTGAGGTAAATTTTTTTTATTTTTACAATTTTTGAAAATGATGACTCACTAAAAAAATGTTTGGCACAATGACTCAAAAAATGGCTCAACCTTTTGATTTTTGACATTGACAACCAAACTAACCCAAAATAACTCGTATAACTCACAAAATTTGAAATTGTCATACTTATAAACAATAAAAATAAAACTGTCTTTTAAACATATGGCTATTAACAAGACTATAAAGACACGACTACACTCCGATTAATAATCTCCTCGCACTATGTATGTATTGGACACAATCAAATAATGTTTTGTAAATGACCACTTATTTACCCTATAAACACACTTCAAACTCATTAAATGTGTAGAGACTAAATATACAAATATAAACCTAAACGTATTTATTCAATCAAAACTGATACATAAACAAATGACACCACATACGTTGATATTTAGATATGTCCGAAGGATGTTCCACGTGGTATGTTGAACGCAGTATGAGTATTCTTCAGAATTTTCACGTCCACGGCTATTATGAGGTTCGAGCACGAAATAATCTACAAATCTTCACAATGTGGAGTCTGAGGCAGATGGCTTGAGGTGGGAGCAACCAAATGATGAGCGAATTGAGGAGACCTAGCCCCGTCGTAGATCGTTCTGCAAAAAACTATCAGGATTTGCGAATTGCTTAGAAATAATTCGCTCCAGATCCGTTGGAAATATACAGGGACTGCGTAGAACAAGTATGTCATATGATGCACATGATCAATAATCAATCAAATTGAGGCTCAAACTGATTTCATGGATCACAAATCAAATATAGACAAGCTAGATGTTACAGAGCTGAGCAGACAACAAACAATTCGATGTTGATATGTTGATATGAGAAAAACGCTCAGGATTGTTGCGTTTCCACATCAGGAATGTGGTTCGATGTTTTGTTGCTCTGAAAGTTCCTTGTTTGGTTGGAAAACAATATACTTTTGACACACAAATCTGCGTGTAATAATGGTGAAGAGATCTTGATGCTACTCAACTTGACAATGCACGAGTCTTGCAGATCCCCTGAAATAATCGAGCCTCTGGATGGTGTCTCGAGAGACAAGAGAAGCACGAACTTTTGACAAGCCAATAAGAAATGTATGCACGGATGATGAAATCTCTTCTAGACGTCACACAGTGCATGGAAGACCGCAGAACAAAACGCTAACATAGATCTAAATATAACGACCTATAATTTAATATTCGGAAAATAATTTCTCATGCACAGGGGCATAATAGAGAATAATTGTCCCTACCAATAAATCACTGATCCATAAGAGGAATCTCCCACTCTAATAGCACTGTTGAAAAAAGCGAGAGCCGAACACAAATACAAGCAGTGCACAAATTAATTTTATTCGAACACATTACAAATATATAGGACTCTGATTCTTGTAATAGGGGATTTCCAAATCCCTACAAACTCTCGATCACTTAACTAAATACCTTACCCATACAACAATAATATATTACAAACTATCTTTGTAATATATATCTAATAACAAACACTATTAAACGAATATATTGTGACTAACAATATATTTGGTAAACTAACCTATAGACAATTAACATAACATTGTTAACAACAATATTTACGTCGGTACATTAATAATGCAAACACACAACACACTATAACAATATGCTATTTACCTCTCAGTAAATACCCAAACTTACACAATGTAAAAGCTAATCCCTAACAGCAACAAAATGCAATAGAACAAAATGTGTTAATCTTAGTAATCCCAACTCGTTGCTAAACTCTTCCATATCACAAATGCAACACATTGCAAACATGCAACAAAATAAAATTATAACATTTTCTTTTATTTAACACATTCAAGAGCTAACCATAGTCAACCAAGGTGCAGTATAATCAAGCAACGAACAATCATCCAACAACGCAAGAGTACATCTCTTTGTCAAATATAGTTTTGAAACAAAAGAGAGTGCCCAAAAGAGGCTACATTCAGGAATAAGAGTGAAAAAAGGTTTAACATCATGAAAGAAATATATTTATTGAATCCTTACTAGCTTCGACGAGCTCTCGTCCTGCACTAGTCAACACACATGTTACATCAGCGTTATGTTGCTAATGTATTCTTCTCAACAATAGTTTCCTATTCAGCATAATATAAAGCATGCATATCATTCAAAGTGATACCGATATAAAAATAATTTGACACCTCCTTGCGTTATTACATTATAAAAGAAACAATACAAGAAACTCTCTTACAAACTTGAACATCTCACCAACCAAGGGTAGGAAAGATACATCATTATCTCGATTGTTTAAATTACCACATTTATTCATTTTACCAAATTATTACTTCAAGTATTTGTACCCCACATGGTATTAGAATTCTTAAAGGAATGTTGAATAACAGTCCAATCTTTATTACAAACCTTCCAATATTCTCATAACCGGTCATAATTATCCTAGACAATGTAATGATTAAAGCAAGCAACCCATTTTGTAATTCAGTTTGGTGTCAAAGTTTTATGGGGTTATGACAGTCAATGCAAAGGTTTAACTTGCATGTTAGTTATGGAGTCATGCACACTTATCTGCATAAAATCTTAAATCTTCCCCCTTAACCCTTTGGGCAGCCAGCCATACTACAAGGAAGGAGGGCTAACTCACAAAACTCTCTAAGTTAACAATATTCAGTTAGATGTAAGCATAATCAGGCCTCAAAGTCAACCTCCGCTTCAAGATCTTGCTCAGCTGTCCATCTTGGCCTAACACTGTGATGAAATCCCATATAACAATATGAAAGCGTGCAAACAGAATATATCACAAGAGAGCAAGGTAATGCTTTATTAGCAAGGCCAAGAAGGCGGAGGAGGTGATACCAAGAGCATGCAAAATATATTTACAAGAATCTTTGCCGAATATATATCACAACATCATATTTTTTTCAGCCATTAAATAAGACTACTAACATTACCCAGCCAGGCAAACACATTTTCCAAGTCTGCAGGAAGAAGACAAATGGATTCTTGTGGCTGAGAGGTCATAGACTCGTCTCTATCTCTATTTTAGTCTCATCATTATAATGACACATCATTCTATATCATATCATGCGTCATATTTTAACTTATATACACCTCCTATGGTTTTATTAGCAGTGAATGGTCGCACTCAGTGACAGATGGCATCTGTAGAGAGATGCACAAAGAAACCAGTGGAAAATACTGCAATATTACACTTTTCAAATCAATGGAGTTGTTCTCAAGATTGGTCTTTGACGCTTTGGTGAAAACAGAAACCACTCTCAATAGGCTTACCAAATTTCAAGTTATGAGGATGAGACATAGGCCCTTATACTATTTGCATAGAAGTCTATTGGCTACTTAGCCTGCAGTATAATGGAATCTGAATATTAACCAGGACTTCAATACTGAAAATTCGCCTTTTCCAGATTGTCAAGGTACACATTTCAAGGAGGTTATTCCTGATTTAAGCACACAGAGAGGTTAGAATAACATGTGCGAATGAGCACACAGTAATTTAATGCCTGCCTTTTGAACTGTCACCAATTTTTCCATAGAAAGCAATCTTTGATGCATAAAACTGCAGCACAAATGCCATACAACCAATTCATAATGATTTTCAAATGTACGAGAATATCAAAAGTTTGAGAACTAACTGAAACAGAAGCTTTTAAACGTGGTAATAAAACATTAGCCTCCATTATTCAGTATATTTGTAGACATAAAGATTTATGAAATTGCAGTGAATGTTCAAGAAGATATCTAAATATCACTTGTACATCTCAGGTTCCAATTTATAATTTAAAACTGATTCATTGCAAGTTATCATGCAGTCTAGAGTTACAACTGGTTATTTATAAGTGATCTTTGGCCTGCATTCGCTTTGATGACAGAGCAGTACCACCTGTCAAATCCAATGCACTTATTTGCCCCAGATCAATGCAGATGCATGGCCCTGATCTATCACGCATTATTGCACAAAATAACTCTTATGTTGTAAAATTCTTAACCTCATACAATTTGAAATCTCTATATACCAGCGAGATAAAATTGACCAATTGAACGTATGACTGCTGGAATGAAAGACAACTCAAACCTCCCAGTATTATACCTAAAATCCTTTGGACAATTTTCTTTTATTCCTATAAATTTGATAATGTAATGTCCCCAAATCGGACAAATACGCAAAATAGGGGTTTTCCAACAAACCTTTAAGTAAAACTGAAACAATCTGAAATCTGAACCCAAAAACCAGTAAACCCTAGCTGGAAAGAAGGATCAAATTCCAAGCAACACACACTCCAATATAACCCCAAAATTGCTGAATATGAAACTGAAATAAAATACCTCTTTTGAAAAGGTTGAAATGCTGATAAAGCTGAAATTTACCCCTTCAATAATTCCGATTTTCAAATGCCGGTACAGCTGCATTCTCTCCTAATCTGCCTTGAAACCCTTGCAAAAGCTCCCAAATAATTATGTAAAAATCATGCAAAATATTACAACCTCCAATGAACACATTTAGGGCTACAAATTGTCAAACCAACCTTCCTATTGAAGTCGCCACACTTGAGGATAAATATAGAATTAAATCTGAATATTAAATCCTTCAATTGGCCCTTCACCAAGCCCTCCAAGACTCCCAAAGCGAGTCGCCAATATTGGAAAATTAATATAATAATTTTCAGAATATCTTAGGGCATTGAATGACCCTCTTATCCTGCAAGTTGTCTCACAAACAATTCTCCGAGCTTTTGAATTTTCCAACAATATACAAATCAAAAAATATATATTTATTCCTTCCAAGTTTAGAGCCCAAAAGCACCCTAAAAAACTCTCCTAGGTGAATCACTCCACTTAAGAAAAACAATATTAATAATTCTGAATTATTTTCCTTGTATCCAGCCCTCAAATAACCCAAATTCAGCATGCAAAATTATTAGAAAAATATAATAATAGTATTATAAATATTATTATCAATTTTTGACCTGTTTTCCACCACTGGATCAAGCTCAAGCATGCTCTAAGGCACTCGCCCAGCCCTCAAGGGAAGTCGCCAAGCCTAGGGAACCTCCTTGCTACCCTGGGGTATTTGCCCACCTTCTTTGCCCTGTAATTTATGTTTTTCCAACTCTCTAAGGAGTTCGCTCAACCCCTGAATGAAGGTGGTGTTTCAAAACACTTTTGTCAAACCAATTTGCATGCAACCATGCAAATTTGAAGCACAATTACAGCCCTTGAATAGAGTTGCCCACAATGAAGGAATGGAAGTTTTCGTCCCCAAACCGTATTACACTTGAAGGTTTTCATCTTCAAGTCACGGTGAACAAGCTTGACATACTTGATCAACAATTCAATATCCAAAACATGCATAACCTTCAAATGAACCTTCAATTCCCTCTTATATCCATCCCCCAAGGTAGCGCCCAAATTAGAGGGAGGTCACTTTTAGAATCATAAAAAAAATTATTTTTTGAATTACCTTTTTAAGGGGTTGGACTCCCATGACCCTTAAACGTCCCCCACTTAAGTGAAAATAGACCAAAAGCAATTTTACACAACTGAAAATTAGAACACTTAAAGTACGTTTTCACCTTTTTACTCTTTGAATGGCCCCCTCATTGTTCCCCTTTCTTTCTTTCCCTTAGCCTTGTGGGAACAAAACCAAACTAAGGGTCTACAAGTGAGCTATGCCAAAAAGGGGGACATTACAGTCCTCCCTACCCAAAATTGTTTGTCCTCAAGCAATTGAAAAAGCCATGGGGTTGTCCCCACGTTCTTCATAATACAATCACCACCTGAAATTGCTTTCCACTAAAAAGAAGCTCCAATTTGAATTCCCATCTTGCTATACCTGTATTTTGGAGGCTACCCCCACAAGCTAAAGGTGACATGACCACCTTTCAAAGACTCCTCATGTCCCCAAAGAAATAGCATATGCCATGCTAGTTTGCCTTTGATGAAACCCCTCATGTTTGTGCCTCCAATGAGTATGAATGTGCCCTTAAAAATTGTTTCCAAAGCTTGAAAAGGAATAACAAGTTCACCTTGAAACATACTTTGAGCAAAAGTAACATAGAGATGCAATCTCCTTTGGGTGCATCTCAATACATGTGGCACGCAACCTCCCCTTCCCTATATCCAACCTTTTGTGTATAAGAGGAACATGATATGAATCAAATAAAAGCCTTGATCCACATATAAGATAGGGTTGTACTTTCCTCATGCCTTCGCATTCTTTGTCAAGCAAAGAGTGTGCCCCATCATGAGTATTTTCAGAGCATACTATAGGCTGGAATTCATAAAAAAAATCAGACTTCTTGCCTTCAGAATGTTGTTGAACTTGCCACTCTAAATCAGAATTTTCTAAGTGATCAAAATCAGAATTTACCGCAGCATATATCCTTCCTATCATGAGTTGTCGCGTGCCCCGAAAGTGCAATTTTATGATCATGTTTGGTGGCTGGAATTGCCTTGTTGTCTCAGAGATTGAGCAGTAAAATTCAGACTTCAAACCCATTTTTCCAGCTCTTCCCCTTGCCTGCCATATGTAAATTAAGTTGCCTTTGATGCCAAAAAAAGGTTCATAAATATGCCAAGCTGATTCTAAAAATTTTCAGGAAGTAAGATGACCATCCTTTCTTGAAATTTAGACCTTGTGAACGGTGGCTTGCAACTTGAGCCCTCTCCAAAATCAAGAGGGGTCTCATGCCCTTCATAATACCCTCATTATTATTCTTGCAAAATGGAATAGGGTGCTGCCCAAGGTAATTTTGGGACTGGAATTGGAAATCGAGTATCTTTTCAACCCTCCCAAAACATGTATGACAAAAATCAGAATGTATCATGCTTACTAATTGCCTTGTAGAGTGTTCTATCTTGGAAATAAGGGGCTGTATTTCATGTTTTGTGGCAGCCTTATCTTCAATCCTCCTTATCTCTTCTCTCATGCTCATGAAACATCCTCTTATCATGCTATTTGATGAAGATGGAGGGGACTCTTTATCACTCAAACCGTGCAAAATGATCTCATTACCAACCACTTTGAATTTCAACTCCATGGTTTGGTAGTTTTGAATGTACTCACCAAAAGAGTGCAACCATTGAATACCAAGGACTATATTGGTCTCCCCAATGCCAACCACATAAAAATCACCCTCTACCACATGCCTCTCCAAAGTGAGACTATGCTTTGGAACCTTGGTAGTACAAGGGATCGTGAACCCATCTGCTACTGTGACTCTAAACCCTTTGAACTCTTCAGGTTGTAGGCCACATGATGTCACAAGCCCTCTATCAACGAAGTTGTGGGTTGCCCCACTATCAATTAGTATAGTGACCGGTATACCCTTAAATGATCCCTTCACTCTAAAGGGATAGTATCTAGGAGCTCCCAAAAGTGATGCCAAAGTGCCACTCAATTCCTCTTCTCCTTCTATCTCCAATGTTCCCTCCTCATAGGTGGCTGTCCCAAATTCTTCCACCTCATTCTCCTCTTCGAGAAGTACCTCAATGTAGTGTACTTGCCCCTTCCACAACAATTGTTGCCCTTTTCCCAAGGATCCTGACATGTGAAGCAAAGACCCTTCCTCAATTCATTTCTCACCTCAAAGCTATTACGTGGTAGCTCCTTATATTGCCCCAAACCCGATTGGTTTGGTCTAATCAATGGTCCCTCATGAGTGGCCTTTTAAGGCCTTGTGTAGTTGCCACTTGGCTGTCCAAAACCGCCACCTCTATGCTGCCCTGTAGGTGGGAAAAAGGTATCCTTCGGCTGCCCCAAAGGTGTGAATTTGCCCCTTGAAATAGAAGACTCCAAATTACAGGGCTTTTGGATGGCCTCTCTCAAAGAAGATGGGTCAAACACCTTGACCAATCCCCGCAAGGAATCAACCAAGCCCTCAATGAACAACACCACCAATCTCCTATCTGATATGTTAGTCACCATGATTGAAAGTCTCTGAAACTCTGAAACATAATCATCCACTAAGGCTTTTTGCCTCAATTGAGCTAAATCACGAAAATGAAGTTCTGGATCTGCCCTATCAAATCTCTCTATCAATCTACTACTGAACTCCTCATAGGAGCGTGTGTGTTGATGTCCATGTGTGATCAAACCATGGTACCACCAATCGTAGGCTACTCCCTCTAAATGCAATGTGACAAACTGAATGGCCTCCTCTGCCATAGGTCGAAGTGAAAAGTGTCCATCTTCTGAATCCAAGCCCTCGTCAAGCTCCTCTATGACCCATCGAAAGTGGAAAGGGATACCTTCCCCAATGCATGTTGGAGATCTCCCTGGCTGCCCTTGTGCCTCTGACCAATCATGGGCCCACTATGATCCCGTTTCCAAGTTGAAAACTCGAAAAAACTCATAGCCCCTCTCACTATAGCGGATAAAGTAGCATACTCATCCATCTCCCTCTCCAACTCCTCACGTGGGTTAGGTAACCCCTCCCTCACTGGCATGGGCTCCTCCCTCTAAACAAATGTAGGTTGGATGGGCCTATGCGTGGATGCTCTATTCCCCAAGGGGGGTATATGTGTATCTAGCCTACTCCGTGAAGCACCACTATCTCCATTGAGTGGCTTTAAATCACTCATATCACTGAGGGTACGAAAAAACCCCTCTATCACAACTGTCATTCGTTCCTGAGATTGAGAATATCTCTAACTTCTCAACTATCCTATCCCTCTTTTCCCTCTCTGACTCCTAGTGATCCATGTCACCCATTACCTGTCCCTGCTCTGATGGCCCAACTGGTGGAAGCCCTGCTCCCCTCCTATTACTCCTGGTAATATTTGCCCTCTTTACTGCCACTCACGCATCAACAACCCTCACACCCACAATATAGCCAAGATATGGCTCTGATACCACTGTAATATCCCCAAATGGAAAAAATAAGCGAAATAGGGGTTTTCCAGCAAACCTTTAAGTAAATCTGAAACAATCCAAAATCTAAACCCAAAAACCAGTAAATCTTAGCTGAAAAAAATGACCATTTTCCAAGCAACACACACTCCAATATAACCCCAAAATTGCTAAATATGAAACTGAAATAAAATACCTCTTTTGGCAAGGTGGAAATGGCGATAAAGCTGAAATTTGCCCTTTCAATAATTCTGATTTTCAAATGTCGGTAAAACTATGTTTTCTCCTTCAAATCTACCTTGAAACCCTTGTAAAAACTCCCAAATAATTATGCAAAAATCATGTAAACTATTAGAACCTCCAATGAACACATTTAGGGCTACAAATTGTCAAACCAACCTTCCTATTGAAGTCACCACACTTGGGTATAAATATAGAATTAAATCTGAATATTAAATCATTCAATTTGCCCTTCAACAAGCCCTCCAAGTCTCCCAAAGCAAGTCACCAATATTGAAAAATTAATATAATAATTTTCAGAATATCTTAGGGCATTGAATGACCCTCAAACCCTGCAAGTTATCTCACAAACAATTCGCCAAGCTTCCGAATTTTCTTGCAATATACAAATCAAAAAATATATATTTATTCCTTCCAAGTTTAGAGCCCAAAAGCACCCTAAAAACTCTCCTAGGCGAATCACTCTACTTAGAAAAAACAATATTAATAATTCTGAATTATTTTCCTTGTATCCAACCCTCAAATAACCCAAATTCAGCATGCAAAATTATTAGAAAAATATAATAATAATATTAGAAATATTATTATCAATTTTTTACCTGTTTTCCATGACCAGATCAAGCTCAAGCATGCCCTAAGGCACTCGCCCAGCCCTCAAGGGAAGTTGCCAAGCCTAGGGAACCTCCTTACTGCCCTAGGGCATTCGTCCACTTTCTTTGATCTGCAATTCATGTTTTTTCAACTCTGTAAGGAGTTCGCTCAACCTCTGAATGAAGGTGGTGTTCCAAAACACCTTTGTAAGACCAATTTGCATGCAACCATCAAATTTGAAGCACAATTACAGCCCTTGAATAAAGCTGCACACAATAAAGAAATGGAAGTTTTTGTCCCCAAAAACATAGTACACTTGGAAGGTTTTCATCTTCAAGTCACGATGAACAAGCTTGACATACTTGATCAACAATTCAATATCCAAAACATGCATAACCTTCAAATGAACCTTTAATTACCTCTTATATCCATCCCACAAGGTAGCGCCCAAATTGGAGGGAGGTGACTTTTCGAATCATAAGGAAAATTACTTTTTGAATTTACCTTTTTGAAGGGTTGGGCTCCCATGACCCTTAAAGGTCCCCCACTTAAGTGAAAATAGACCAAAAGCACTTTTGCACAACTCAACTGAAAATTAGAACACTTATACCTTTTCACCTTTTTACTCTTTGAACGGCGCCCTCATCGTTCCCTTTTTTTCTTTCCCTTAGCCTTGTGGGAACAAAACCAAGCTAAGGGTCTACAAGCGAGCTATGCCAATAAGGGGACATTACAAATAACAAGCAAATATTTTGAATATGGAAAAATAGAGAGAAACATGGAAGAAATGCAAAACCCTCGAGAAGGGAATAAAATTTGAATTTATTGTAGGCCGGGGAAAATTAGAATGACAGTTATGCGGTCCTAAGGTGGAAGATCAGCAGGCAGGAGAACAATGGCAACACAATGGCTGCCTCTAGGCAATGGGAAGGCAGACACAGAGTGTCAGGTGACTTTTTGGCAGACTCTGTATGGCAAGAAGGCGGACGCAAAGCGGCAGAACAATCGGGAGGGAAGCTTGAAAAACGAAATGGGAAGGAAATTAAGGGTGAGGTTTTTATTGTAAAGGGGCAGAGTAATAGCATTTGTAGAAAAGTAGAAGCTGATGATGTTATGGACAATGGATCGACAGATTCTTTGCGAACAGAGGCTGAGTTTGATGATTCATCAATAGATTATTCTATATCAAACGAGGACTATGAACTAGATCTGGATGAATATGAAGAGATGACAGTTATATGTAAGATGCAAGGAAGAAGACCAAGTATGGAAGAGGTAAGGAAACTTGTCAACAACCTTTGGACAAGTGAAGATTTCCTAGTAACTTTTCTTCCAATTTGTTGTTACGTTTTCTTGCCTTGAGGATAGGACTATGTTGAGAAACACATTACAAACCGATTTTGGGGCAACAAGGCATTTTTATTAAACCTTGGTCAAAAAGTTTTAATCCACTAATAGAAAACACACATATCATACCCGTTTGGGTCAACCTTTATGCTCTCAATATTGAGTTTTGGGGAGAAAATATTCAAAAATTTGGGAATACCATTGGCAAGTTCGTGTACATGGACGAGCATACTAAGGAGAACTTGAAACATAGAACCAACATGAGCAAAGCTAGATTAGTCGTCTTCATAGATGTGACTTCTCAAGCCCCACAAAGCATAACTCTTCACAAAAGTGATGGAAATTGGGCTCAACAACTAGTTTATGAAAATATAAGCATTCGATGCTATGGTTGTCAGCAATCAAGCCACCTGAAGAGGAATTGTCCAAATGGTGGTTTCAGAAAATTTCCAAAAGATATTGTTAATAATGGGTGGTCAATCATCGAAGAACCTAAGTGCCTATTGAAGAACTAGAGTTTAAGAAGGAAGAAATGTTTCCAACTGATCTGCCAGGTCGGCAAAAAAGTTGCCTTCCTTCTGAGGATCAGCTTAAAGTTCGTAGAAGTTTGACTGCAGCACCTGAATTTTATTATCAACAGAGAAGCCCTCCCAAAATGGTAGGGGAGGCCGATTCACCAAATAATGACTGAACAATTGTTTTTAGCACAACCTAGTGAGAATATTTTTTGTGAGTATGGTCAGCATGATGAAGCAGCAAGGTGTCTCAAGAACCACAAATTCTTGAAACTCCAAGATATTATCTTCGGAGTCTGAAGTGCAGTAATGTTTTTTCCAGCCTAGCATCTCTCAAAGAAGAAGAATCCCTTCGTAACAAGAAAAGCAATTTTAAGTAGCACTAGGTGTTAGCTATAGTTTTATGATGTTGTTTGGCCTATTGTTTTACTGGGCCCAATTAGAGCTTGTTCTTAGTTGAGAGTATGATGCATGGTGGCTGACCTTTCACTAAAGTTTCGTTTATGTTTCTTTTGTTGTTGGTTTGAAGAAGGTTTGCAGACTGAGCATTGATCCAGTCGCTGACTAGTGGTTGTCTATTCTTGGTTGTATGTTGGGGCCATAGTCTCTTGTTGGATTTGCATCTTGGTCTGTGTGCCATTAGTAGAGGTATTTCTTGTGAGCTATTATTGCTATAGTTTTATACTCCTTTGTACAAGGCTATGGGGCTTTTCAAAACCCTCACTTTTACCATTCTCTAAAAAAAGAACAAGCAAATATGGACACATCCATGTCGACAGAAAAATTCAGTGTAGCCTAACCACATATAATTAACTGCATTTGTTTTCATGGCTAACAACAATCAAATAGAGCTATACGTTTTAGCATTCCCCTTACCTAATACATCACATTCAAAAGACTATACAAGAAACTTCCAGATTTCATACAAAGTTCAAAATTGTGGTGAATATATGCCTAAAGAGGATGATAAGTTGTTTCTACCAGCATAAGGTTCAAGGGCGCCCTCTTCTTGTTGTACACCTCACCTTTCCTTGATATGCTTCCCTCCTATTGAGCATGGCTTAAGATTTATTTCCCAGATTCAATAACCTTCTTTCCAAAAAGGCACCCAACTAGCCTAGCAGAGGTCATGAATGATTTTTGGCTCTCCAAGGTGTGTTAAAACACCGTTTCATCTTCCCAAAAAGCATTTAGTCAGGTTTTAAGTAAATTGTCTATTTTTTCCTCCCATCATCCCTTGCATTGAACTTCCCCCTTTCATTTTGCCTGCCAAGGCAGTTTTTGGCATATTCAAGGAAAATTAAAGGTATACAATTAAGTTCCACGCTAACCAAGTTTCATTCCTTTCCTTGGTGAGTGCGCCCTTATCTAGTCTTAAATTTCTTTGGCACATCATTGTTTACCTTCCACAATAAAAGGACCAATGCGTGTTCATAATTCCCACAACTTATTGCTATTTTTTATCTCATGTTTGATCATTGTCGCATGTTCATAAGTCATATTTAGTTATTCAATATTCACCATAATATTTTTCATTTGCTATGCCAAAAATTACCTTACCAAACTTAATATTATAGTGGTCAACAAACCGCTAGCAGACCACATCTAATCAAATGTCAAACCATATGTAATGTCCCCTTTTTCGAATTAATTAAATCGAGTACCCAAAGCTTATTTTTATTTCCCATAGACTACGGGGAAATTAATAAAGGGGAATAATCTATTAATAATTTATTAAGTTGTCCAAAAGGTATTTTAAGTTATAACTTTGAAAAATGACAATTTATTATTATTGAATGGAGCCAAAAGTAAATATTGGATACATAGCCAAAAAGTAATTAATATTCATAAATTGAAAAAAATAAATATTTAATTAAAAAAAATATTAATTTCTTTTAAAGTTGGAATGGAAAAGTGAATAATAAAAAAATTGGGTGAAAAATGAATTGATTATTGAAATCATTAGAACAAAAACACAACACTTTTTCTAAAGGAAAAGCGTGCAGCTTCTACAAATATTCAAAAGACAAAAACCCTTGAATTTACAGGTACGAAGACGAAACCCTTCATACCCATTTGGTAATCCCATCCAGGAATTACACCAAAGCTTTCAAATTGTAAGAAAAAATATTTTTGGGCACCATTTTAATAGCACCTCTGCCTAGGGATTTGCGCCACCCTTGCAGGAAGTCATCTTTGTAGATTAAAGGCAGGTTTTTAGTAAAAAATACCAGAAAGTACAATGCCAACCAGCAGCCCATCAAATTGCTGCATTTTGAGGGATTTTAGGACACAAACATCATTGTTTTAGGTCGTGCAGGGTGCAAGAAGAAACAAAATTCTAAAAAGTTTCAGTCAATAGCTAAACTAAATCAGCAAGCCATACAGCTACAACCATTTTTAGGTTAGGGTTAGCAATTACAACAAGGTTTGCTGTTGGGGTTCTAACAATTAATTATAGCAAGGTCGTCGTACCCTTCTAAGTCTGAATTGGCAAGGGTTTCAAACAAAGGTGCCTGCTTTATTGAATTTGCTATATAATGATTAGGGTTTATGTAATGTCCCCAAATGGGACAATTAGGCAATGTTGGGGTTTACCAATAAACCCTACCTAATCCAAAAAACCTCCAAAAAATCTGAAAATACAAATTCAGCCAATAACACACTTCGAAAAATGAAGCAATATTCAACAATTTCCTCCACCAAACCCTTAGGCGATTAGGCCAAAAATTGGATTTGATACTTTGAACACTCCAAAAAATATGAACTGAGCTTTATATTGCAACGACTAATTTTAGAAGTCAAAATATTCACTCTAAAGTCGAAAACTTAGAATTTTGGAATTTATTATTGCAAAATTATAGCAAAATTTCATAAATTCACAACTTTCACAATACTTGGAATTTCAATGCAAGTGATATCTTAAAATGATCACAAAAATAGTAGCTATCAAACAAAATTAGAATCAAAATTTTCCCATCGCAGGAAGCCCACCAAAAGTTGTCCCAAAATTCTCAAACTTTACTTCACTGCTGAAATAATATAATAAATTTAAAATATTATCCAGGGCACAAAATCACCCTAAATCATGTGCAAATTAACCATCAAACGATTCACCAAGCTGGAATAAATTGCTAAAAATACCTCTAAACCCTAGAAGAGGGTTCCAAAGTCAATTAGCCCACTTAAGAGGGGTCGCCACTCTCCCGAAGCAAGTCACCACCCTAGAGATGGCTTCCAAGATCAACCAAACTCCTCAAATCAAGATCGCCCACCTTTTTGACCTGCAAATTACGAATTTACAGCTCTTTATAGGATTTGAAACAATCATTGATGAAAGTGGTGTCCAAAAACACCCTTGTAGATCCAATTGCATGCAACCATACAAATCTGAAGCACAAGCACAACCCTTGAATAGAGCTGCCCTGAATGTAAGAATGAGGTTTTCGTCCCCAAACCCTTGTCACATTTGAAAGTTTTCATCTTCAAGTTGTGGTGAACACGCTTGACATACTTGCACAACAAATTCAACATTCAAATGCATAACCTTTTCAAATAAGCATTTCTTTTCCTTTTATATCTCTCCTCCAAGTGTGGCGCCCAAAATCAGAAGGGAGAGTTTACCTTTTTCTTTAAGAAAGATATTATACAAAACTTCCTTATAAAAGCACTTTAGGCCTTAAGTGACCAAGACCCTCAAAAAGGTCTCAAAATTAGATACTAAAGTGCTTTATCGTAAAATGCTCTTGAAGCTCACAAATGTTCCCCTTTTTGCCTCTAATTTCCTTAGCCCTTGGAAACAAAAAGGCTAAGGGTCTCCTCCCAAGACTAGTTCGAAAAGGAGACATTACAGTCCTTCTTGCCCAAAATTGTTTGTCTTCAAGCAATTGCAATATCCAAAGGGGTATCCCAACCTCCCTTATTATGCAGTGTCCACCTATAATTGTTTTCCAAGGAAGGGAAACCATCTCTAGTTTCTTCTTGATGCCGTACCTGTTGTTAAGCATGTACCAGTTGTAGTCAATCTCAAAATCAGTCACCAATCTCATTCTTCTTTCACACCAATGGCTGCCCTAATTGTAGTCTTCAATGTGTAACCAACAATCGATGTTAACTCTCTCGAAATCACCTTCCAAGCTTGTCATTTCAAGTTCCATAAGGGCTGAAAACTTCCTCATAAAGGCTGTCACCCAATCTTTGGCCCCTAAGCTCAATTGACCCCTTATCAAATAGAGGATCCTCCCAACAACAAACCTATACTTGCTAACATGTGGGCTGTAAATGTAATGTATAGTCGTGCAATTGCCCCCAAACGTCAACTTATTCCTTATCAAGTTGACCTCCCATGAGTCCATATATATATTCTTCAAGGATGCCATTATGAGCTCAAACACTATGCACAAAGAGCTAGGGCTGCCAAAATGAATCAAACTGAAATATGTGATAAGGCTGCCCCTTATGAAAATTTCCCTTTGAAAGTGTGCTAGGGAGTGTGTGTTCCAATGGTATACATTCCAAAACTTGTTAGGGTCTTTTATATGCCATGCCAATTTCTCCCCAAACCAAAATGGTAGCCCCCCTATTTGCAAAGAGAAAACAAACTTGAGCCAATTTGAAAGCATACCTTGTGAGGGGATGTCATGGGTATGCAAGTAACCTTGCAATGATGTCCTCATGTGCTCAACCATTGGCTGCCGCTTCTCATCATTTTTAGGCATGTGGGAAACAAAATAGGAGTCAAGAGCTGTGTTGCAGGGGTACGCCCCCCAGGCCGACGTCCCCGTGCCGGAGGCAATGATGTCCTCATGTGCTCAACCATTGGCTGCCCCTTCTCATCATTTTTAGGCATGTGGGAAACAAAATAGGAGTCAAGAGCTGTGTTGCAGGGGTACGCCCCCCAGGCCGACGCCTCCTGTTCGGAGGCGCCTCCGGCACGGGGACGTCCCGGAGGCGCCCGCCGACGTGCCGAAAACGTCCGGCAAGCCGGCGGGTGCCTCCGGGACGACTTTGGGCGTACCCGGGGCATCCCCGACATTTCCCGGCGACTGCCGCGGAAAAAAATTTAAAAAAAAAATGAAAACGCGCCAAAAAACCCTAAATGCGTAAAAAACCCTAAACGCGAAAACCGAAAACGTGGAAAACCTTATAAAACACGTGCGTCCCTTCTGCAAAACACACCAAAACAAAAATCCCGACCATTTGTGCCGCGGAAGACAGCGTCGTGAAGAGAAGACTGTGTGCCGCGGAAGACAGCGAAGAAGAGAAGCTCAGAAGGGAGTTTGCAACCTGCAGGTGAAGACAGCGTGGAGTGAAGTCGCGCTCCAAGACCAGGTATGTTAATTTTTTTTTTTTTCATTTATTATTTAGTATTTAGTTTTAAACTTTTAATTTTTTTAAATTTGTATTTAATATTTAATAAATTAATTTTAAAATTTTCAGTTAATAGAATATTCAATATAACTATTAAAAATAAAACAAAATATAATATTAAAAATTTAAATTAAATACTATTTAGTTTTTACATTTTTAAATTTTTAATATTCTAATTTATAATTTATTTTAAATTTACAGTTTACTTTAGTATTTAAATTTTATTTTTAATATTTTTAATTTTTTTTTTTTTTTAAATTTAAATTTATTTATTTAATTTAAATTTTAAATTTAAATTTTCTACAATGTTAAAATTTATAATCGTATTAATTTGTAATCGTATTAAAATTTATTTATTTTTATTGTTCTTGTTTCACTTTTCATAAATATTTAATAATTTATTATTTAAAAAAATCATTATCAAATGTATATTTTTTAAAAATATAAGTTTCTAAGTTCTAACCCTAATTTCTGCGTATGCTCTTCTCTCGCGCGTAATTGCGATCTTGAGAATCAGAAACAGAGTTAGTTGCATTGCATTTATTTTTTATTTTTTCGAGTTTAAATATTTAAAAAATCAAATGTATATTTTTTATGTTTCTAAGTTCTAACCCTAACTTTTGCGTATGCTCTTCTCTCGCGCGTAATTGCGATCGTGAGAATCAGAAACAAAGTTAGTTGTTATTCATTTTAATTTTGTATATTTTTACTTGGTTCTAGAATCTAATTTGATAATTCATAATTAAGATATCTATGGCATCCAGTTCAATGTCAGGAAGAGAGCATGATGAAGCAAACCAAGCTGAAACTTCACTTCAAGTGAAATATGACCCTGCCTCCCCTCTGTGGAAACATGTGACGATACTTGAGATCATTGCTGGAGGTGGGACTCATGTGTGGATATGTAATGATTGTCATTCCACATTCAAATCCTCGTATACTCGAGTCAAAACTCATTTGACTGGGGTTGGGCCATCAGGGATCAGAAAGTGTGATAAAATTCTCAAGCCAAAAATAGTTGAGTTCTTGAAAGAGCAAGAAGAAGCCGATGCAGCAGTTGCTTCAAAAAACCGTTCTAAAACAATACCTCTCCAAAGAGGTAGATCAGGAAGACCACCCATAACACCTGCAGCGGCGAGTCATCCTTTTATTGAAAGTCAAACTCGAGCTCATTCAGTTGCAATCCCAGACGCTGATGATGATGCAGATTCCACTTCATGAAAAAAATCAAAATGACTATTGGCAAAAGCTTTCAATGTCGCACAGAGGGACATTGTTGATGAGTTGATTTATAGACGCATTTATGCATGTGGACTGCCCTTCAATGTTTTGAGATCGCCTTATTGGCAACAAATGTTGAAAGCGGTCAATGAAGCTCCACAAGGTTACAAAAGCCCTAACTATGAGAAAGTTCGCACCACACTCTTGGCCAAAGAAGTAGAACATATTCACACTTCTTTGCAACCAATTAGAGATTCGTGGAAGGATTCAGGGGTGTCCAATATCTCAGATGGATGGAAAGATGCTCGAAACAGACCTTTGATCAATGTTATTGCAGTATGCCCTAAAGGGGCAATGTTCCTGAAGGCAGTGGATTGTGAGGGCGAAGTGAAAGATGCTCAATTCATTGCAAACATTTTGATAGAAGTTATTGAGTCTGTGGGCCCCCAACATATTGTCCAAGTCATCACAGACAACGCAAAGAATTGCAGAGCAGCTGGATTGATTATAAAGGGCAGATATGAGCACATATTTTGGACACCTTGTGTTGTCCACTCCCTCAACTTGATGCTGCAAAAGATTGGTAAAATTCAATGGATAGAGCAACTTTATGCAGAGGCCAGTGACATTCAAACATTTGTCACAAATCATCACATGTCTCTAGTCATCTTCAGGAAATTCTCAAAGTTGGAGTTGTTGAAGGTAAGAAATTCCGATTCGAGAACAAATTCTTAGTCTTACTTTTGAAGTTCTTAATTTTGAAGTTATAACTTTTTATTTTTTAATTCTAGTTGTTTATCAACGTTTATAGTTTGGACAATTAAACTTGGCCTTATTTTTTTTTTGTAGATTGTTGAAACTAGATTTGCCTCTCACACGCTCGTCTTGAGACGACTTGTGAAGGTGAAAGAGGCACTAAGCAGTATGGTGATAAGCAATGTTTGGGGTGTGTGGAGGCAAGCAAGCACCACTGGTATTGAAAAAGCCAATAAGATCAAAGCATTGATCCTTGATGATAACTGGTGGACCAAGATTGATTATGTGCTCAGTTTTACAGAGCCTTTCTATCTATGATCCGATTTACGGATACAGATGCAGCTTGCATGGGAGAGGTTTATGATGGGATTGATTCCATGCTTGAAAGTATGAGAGACATCATACAAAATAAAGAGCAAGACCCAGAAGAAATGTTTTATAATGAAATCAAGACGTTGGTCATGAAGAGGTGGAATAAAATGACCACCCCATTACATCTCCTTGCTTATGCTCTCAATCCGAAGTATTATAGCAATGAAATACTTCGGCTACCCAATAGGCAACGACCATATGATGATGTAGAGGTTGCAAATGGAACTAGGCAAGCATTCAGAAGGCTTTTTCCTGATCCATCTATAGCTAGTGCGGTCCGCAACGAAATGGCCATGTTTGTAGCTTCAGAGGGCAGCATGGGAGAAATTGAGGCTCTTTTTGACAAATCTAGTTTGTCTCCAATCAAGTGGTGGTATGTACATGGCCATGATGCCAAGTACCTACGACCTATTGCAATCAAGATTCTGTCACAAGTATTCAATTTGAATTAAATAAAAAAATTATTAAGTTATTGACATATTTTTTTTACATTGTTACAAATTTCAAATTCAAAAATTCTAACAATTAACAACTTTTTTTTGTGATAGGTGGCTAGTAATTCTTCAGCAGAGCAGAATTGGAGTACATATGGATTTATCCATTCTGCTAAAAGAAACAAGTTGGCATCCAAGAAAGCTGAGGATTTGGTATTTGTACATTCCAATTTGCGCCTCCTTTCACACAAGTCTGAGGACTATATGCGAGGGCCTAACAAACTTTGGGATATCCTTCCAGAGAATATAGACTTGGATGCCACCACATCTACATTTGCCCAAGTTTCATTACTTGGTGTGGATGATGTTGATGACAATGAAGAGAATTCAACACCAGGGGTGGAGAGTGGAACTAGTGGGAGTTGTCCAAGTGGAGCTAGTGGGAGTAACATTCATAATTATTAATTATGAATATGAGGACTATCTAGATGAATTATGAATCTATGATTTAATCTACATTTGCATTTTGAAAAGCCCAAATGTCTTTGCAATGTATACTTTGAACATTTTGAAATTTGAAGCAATGAATGAACAAACACTATGTATTTACTATTTTCAAGTGTTTTACAAAAAAATTGAGTAATATGCATATATATATATATATATATATATATATATATATATATATTTTAAATATATATATAGAGACGTACCCACGACGTATCCAAATCAAGGTTTTTGAAAAATGACGTACCCGCGTACCCGAATAGTACCCGTATCCGTACCCGTATCTAAACAACGTAGGTCAAGAGAATACTCATCATGCACCAAGAAGTAGTGCCGTTCCATGCCTTCAATCTTTGCCCTTCTCTCATGCAACTTGTGACCCAAACGTGGGCACTTCCTGAATTTAATGATAGCTGTAAATAGACAAGAAAATCAGTCATCTTGCTTATGTGTAATAGCTGGAAAAGTGCCTCAAGATGAGTCAAGATGTAGGGCTGCTCCGTGCCCTCAAACTTCGCCCCTTTCTCATGCAAATCATGCCCCCAAACATTGATACTTTCAAAATTCATGTACAGCTGTAAGTATACAACAAAACAGTCATCTTACCCACGTGAAGAGGCTGGAATAGTGTCCGCACATCTGATTTCTCTGATTGAAAAAAATCAGATTCGATTGGTGCATTGTTTTTTTCTGGGCAAGGGCTGTAGCATGCTTCTACTGTCAATTTTTTTGCTCCAAATAGGGGGCTGTAGTATCTCCCTTAACTCGGGAAATTTGGTGACAAAAACTTCAGACCTTATGCCAAAAATTTCAGTTCCCTTCCTTGGCTGTACTATGCCACAAAATCTGCCCTTTTTGTATGATGTTAGCCATGAATGTAGCAAGACAATTTCAGAACTTTCCAGAAGAAAAAAGGACCAAAATTCTTCCAAAATCATAACCTGTAACCGGTTGTTCACCACTTGGGCCTTTGCCCAATCCAAGAGCGGTCTCATGCCCTCCTCAATGCACTCCACATCACCCTTGCCATATGGAATAGGGTGCCTCTCATGGCACTTTTTGTGCTGCCTTTGCAAACTGAAATTTTTACCTCTTCCAATTGGCTGCTCATGTGTGGAAATCACCTCACTCCTTGCATTGCTCTTTGCCATTGTAAGTTATCTCCCAAATGAACCTGCACATGGAATAAACACATTAGTAGAAACAATAGTGTTTATCAACACTTTCACAATTACTCCATCGTGCCTTATGAACATGATATGGATTCCTTTTGGTGTCTTTGCTTTTCCTTGTCATGGCTGTAACAAGCTTCTTCCTTCTTCCAATTTCCCTTTGTGGTGAATGGAAACCCACTTATACATGCTTGAACCGTTTCCATGGTGTTGAAGTGTGAGAAGCACACTTCCTAATGCCAATACTCACCCCGGCAACAAGAAATCCTATGGAAAACAGCAATTAATGCATTACTTACAGCCCTCCCTTTGAGGGTTTTACCATGATATCTCTTGCTTATGCTCCTTTCCATGATGGTCCAAGTTGTATCCCCTGTCTCGCCATATGACAAAATAACAAATTTATGCTTGTAAGGCTCACCTGGATTCCGCATCCATGATAGACATTTGCCATGACCATTCCTTGAATTCTCTTGGGAGAATCTCTCCCTCCATTTAGTGCTCTTCACCTCAACCTCATTGTTAGCACAAGGCTTAAAACAATGAAAGAACCAAGTAAGGGGAGAAAACAATGAACATTTACCAAGAGGATAACCCAAATGCTTACCCTTATGCAAATCTAATTTTTCCTCTTTTTTATCTTTCTCTTCTTCTTGTTTTTTTGGTTGCTCATGTAGTTGTTGAACAACTTCTTCTTGTTGGTTGTCTTCTTCTCCACAAGTGGCTGCCTCTAGAAAGCCTTCTATCCCATCCTTGTTCTCCTTTGGCTGCCCTAGATTTTTGGATTTATAAATTTTAGAAGATTCAACACTTGGCTGCCCCAAGGTGCTTGATTTTTCTTCCTTGATGTCACCTATTTGTGGCTGCCGTTCAACTTCAATTTTACATGCCTTCAATTTTTCTGAATTTTTTTGTTTTAATTCCAGCTGATTGCCCATCATAAGAGGCCCATAATTGACTGAATTTTGGTGTTCAAACTTCAAGTGTCCCTCACTTGGTGGCTGCCCTTAAACTTCAGCCTTACATGCCTTCAATTTTCCTAAATTTTCTGATTTAAATTCCAGTTGATCACCCATCACAAGAGGTCTATGATTGACTGAATTTTGGTGTTTAACAAGCTTGTGGAGTGGCTGCCCCTTGTACAATCGGAAATTAGGCTCAGTTAATTGTTTTAAGGGATGCCTTTCATCTAATTGTAAACCCTTGCTTGGTGCCCTTAGAGATCTCAGGTTTGATGGCTCCACCTTACCAAACTCATCAATGATTCTCTCAAAGAATTCCTCATATGTCCCAATGATGTTGTGCCCTTGTGTTTCCCATTGATGATGCCACCATTCATGGGCAGCCCCATCCAAATGTTGAATGACAAAAATTGGGGCTTCCCTTCTACCCCTAGGTCCCAAATCAAGGTACTCACCTTATCCACCCGAGCTCTCACCGGAATACTTGTATCACCATCAAAACTTGGAAGAACTATCTTTCCCAAGTCATCATGCGTACCTATGTGCCCATGGTGCCCTTTGTCATATCTCAAACCTAGCCAATACATGAAGTTCCTTCCCTTTCTATATTGTG
This sequence comes from Torreya grandis, assembly GCA_037957365.1. NCBI lineage: Eukaryota > Viridiplantae > Streptophyta > Pinopsida > Cupressales > Taxaceae > Torreya > Torreya grandis. The sequence continues at coordinate 524,762 of JARHVA010006074.1, read as the reverse complement.
GTGCAAGTGTCAAATACAAGTCATAATCTTCCATTAAATCCCAACGAACCAAAGGCTGGTTCTTCACCTTGAAGGGTCGATTCCCACAACCTAGGCCTAAGTAAGACCTTCAATCCTACCCTTGTACATGTCACTATTTGATATCAACCTTGAATCCCACATATAGCCAAGATATGGCTCTGATACCACTGTAACGTCCCCAAATGGGGCAATTAGGCAAAGTTGGGGTTTTCCAACAAACCCTACCCAATCCAAAACCCCTTCCTTCAAAGAATCTGAAAATACAAATTCAGCGAATAACACACTTTGAAAAATGAAGCAATATTCAGCAATTTCCTCCACCAAACCCTTAGAAAATTAGGGCAAAAATCAAATTTGATACCTCTAACCCTCCAAAAAATATGAACTGAGCTTTATATTGCAACCACTAATCTTAGAAGTCAAAATATTCACTCCGAAGTCAAACACTCAGAATTTTGGAATTTATTATTGCAAAATTACAGCAGAATTTCATAAATTCACAACTTCCACAATACTTGGAATTTCAATGCAAGTGATAATTCAAAATGATCACAAAAATAGTAGCTATCAAACAAAATTAGAATCAGAATTTTTCCATCACAAGAAGCCCACCAAAAGCTGTTCCAAAATTCTCAAAACCCTAGTTCACTGCTGAAATACTATAATAAATTCAGAATACTATCTGGGGCACAAAATCACACTAAATCATGTGCAAATCAACCTTCAAACGATTCGCCAAGCTAGAATAAATTGCTAAAAATACCTCTAAACCCTAGAAGAGGGTTTTGAAACCAATTAACCCTTTTGAGAGAGGTCACCACTCTCCCAAAGCAAGTCGCCACCCTAGAGATGGCTTCCAAGATCAACCAAACTCTTCAAATCAAGTTCATCCACCTCTTTGACTTGCAAATTACAAATTTACAGCTCTCTATAGGGTTTGAAACAACCTTGATGAAGATGGTGTCCGAAACACCTTTGTAGATCCAATTGCATGCAACCATACAAATCTAACACACAATCACAACCCTTGAATAGAGCTGCCCTAAATGTAGGAATGGAGGTTTTTGTCCCCAAACCCTTGTCACATTTGAAAGTTTTCGTCCTTAAGTTGTAGTGAACAAACTTGTCATACTTCACAACAAATTCAATATCCAAAATTCATAACCTTTTCAAATGAGCCTTTCCTTTCTTTTTATATCTCTCCTCCAAGTGTGGCGCCCAAAATAAGGAGGGAGAGTTTACCTTTTTATTTAAAAAATATATTATAAAAAACTTCCTTATAAAAGCACTTTAAGCCTTAAGTGACCAAGCCCTCAAAAAGGTCCCAAAATTAGGTAATAAAGTGCTTTATCATAAAATGCTATTGAAGCTCACAAATGTTCCCCTTTTTGCCTCTAATTTCCTTAGCCCTTGGGAACGAAAAGGTTAAGGGGATCCTCCCAAGACTAGTTCGAAAAGAGGGACATTACAATTTCATACTTATTTTGTCAAAGATTCAATCTTTATTGTTGAATTCAATGTTATTTGTGAAATTTCAGTTAGGGTTTGAACCAATTGATTGTATTCAGCAGTAGGTATTTGTATTTGTTGTTGCATGTAAAGTTTTATGCTCAATCAAATTGTCAATCTTTCAGAATAAATAAATAAAATCAGAAATTCGGGGTTTCAATATTTATATGTCAAGATTTCAATTTAGAGGGTTATTTCACCATAATCTATGGCCACGACACTAAGCAAGACATCAGCGGCTAATAAAACTTCTGACACCACAACAACGCATACTAGGCTCTACTGATATGCCATAATCAAGTCGATGAAAGAAGACTCTTTGAGGCGATCATAGGTCGCAAGGTGTAGCCGTCATAGGGATTCCAGGCTACTTTGAATTCGCACCACATGTGCAAAGGCCTACAAATGCAAGGAAGAATGCCATCGCAAAACAAGAGAGCATTACAGCTAACACTTTGGTTGGCTGGGCTGGAATTTGGGGCTTGTATGGGCAAGCCACGTAGCCATTTCCCCTTCTGTGATTGAAAGATGTGGTGAGACTAATGGTGATACATTGGCATTATTGGTGATTTATCGGCATTATGAGATGGACTTGGTATTGAGCATCCCTCCCCCATGTGGGTAACCATCGAGGTTACCACATTGATATTTGTTGTGTTGGGTTTGTGGGTATTTTGTTTTGTGGCACCAATGAGTTCTTCTTCCACTGAACTAGTAGTTGTTCTAACTTTAGTCACCTTTATGTTTGGTTGTCCACTAGATCAGACCCTATTGTATACCTTGAGACCAAATAATGTGGAGGTTTGTGGCTTATTGGACCCTTTGGCTTGGGAGTTGACTAGGACTATGTGTCTAATGATGTCATATGGTTGGGTGGCAAGGAACCTTGAATTCTTTGGTGTGGATCTCCATTTTTGGCAATGCTCCAGATTTGGCAAAGCTGGATAGAGTGGTTGACTTGGACTGGTTTTTGCACATTATTGTGCTATTTGTCTATGAGGTACAGTATTATTTTTCAATGTATTTGTTGGCATGGCCATAATTCATGTAGCACATTGGTCGTGTTTGGAAATTCTGCTATTCTTCTTGAAGATATGGACTTGTGTTGAGGTGGCATTGTTGCATTGGTTTATTGAAGTAATTTGTAAATTAAAGGATTGATAATGTGGATGTGTAGTTGTCAAAGTTTAGATAACGTTGTTATCTATTCAGCTGCATTAAATTGGAGAAAGGTTAGAGGTGTCACTGTTTGTAGCAACATCCTGGTTTATAGTGTTGTAAACCTGATTTGTTGCAATACAAGGATTGATGGATTAAGACAATTCATATTCAACTGTTGAGTTACTTAAGTTGCCTTAATGAGGAACTAAGTAGCTTAGGGATATTTACAACAAACATGTTTAATTTTAATAATTGGTTGACTTCAGAATTTATTTGTCTCAAAAAAAATTAAAAGTCGAATTTGTTTATTTTCAGGGATAGTAGATTTTTTTTAGAAAATTATAGTAATTTTTTGATTAATTCTACGAATACTAACTATTCTTTTTTAAACAGAATAATATTTTGCAAATAAACCTGATTTATTCCATGTATTTTATTTTATCAAAATTTATTTAACTTTCCAAAAAGAAAATTAATGGATGACCAAATTGAATTTTATTGTTTAGCTATAATTTATGTTATTTTGGTTATTATTAAATTAATTTTAAATATAAATAAATATATATAGAGAAAGAGAGAGAAATACATAGCTAATAATCAAAAAAAGGGGCGGTCGGGCCAGTCTAGGGGGTCAGACAGCCCTGTAGTGTTGGAATGTCTGCAACCTAGTAGGTTTCCTCGACTTGTTTAGGTGATTAGGAAGGCCAGGGTTCTTGACCCCAACAAGGTTTGAAGGTAAGCGCGGGCCTAACAACCCACGTAGAGTTTAGCATTGGTGCCCAAGGACAACTTCCGACCCCATTTTCAAACGCCAAACAAAACAACCAATGGGAGACAACTACGCCAAGCCCCCAAACATAAACCCTTTGCCCATGGGTTGGAACGCAAGGCACTTCTTATCTTAACACAATGCCAAGCCCAGCCGAGAGCCCGAGAACAAGCAAACAAGCTAAAAAAGATCTGGCCCAAGTCATAAGCCCGGGCACTTAAATAAAAAAAGCTAGGGCCACCATCTCAGAAACATGTCATGGACTGAGGATCACGCCACGTTTGTGGGCATTGCAGAGGCCTTAGGTGTCAAACCTATACAGAAGGGTGAGACGATAGTGTCTAGGGTCGAGCAGCTTTAAGGAGGCCGTGAAGACCATTTGAATCACCCATACATGGGTGAAAGGCCAAGGAGGCCTAGTTGAATGATGGGGCCGTTAAGGAGGCCATCTAGGCCTTGGCTTAGAATTGGGTTTGGGGTTGGGTGTGGGAGTTGTTTCCCACACCCGCAAGGCAATCCCACTGCCCATTGCATAATCCTGCAAACAAACATGTATATTACTTTTATACCTAGAATTTAATCTTGAATTTGAATAAAAGGAAATCCCCATACATCAACAAAGGCCATGAAGGCCAAGATGAAGATTGCATAAGCAAAACAAAAGAGAAGCATTGTAGACTAAGAAGCCTTTGACATTGGATTAAAATAAAACAAGAAGAGCAACTACCTTATACCTACCCTAAGCAACCAGGCAAGTTAAGTAATGGAAGCCATCAAGAAGGCCAAGTAGAGTTGAGGGAGAATGATTTGGTGGAGCCTGCCTCTCTTCCCTTGGCCTCTCCCTTGTTTTCAAACAGTGTAAATGGGGGCCCTTATGCTTAGAGTGTCTTTTGTAGATCTCCATAGATAGATTATGGCAAGTTAGGGTTTTGAGAATTGGAGGGTGTAGATTAAAAGAATCCTAGGGTGGAGATTGAGTCCTCCACCTTTTGGAGGGGAAGTGTGTTTTGAACTTAAGTGAGTTATGTTTTAATGTTGACTTAATAATGTTTTAATTGTGACTTAACATATGCACATTATAATTAAGAATTGATTGGGTCTTGTAAGAGTATGTCACTTAAATGACACCCCTAGGTGATAAACTTTATGTTTTAAAATTCACTTGGACTTTATAATATGACTTTTATTTTATGCTAAAGTGTGTGTGATTTTATAAAAGTGCTCGGGTGGATTTAATCTTAGACTTAGACCTTGAAACTTTGCAACACAATGTGCTTTGTATACACTTGCAACCTTGCCTAGCTTGACAACCGATGGTTTGAGATGGGTTTATTAAATTATTTTTGTGCTTCTCATTGCTAGTGCCCATATTGTACGAGACCTGTCACCATATGCCAATCAAAAAAATACCTATATCAACCCAATTCTTGTGTTTATATAATGGGCATTGCTCTATTTGGATATTTCTTTCTTCAAGTAATCAACTTGGTTTCTTGCCAAGGAATGCTGGTAAAATATTGGCCAAAAAAGGGCTTTTTCATTGGGGAAGATCTATAGAATCACGAATATCAACTGTGGCACACTTCATGCAATTTAAATCAATCCCAAATGCGGAACAGAGTGCACAAACGAGCCTATCATGACCTTTGCAGAATGATCTCTAAAAGTTGTCTTCAAATGGACCTCCAAGGGACGGCATCTATTTGAAAAAATTGGAATGAACTACTAGGAAGTCCTGCAACTATGAGCCACAAGAGAAAAAGTTGGGAGTTGAGTGAACCTAAAGTGTGCTAGAGAAATAGGTGCAAATCTATTTGGAAAGCACAATCTTCCTTCAAAAGTGCAAGAGCAAGTATTGCTCCATTGTGAGAAACAATCAATTCTCATCAATTATTTTATTCAATCTTGAAAGGATATATATGTACAATAATTATGTCCTATATTCTACGATATGTCCTTATCGTATTCTGCTCATCCCTCAACCCCTTCTAATCTCTATGTGGGTGTTGTTACAACAGCTCAACAACCCAACAAAAACCTATAATTAGCCCTTTACCCAACTATAATAAACCAAGTATATTATAACCTATATGATATGTGTAATGACCTAAAGTGGTATTTGAGTGCTAAGAGTGCTACTTGAGGCAACCTATTCCTAGCTTAGCCCTAGACCTATCCTACAGCCTTTTATCACACTTTTCCAACCTTTGTGCGGACCACAAGCATCCCTAGTCAGCTTAAACACAATCTCAGACCCTCATTTTCCAATCCTGGCCCTTCGTGCCCAACCAATTGGACATTAGCGCCATATTAAGGACACTAGAGCCATGTGGCGCTAGTGTCCCCAAAATGGCGCTAATGTCCTTTACCCTATCTTTCCCGAACGGATATGTTTTCAAAAGTAAAACCCTCCTTAGGTCGGCCTAAGCATCTTTTATTGTCCGTAAAAGCTACAGAACACTATAAATACATGACTTTTAAACCTCTATCCACTAGATGAAAATTATATGCAAAATACCTATTAAATCACGAAACAAGTTGAGCAAAATCAAGGTTAATCCTTATTTTGCCCTACTACATACTACCATCTATAATTGCCCTCAGCCCAGATTTTCCAGATTTCCAATCTCAAGCACACTCAAAGCATTCAAGACCACTATCATTCTAGCATCACTTGCACTTGCACCAACACTTAGGTGGAGAGAACTACATCAGGCTTGATCCCTCCTCGAATTATTGGTATGTAGGCAACTCTCTTCACAGCAAAGTGTTGAGGGTGTCCAGCGTATCCTGCTAACGAACACACTTTTCAGCTCATGCCTTACTTGCAAGGAGGATTAGGGTTTGCATCATAAAATCAGCTATTATAGATACAATACAATTTCAAACTTCATGCACACAAGAACAAAACCCAGAAACACAGTCGCAAGTGCACCCAGAATTTCAGAGCAATCCTACACAAAGGACACTAGCACCATTTTCAAGACACTAGAGCCACATGGCGCTACTATCCAAGTGTAGCGCTACTATCCAAGAGGGGTTCCAACATAGGAATCTGGTTGACAACACTCAAACCTTTTCATATCTCAATTTTCAGCACTCAGATCTTCTGTATCGGGGGTTTTTCAGATAAGTCTTTATTTGCACATATTTACTATTTTTAGAAAATCAAAACTAGTCAAAATCTGTAACAAATCAGTGGTTATTAATTGCATATTCATTGATTTAGACTACTCAACCCTTTAATCAAACATAGGATTTACATTAGTAAAACCCTAAAAGGTTAAAACAATATGGTGTAATAATTCTTAACATTCTCCTGTTATTACAACATAGTGCTAAGGATGGGAGAGAGATCTTTGCATGAAGATTGGGACATACACACAATCAACCATACTTACATTCAATTGATGAACGAGGACATACTCATCATTCATCGAAAACCATCAAATAAGCATGGAGTATGACACATTCTACAGTTCATACACATTCTCTTGTGTGAACAAGGACCCCCACAATAATCCACAAAATAACGAACTCTACGAATAAGGACACACTCAACTATTCACCAGGCATACTAGTGGAATTGGGCCCCACTATCTCATTCTCAGCTGGGGCGGCCTCACACATTTCATCTTTTGGTGGGAACTAGGCTTCATTGAACAAACAAATCTCATTTTCAGTGGGCGTTGGGCCTCATTGAACAAACTTACTTTTACAAGGTGCCATTAAAACAAAAATTCAATCTCCAGGCTAGCAATGAACTAAACTAGAAGTTCTTCTCCATCCTCCTTTGGTCCTCTATCCACCTCTGGATTTCAACGCACTCAGTGAGATCAATCTCGATGGCCTTGTGGACCACAAATTGATGCACAGAGATTTTTGACAGTTCTAGCAACATTTTTCTCAATACTCGTCTCCTCCAAGGGAATGGGCTTCTACCCCTCGACCAAAAAGTTTGTAAGGGTGCCGAGTACTACCAACAATGCACCCATTTACAAAACTTTTTATATGTTTAGAAAGATGTGTTTAGTGTACCCTTTGCAGGTTAAACTAGAAGTTCTTCTCCATCCTCCTTTGGTTCTCTATCCACCTCTAGATTTCAGCTCACTCAGTGAGATCGATCTCGATGGCCCTGTGGACCACAAATTGATGCACGGAGCTCTTTGACAGCTCTAGCAACATTTTTTTCGATACTCGTCTTCTCCATGGGAATGGGCTTCTACCCCTGGTCCAAAAAGTTTGTAAGGGTGTCGGGCACTACCAAGTACCAACAATGCACCCATATACAAAACTTGTTTTATATGTTTAGAAAGATGTGTTTAGTGTACCCTTTGCGGGTAAAACAATTAAATTTTACAAAGCATAAGAGCTGAAATGAAACCCTTTTGTTAGATGGTTTACAAAGCAATTTTACACATGCTAGCGAATTTTCATAAGAAACCGCCTACTGGATCAAAAAATATGCAATTAATTCGATCCCCCGGGCTAGAAATGAAAAAATATTTAATTTTTCTATAGTTTTAAATTATAGAAGAAATTATAAACTTTAAAATATTTTAAAAAGCTATTAAAAAAACAGTTTCCCTAAATTTTAATAAAAACTACAAACTTTAGTTTGGCTGGTGCTTCCTTTATGCATAGGCACTTTTGTTTTCAATTTAATTTTGAAGTGCTTTTGCTTATGCAAATCTGCTGTGGCGCCAAATTCACTCATGCCTGGAAATCTGTCCAGTGTGGCTGTTCCAAAATGCCATTGCTCATTCCCTCATGTGGGCACTCTCTCCTCCTTCCACAACCTACACCTTTGTATGGCTACTGGGCGCCACTACCATTTTGGACACCGCTCTTCCACCTTTCAGAGTTTCTGCAACAAAAACACCTTTCTTTAGTTGTTGCTTCTCTCTTTTTTTTTAATATATTTCTGCACTATTTTTCTGACCATGGCTTTTCTGCTGGTCTGTAGCACTTCTCTCTAATCTAGATACTTCTTACACAATTGTTTGTTGTACGGATGCCACTCTTGCTAAAGCAAGCTGCACCACTCTTCTTTGGCGCCTATGTACTGTTGTGCTTCTGATCTGAAAGCCAGCACACCTTTTTTCGAAGTGCCTTCCTCCAGCAGCAAATCAAACTTATTGTAGCTATTAGTTTTTGGAGTGCCCAAGTTTTCTCTTCTAATATGGCACCATGGATCTGCACCACGCCTCCATGAAACACCTCCACACGCACTCCTAATACCAAACAGAAATAAATAAATCAAGAGCATCTTTATTTATTAAAGCTCTTATGCAATTTGCTAGGCACTTTTATGTCATTCATACATCACTTAAAAAACAGCAATAAATTATAAATGCAGGATATTACTGCATTGAATACTCAAGCAATGAAATCTTCTACATGCTCGTGAACTTTTAATGTAGTGCACTTCACCACTACAGATGCAACTTGTTCCCTAGTGACTCTTCTAGACTATTAAAAAAATATATATACAGAAAACAAACTAATATAGAACAATTTTATCAAAGAAAGGCTATCATCAATAAGTGCAACCAGGCAATTGGAATTGCCCATTGGTAGTCGCCAAGCCATCATTCTGATATGCAAAAACTCTTCCTCACGAGCTCTTGGCTTTCGCTTTCTCCTGCCCTCACCCGCTCTGATACAAAATGTGACAAAGAATCAATACTCATCCATATTTTGATTCAATCTTGAAGAGATATATATTCAATAGTCGTGTCTTGTTTTCTAGTATATGTCCTTATCACATTGTGCTCATCCATCAACCCCTTCTAATCTCTATATGGGTGTTGTTACAACCACTCAATAACTGTAGAAACCCCTGTTTCCCCTGAATTCTGGTACTGAATATTTTTTTGACTGTTTTTGTGTATTTTGATTTTTTTGGTGTTTTTGTATGAAATAAAGAAGAATGCGATTTTTGCAAGAAATTTATATAAATTTAAATAAAATAAATATTGAAGCAATAAACCCTTTTCTGGCTAAGCTATATTCTTATTATTCTTATCAAATGATTACAATATAAAATCTCTGTCATGCATACAAAATTAATATAAAATATTGTTCAAAAAACCTGATTTTTCTGCAAACCCTAGATCTGGTATGGCTGGTACGGCTGCAATTAAAACACTTTTCTCCCTCCGTCTAAAGATCCCGAATGATACTAGATGAATAGGCGCTCCACTGGGTATTAGCAGACTGGTCAAACAGCAAGCGATTTGCTCCAAAGAAAAAATACGCCCCTTTGTTGGAACTGTACGGCCTAGTACAGAACCGTACGGATTCCGTACAGCATCAGTAAAAACTGTACGCCCTGATTTTTTGAATGCCAGATCTTGATAAAATAAATGTCAATATTGATGTTCTCCTTCTGGATAATTTCCGGTTCAAACACTGATGAAATAAATCCCTGTGAATCTCTGTGATAACCTCTGTGTGAAGTTATCTCTCTACCTGGCAATAGATCAGCTAATATCTCACAACCTCTGAATTGCACACACTGAAGATTGCACGTTCTCCAATGCAAATCGAATACTGGAACCCCTTGGCTCAGTCTTCTCAAAAAATACTTAGCAAAAATTTTGTCTTCAACATGAATGGCACGATTTCCAATGAGAAACCCTTATATTCTTTAAAAGTGCACTTTCCCTAATTAGAGTTTCATAATTAAAAATTAGGGTTTTCTTCTCTTTTAATTTTTCCATAGTCTAAAGACACAATTTTAATTATAAAATATAATTAAAACGGCCCCCTTCATAATGAGCGCCCCCTTGGGTCAAAACGCCTAAGTCATTAAATTACGCCAAATAATTAATATTTAATTAAATCAATTAAATATTAATATCTCCCTCAAAAAGTATCCGATTCTCAAACCGTCTGAAGCTGGTGAACAAGGGAGTGATTCCGCACATGACCAGACCATAACAGGGGTGCTCCGCTGAGTGTCAAATATCCCTAAAAAATAGGAACTCAGGCAAACGGTGTCCGAAAGAGCCTGAACGAAAGCCAACTGGAAACATTCTGATAGTCGAAGTCAAGCCAAGCTCCATCAAGACCCTCTATCCATCCTATCAGCCTACGAGGGTCGCATGATAGGCTAATCATCAACTCTGAGAGATGTCAACTAGAAGGGGACATGACAGTCCGCCCCTCCTGAAATTGTTTGTCTTCAAGCAATCTCAACTCTGGATGCTGCAAAATATCCTCACTCTCCCATGTAGCATCCTCCACTGGCAAATCTCTCCATTTTACCAAATATTCCCTGATAGTCCTCCTATGCAATTGTCTCTCTCTGTACTCCAGGATAGACTCAGGTACTAAAATCAATTTTCCCTCATCATCTAAGGAAGGTAAAACTATAGAAGGTACCATACGATGTCCCAATGCCTTTTTGAGGCGTGACACATGAAAAACATTGTGTACCCTGCTCTCTGTCGGAAGCTCTAGCTCATAAGCCACCTCTCTAACACGCCTCAGGATCCTGAAAGGACCGTAATAACGTGGCTTAAGCTTCTCTGCCCCACTCTTCCTAAGAGTAGACTGACGGTAAAGCTGCAGCATAAGATAAACCATGTCACCCACATCAAAAGATCTCTCTGTCCTCCGATGATCTGCATACTGCTTTTGTTGATTATGTGCCTTGGCAATAATCTCCTTGAGAGCCTTCATAGTATCCTGACTCTCCTGCAACAAGTCTCCAGCACTCGGCTCTCTACTGTCACTCAGTAGCAAATCCAGAAAACTCGGCGCCTCATACCCGTACAACGCCATAAAAGGGGACATCTGTATGGTCATGTGGAAGGTCGTGTTATAGCAATACTCGCACAAATGAATCCACTTGACCCATGCCTTTTGCTGCCCTGCAATATAGTTCATGAGGTAACCTTCCACCCATTTATTCACTATCTCTGTCTGTCCATCGGTCTGCGGGTGGTAACTGGTGCTCGGTGTAAGCTCGGTCCCACAGAGTCTAAACACCTCCTGCCAGAAGTGACTCAAGAACCGACTATCCCAGTCGCTCACTATGCTCCAAGGCAACCCATGCAGTCTGAATACCTCTCGGAAGAAGACCTCTGCTACCTGTGTAGCTGTGTAAGTAGTGGTAATCGGAAAGAAGTGGGCATACTTCATTAACCGATCCACAACTACATATATGCAATTTCGTCCTTGGGCTTTAGCAAGCCCGTAATGAAATCCATCGACAGGCATTCCCACTTCCTGTCAGGAATCGGAAGTGGCTGCAATAATCGTGCCGGGTACGTGTTCTGCTTGTTCTGCTGACAAACAGGGCACTCACGCACATACTGAAGAACATCTGCCTTAAGTCCTTTCCATGTGAATCTCTCCCGAATCTGTCTATAGGTCTTGAAATACCCGGGATGTCCTGCAGTAGGTACATCATGAAAGGCTCGCATGATAACGTTCTTCATCTCTGATCCTAGGATCAAATAAACCATGTTCTTGTAAATGATCAAATCATTCACAAGCGTATATCTGGTATCAATCGTCGATCCCTCAACAATGTTGGATGCCCATGAATCCTTGGCATACTCTGCCACAATCATATGTCTCCAATCCTCTGTAATGTGAACCATAGTACTCAAATAAGGCCTGCGTGAAAGAGCGTCGGCCACTACATTCTGGGTGCCCTTGATGAAAGAAATGTCAAAGTCATATGCCTGTAATTTGCTCACCCACTTCTGCTGATGATCATTGAGATCTCGCTGCCCCAAGAAATGCCTCAACCTGTTGTGGTCCGTTTTGATGCAAAATTTGCTGCCAACAAGATATTGCCTAAATTTTGCCAAGGCATGCATTATAGCGAGCATCTCCTTATCATAAATGTTGTAAAGCCTCTCTGGCCCCCTGAGCTTACGGCTCTCATACACTATAGGGTGCTTGTCCTGCATAAGCACCGCTCCAATGCCCTCTCCTGAAGCATCACACTGAAGCTCAAAAGGCTTCGAAAAATCTGGTAGTGCCAACACAGGGCACGTAGTCATTAACTCCTTAAACCTCACGAAACACTCATGTGCCTTAGGAGTCCAACAAAATGCACCTTTTCTCAACAAATCTGTCATAGGGGCTGCATGTCATGAATAACCATCACGAATCTACTATAAAATCCACACAAACCTAGAAATCCCCGCAACTGTGTAAGATTTGCCGAAATAGGCCAGTCAATAATAGTGCGGATCTTCTCAAGATCCATCGGCACTCCCTCTGCACTGATAATATGACCTAAGTATAACAATTCGGTCATCCCCAAATCACATTTGGACTCCTTGGCGTACAAGGACTCCCTCTCCAAAATACTGAGTACGGTCTCCAAATGAGACAAATGCCCCTGCCAAGTCCTGTTGTATATAAGAATGTCGTCGAAGAAAACAAGTACAAACCTCCTCAGCAGTGAATGGAAGACTCTGTTCATGGTGGACTGAAATGTCGTTGGCGCATTGGTGAGCCCAAATGGCATCACCACAAACTCATAGTGTCCACAATGACAACGGAAAGCAGTCTTCTCTATGCCCTGCTCACGCACCCTGATCTAATTATATCCTGACCTTAAGTCTATCTTCGTGAAGTAGCATGCACCATGGAGCTCATCAATAAGCTCATCGATACGAGGTATTGGATATCTGTTCTTAATAGTCCTCTTATTCAGGACTCTGTAGTCAATGCACATGCGTAGGGTGCCATCCTTCTTCACCAGAACAACTGAAGAAGCGAATGGTGATTTGCTAGGTCGAATGTGTCCCATAGCAAGTAACTCCTTGATTGTTTTCTCGATCTCATCTTTCAACCGCTTAGGATGCCGATAAGGAGTAATCATAACGGGCTTAGCGCCCTCCTCAAGCTCAATAATGTGCTCAATGCCCCTGTCTGGAGGTCTCCCTAGTGGAATATCACTGAATACCTTATCATGCTTAACTCTCAACTGCTGAATGTCAGGATGATACTCAGTCTTCTGCTGTCCCTCCTGTATTGGTGCCAATGTGCACTCGGCCACCCACTCTACCATGTCGTGTCTCATGAGCCTCTCCATCCGATGAAAAGAAATAGTTTTGATGTTGTTGTCCCGTATTGCCTTCAGAATATGTGTCTTCCCATCAACATCAAAACGAATCTCCATGTCCTTGAGACGAAGAGTGACTTCCTCAAGTGAATGAAGCCACTTCATGCCCAAGACTAAGTCTATATCCCCCATGTTCACCACATAAAAATCAGCCTTGAACTCATAGTTGTTCAAGCGCAATGGGAGATCTCTAATCATCCGCTCACACCTAAGAGTGTAACCGTCGGCCACCTTAACTCTAATGCCGTCAAACTCCTCGGTAATCAGTCCACGCTTCTCCACAAATCTAGCATCGATAAAATTATGTGTGGCTCCTGTGTCAAGAAGGGTTATGACCCTCTGTCCCGCCAAAACTCCAAGGAGTTTGAATGAACCCTCCTGCTGGATGCTAGATAGGTGTGCCTCCTGAATCTGAAGCTCTGAATCTGCCTCTGCCTTAGGCTCTGAAGCCTCTGCCTCTGACTCCTCAGAACTCTCCTGCTGTTCAGAATTTTCTGATTCCGAATCAACATAATAAGCCCACATCACTCAATTTGCCTTGCCTTTAGGCCTCAAAGGACAATCGTGATTGGCATCATAGGAACCTTTGCAGTAGAAGCAAAGCTTCTTCCTGCGTAGATCGTTAAGAACCTCTCGATCCAAAGGTGGTGCTGCTGGTTTGCCCTTTATATCATTCTTAAAATCTGATGTCTTTGTTAAAATCTGATCTCTCTATTTCTGTTGAAGCCCTTATTGTCCCTGAATGAAGTACCTCTGGAGCTGAATTTACTGGATGGGGCTGCCATCTCCATACTACGCGCCTTCTTCATAGCTTCCTGTAACGAAAGAGGATCAAAGGCTTTGATCCAACCTCTCAATGGTTCGGATAGGCCCTCTATGAAAAGAACTATCAATCTACGCTCTGAAATGTTTGGCACCATGACTGCCAACCGCTGAAATTCCCCAATGAAGGACTCCAAGTTACCTGTTTGTTTCAACTGTGCCAAATCTCGAAAGTAAACCTCTGGATCTTTTTTGTCAAACCTCTCAACCAACCTATCCACGAAGTCCTGGTACTCTGTCCCCTGATTATACTGAAGTGTTACCATACCATGGTACCACCAATCATGTGCTACTCCCTCCAAGTGCAAAGTGGCGTATTTGATAGCTTCTATCTCTATCATTGGCCTCAATGCCAAAAATGTGTCAAGCTTATGAATCCAAGCTTGAGCTGTCATCTTACCACTACCGTCAAAAGTAGTCAAAGAAAGCTTGCCCGTAGCCTTCTTCAGCTCACTAAGCTGACCTCTAGGCCTCCTATCTTGTCTAAGTGACCTGTAGTGCTCTCTCCTCTGATTTACAAAACGATCAAAAGACATCCTCTCCCGAACCTGAGGAGCTAATAACTCCCACTCCTCATTTGCAGCCATGAGCGTATCTGCAAATAGGGGGTCTCCTGCCGCCTCCTCTGCTGGAGCTTCTTCTGGTTCCTCCTGAACAAATGTAGGACGTGTAGGTCTATCAGCTGTCCTGGAATAAGTTAGTTGTGGTTTCTGATTAACTATGGCACTCCTGTTATCTCCTTGTTCCCCATTCTGTCTAACAGGTGGGTTCATCCTCTCTACCATTGTAGTAAGTGCTTGTAATGCCTGCGCCATCTGCTGCTGTCCTGTGACCATAGCACGAAAGAAGTCTCTGGTGTCCTGATCCTCATTATTCCTGTGGCCCCTGGGTGGGCTACCCTCACCCCTGTCACTCATGATGGCCGGCTACTATTCTAAACCCTGGTCGCCTTCAAGCAAGGCTCTCCTGCGTGTGTAATACCTGTGTGGTCCTAACTCTTGTGGCTGCATAAGATTGCTAAACCCTCAGGATGGCAGGATTTAGCTCTGATACCACTGTAGAAACCCTTGTTTCCCCTGAATTCTGGTACTGAATATTTTTTTGACTGTTTTTGTGTATTTTTTATTTTTTTGGTGTTTTTGTATGAAATAAGAAGAATGCGATTTTTGCAAGAAATTTATATAAATTTAAATAAAATAAATATTGAAGCAGTAAACCCTTTTCTGGCTAAGCTATATTCTTATTATTCTTCTCAGATGATTACAATATAAAATCTCTGTCATGCATACAAAATTAATATAAAATATTGTTCAAAAAACTTGATTTTTCTGCAAACCCTAGATCTGGTACGACTGGTACGGCTGCAATTAAAACACTTTTCTCCCTCCGTCTGAAGATCCCAAATGATACTAGATGAATAGGCGCTCCATTGGGTATCGGTAGACTGGTCAAACAGCAAGCGATTTGCTCCAAAAGAAAAATACGCCCCTTCGCTGGAACTGTACGGCCTGGTACAAAACCGTACGGATTCCGTACAACATCAGTAAAAACTGTACGCTCTGATTTTTTGAATGTCAAATCTTGATAAAATAAGCGCCAATATTGATGTTCTCCTTTTGGATAATTTTCGGTTCAAACCCTGATGAAATAAATGCCTGTGAATCTCTGTGATAACCTCTGTGTGAAGTTATCTCTCTACCTGGCAATAGATCAGTGGATATCTCACAACCTCTGAATTGCACACATTGAAAATTGCACGTTTTCCAATGCAAATCGAATACTGGAACCCCTTGGCTCAGACTTCTCAGAAAATACTTAGCAAAAATTTTGTCTTCAACATGAATGGCACGATTTCCAATGAGAAACCCTTATATTCTTTAAAAGTGCGCTTTCCCTAATTAGGGTTTCATAATTAAAAATTAGGGTTTTCTTCTCTTTTAATTTTTCCATAGTCTAAAGACAATTTTAATTATAAAATATAATTAAAACGGCCCCCTTCATGATGAGCGCCCCCTTGGGTCAAAACGCCTAAGTCATTAAATTACGCCAAATAATTAATATTTAATTAAATCAATTAAATATTAATATCTCCCTCAAAAAGTATCCGATTCTCGAACCGTCTGAAGCTAGTGAACAAGGGAGTGATTCCGCACATGACCAGACCATAACAGGGGTGCTCCGCTGAGTGTCAAATATCCCTAAAAAATAGGAACTCGGGCAAACGGTGTCCGAAAGAGCCCGAACGAAAGCCAACTGGAAACATTCTGATAGTCAAAGTCAAGCCAAGCTCCATCAAGACCCTCTATCCATCCTATCAGCCTACGAGGGTCGCATAATAGGCTAATCATCAACTCTGAGAGATGTCAACTGGAAGGGGACATGACAATAACCCAACAACAACCTATAATTAACCCTTAACCAAACTATAATAAACCAAGTATATTATAATTTATATACTATGGTGTGATAATTCCAAAAATCCATAAGTATTAGCAATCAAGACTAGTCTTCAAACATTTGGTCTAATAAACTCTACTTGCATGTTGTGGAAGAAACGAAATGGTCAATCATGTCTTCTGGAAACGCCCATCTGCCAAGACTTTTTGGGCATGGTTTCAAGCTGAATTTAATTATTTATTCACTCTCCACCTTTCTTGGAGAGGACCTGCTTGGATGATTAGGGGCAATTGTAAACTGTTATGGCACACAATTTAATTGACTGCTATTGGATTCCTTTAGAAACTCGGGTGTAAGGCTATGTTTCGGGGGGAGTCGTCCCTGTCAATCTAGGGTTGCTGAGGCTTTTTGAGCAAAAATTGACTTTGCTGGTCAGATTTAAATACATGTGTTAAAAGAGGTTCGGTCCTTGCATCTTGGGGAATAGGCAAATATATTAGCTTTTCTAGCTTTCTTAGGAAAATACTTTCCTCTTATCCATGATAGATTGATATAATTCTTTGTTCTCTTAAGTAATGTAAGGATTCAAATTTCTGGAAAAAAAAAATGTGCATACAATAGCAAGAATAAAAGCAGTTCAAAGGAAGTCAGGCGTACAAGTAAAGTACTTAATTAATAGAATGTGAGAACAACCAAGACCTAATACCAAAATCAAAATTATAGGCAGGTAGAAAGGACTCAAGAGGACGCCCTATGGTGAAATGCCAAGTGTGAGAAATGGGTCATTCAATAGGAATTGTCATGGACAAGAGATAAGTGTGAAGAAGTAATGTCAGTTTCAAGCCCTAGGTGATCAAACCACGACCCAGTGAACTTTTGGGAAAGGACTTAAGAACATTTCATATCCAAGAGAAGAATCAAACAAAAAGGTTGTGTATCTTAAACCCAGTCAGTAAGGAGGACCAAGGAAAGCAATTTCTACAATCCATTACAGAAGCACAACAAAAAAAATTATACAACAAAAATATACAGAATGCTCACAAAGAAAAAAATCATGCATCACATCAAGTTATATGTCAAAGAATATAAAGTATTATCAAGAATAACTTTTACATTTATATCAACTAGAATAACAGTTTATACATATCATTGATTCTCAATATGAGAAATCAAACCCAATAACTGTGCCTATAAATTGAGTCATCAAATAAGTATTCCCGGAATCACAACATCCTTTCAGCCCTGCAATCTTTGAAATGCCACGATACCAACTACCTTTGCAACAAAAACAGACTTTTAGATACGGCACCAACATGTCGCCCATCAGCAACTTCATCTCACTAACCTATGTCCACTTATCTCTTGGTGACGATCATGACATCAACTATAGAGACTTACAACCAAACACAGACAGACATTGTTCACTGAGGAATTTAACATGTTAATATTCAGACTACTATCTCTAACCAAATTGAATAATGAACAGAAACATCCTACACACAAATAGGAGTTTCTACTACAAGGAAATCCTTTAGCACTATCTTGTAGGACCCAACACTTGTAAGAATTAATCTTACATATGCTGAAATCATTAATAAAGATTAACGTCACTTGCAACACACCAATAAAAGTAAGGGATGAGCCCTACTTTAGGAAAAAAAAACATAATGCTTTCAACCGTATAATGGTGGGCAACTTCACAGAAAATAATATAAGAGATATGGACACTTCTGGAAAAAAAAACTATGTGAAAAGTTTGTTAATCAACATTTTGGATCACACTCCGTGATCCATCATCAGGCTGAGAATAACATTTCTGAATGCTAAATCTCCCCATATAAATATAGAAACAGCTTCTACATTATTAGGACAACTGAGATAAGAAACAATTCATCTAACCTTGTTCAAATAGTTTATTTGCATGATAACACAGGTAACCACCACTGTTGTAAAAAGCCATGTCTCTGGATAAATTAACTGATTCCTCCCCTCGAAAGTGAGCTTCAAAGCAATGCCCAGTGCTTTCACACTCATGACCTACAGACAAATTGTCATATTCCTAAAGAAAGGAAAGAAAAGGAATTACATTCAGGGGTGACTAATATCTTTTTCCTGGATCAGATTCACTTCAGCATCAACTAAAGAAAACTCACATATTAAAAGAAAATAATGTTTACAAATGTACCGATAAGGAGCCCATTAGAGAGCAAATGCCTGTGAAAATCAACTCGTTTGAATGTCCACACCAAGGTGCAAAGTGGAATATCAGTACCATAACTATGGCTATAACAGACACCACGTACAGCAAAAATGCTTCAAAATGACAAACAATAAGACTGTTAGATCCTTCTATCAAGAACTACTATCTTCTAAACATTTACTTATGAATGTTCAGGGCACAATTTACATATCTTGGCAAAACTGTACGAACAAAAGAAAATACAACTACCAGTTTTAGTTGCCAGATGCCAAACTTCTTGGACAGAGCTAATAGAACTTTCTTGCGGTGCATGACTCACAATAACTATAGAACCAACTACGCACATTATGCAGCCCAATATCCCCAATTTATGCAGTTTCTCCTTCAATATAAAGTTTGCTAGTACAGCACTGTTTGAAAGTATCACAATAAAATGGAAAATCAGACTTTTTAAGCTCCTAACAAAGTCTAGGGTTAAAATAAATAATAGAATGAAAATAACCGTTTTGAAACTTGTTATGTTGTACCTGACAATTATGCTCAGTGCACCTAATGGAGTCACCAAAACTGCAGGAGCAAATGCATAAGAACAAAATTTGCAATCTCACCCACAATCACTGTCAGCCGGATAACAAATACATTTTATATGCCATTGTTCGACATTCATGCAACTACTATTTGGGATCAATTTTAGATGTAATGTAATCGCATACAGCAGAAGCATGAAAAGTAGAAAACCATGTACACATATTCAGGCATCCTTCAAAATCATATTCAAGTCAAACTAAACCAAATTTTCTTGGCATACAATAGTAGAATCAAAAGTTGAAAACCAGACAACAATATTCAAGCATCTCTAAAAAACATTTTCAATCCAAACTAAGACAAACTTTTCTCGACAAAATATGGTTCAGATATCTCACAGACAAAGCTAAAGTCAATCAGTAAAATGTTCGCTCTATTTTGTTACTTTCATACCCAGAAATGGTCTAGATGGATGTTGCAATCTATACAGTACATTTGATGCTCTGATCTTGCTAATTAATACATAGCATTCTAAAAACAGCAAATAAAATACAGACATTTAGCATAAAAGTGCAAGACATGGCTCCATTGATAAGCATGGACCTGTTGAGTCCAAGACTACACCCTACCAATTTTTTGCAAATCTTCCAAAGTCCTATTCTCCTGGGAGTCTTTCAAGCTTGAATCAAACTAAAAGGTCGAATGTAGGTTAAAAAAGTCCGGTTGCTAAAAGTTTTAATGCTCCAAGTCTCCTGCTAAACCTAAAAAATCATACATTGTGATCATGAACTCTGCAAATCTGCATTTTATGTGTATTTTTTCATTTTGTCCTTGTGTCTTGGTGTCATTTGTATGAGTAAGTAGGTCCTTAAAAGTGTCAAAATTGTCCATTTAGCATAAGGACTATTAAAAACATTTTGATATGGAAAAAAGTGCAAAATTAGCTAAGCTTGAAAATTTCAAGATCAAATTTCAGTAAACTTTTAGTGATATATCTTCAAAAATCCCAAAGCCAATGACCAATGAGATGTCCCTCAAAATTGGCTAAATGTTGAAAATTACGACTTTGGATTTCAACCTTTATAGAATATTTTGCTGGTTAAAAGCACCAAGAACCAAATGCAAAACAAATGGAACTCGAAAAAACAAATCAAGACACTAAATATATCTTCAAAAACCCCAAAGCCGATGACCAAGGAGATGTCCCTCAAAATTGGGTAAGTGTTGAAAATTACAATATTGGCTTTTGACTTTTATAGAATATTTTGTTGGTTAAAAGTACCAAAAACTGAAAGCAAAACAAATGGAACTCAAAAAAATTAAGTCACATGATTTTTGGCCATACCATACTGAAATATGTTTTGCAGTGTGGGCTCAATATGTCGGTCGTAGGGTGTTTGCTCACTACATCGACCGAAATGGAAAAAGGGGAAAATTCCCTCTTCATGGGAAGAATTAACCATTGCCAGAGGTTGGCTTGTTAAAGAAGAGGATCCCCCGATGGACTCGGAGCCCATTCGACAATGGGGGATGGCAGGAGCAAATGCCTTAAACAAAGGACAATAATTCTTTTCAAAGCCCAAGAAACTAAAGAAAAAGGTGATAGAACGAGATAATAACTCAACAAGGCAAAGCAACTTTGGGGGCTACTCAGGCGGCTGCCAATGGACTTTATTAGAATCCTGAGCAAAAAGATGACAAGTTTTGGACAACAAGAAAATATCGTCTGATTAAATGGAAACAAACCCACGACTTCCAATGTCCAAACACAAATAGGTACCTCTGCTATTGTCTCTTCTTCTTCAATCTCTCAAACTGATAAGGGTTCACAAGAAAATGTATATGCCACTCCACAAGTGAAACCATCTAGAGATCCTTCAGGCTCCATAGATGAAGAAGTGGGAGAAGAGGCTTCCAAAGAAACTCATGACACTTCAAGAGAGGTAGCTGACATTGAAGTGCAAGGTGAAGATGAAGGAAGAGCATGGGACATGAACCAAACCAGTGATTCCCCCTTTCATTCACCCATGCTATGAATTGGTCCCTGCCTATGCCAAGTACTACAATACCAATGCCCAACAAATCATAACAATAAAAGGAGTTATAATTGCTACAGTATTGGTCAAAGCCAAAAAGAAAACGTTTTCCATTTAGGGAGGAAATTTACATGTTACAACGGACAACTAGACCAATTTCTAGGAAGGTGTACATAACAAAGCAAGCTTTCTAAGAGGGGAGATGAAAATAAGCTGAAGGGAGAACCCTGGCTTCCTTTGCCTATTAACGTTTTTAAGAACAATGTATTGAGGGGTACTTAAGAAATTATGTCATCAAGCAACAAAATGCTTCGATCAAATGGTCATACTTGGGTAAATTCTACTACAATACTTTCCATCAATGTCTATTGGAATGTCACCTTTCAAGGCATTGTATGGGTATGATGCTAAAACTTTTGTAGATTTGATCATTCCAGATAGTAGGGTCCCTAGGGCCGAGGATTTAATACAACATAAAGATATCCTAATAACTCTCAAGGACAATCTTCAACACACCCAAAATCAGCAAAAGTTGTATGTGGATCAACATAGAATAGAGAAGGCTTTTGAAGTTGGAGATATGGTATATTTAAGGTTACAACCTTATATACAATCTTCCCTTAAACAAAGTGGTGCTAAAAAACACAAGCCTCGATTTTACGAGCCATACCAGATTATAAGAAGAGTGGGAGAGGTAGCGTATGAATTAGATTTACCTCAGGGCACAGCCGCATACATAATGTCTTCCATGTGTCTTGCTTGAAACAAGCACTTGGACAACATATTATTCATTCCTTGGAATTACCTCCGATTGATGAAGGTAAATTGATTCTCACACTGGAGACTATTCTTGATACTTGTGAAAAGAAGTTAAGAAATAGAAGTATCAAATAATACCTAGTTCGTTGGAAGAATTTGTCAATAGAAGACGCCACATGGGAAGGAGCGACCATTTTAGAGCATCCCAACTTACAATTGCTTGAGGCCAAGCAATTTTGGGAAGGGAGGTCTGTAATATCCCCTCTACCAAATCGCCAATCATTATGCAGTTGAGGAGAAGCGTTGTCATTTAAATTGACAAATCGTCCATGAAGGGAGCGCTGCCTTTTAAATACACAAATTGCCCATGGAGGGAGTGCCTAAACAACAACGATTAACACAACAGTCATTAAAACAGCAGTCATTAGGCATTTATTATTTATTAATCAATTAATTAGTCATTAACATTCATTTGACGAAAGGTCACAATCCTTGGAGAAGACATTTCGTTTGAATGGAAAGCTATGAAGGTATTTATATTGAGCGAGTTGATGAGAAGGAAATCATTCAATCATATGCATTCAAATATGCAACTTTGTACAAGCATCAAGCTTTACAAATGCTCTTAAGGACATAACCCTTTAATTGAGTAACTTGATTTCAAGGACGAAAACCTTTGTTATCAAATAACCAAGGACGAAACCCCTTGAAGATTAATACTCTATTATTCAAAATTCTAAATTAAAATTCATTTTATTATATAAATTATTATTTCAAGTTTAAAATCAATATTTCTTTTAAAAGGGATATCAAAGGAATCCAAATTCTTGCATGATATTCCGATTTGGAATATTACAGATAGTATGCAGGGGCCCCTGAAAGAGATGATAAAGTACCATTCAACTACTCTTCTTCTATCTCCGAAGTACCCACTTCATGTGAGGTTGTCCCTAAATCTTCTGCCTCATTCTCCTCATCAGGAATTACCTCAATATAATGTATCTATCCCTTGCCACGGCAATTGTGCCCTCTTTCCCAAGGGTTCTTATAAGAGAAACATAAATCCTTCCTTCTCAATTCATTCCTTATCTCATAGTTACTTCTTGGTAGCTCCTTTTGTTATCCCAAACCTAGTGGGTTTGGCCTAATCAATGGCCCCTCATGAATGGATCTCGATGGCCCTGCATGGTTTCCCCTTGGCTGTCCCAAATCGCCACCTCCATGTTGTCCTGTAGGTGGTAAAGAAGTAACTTTTAGTTGTCCCAAAGGTGGAAATCTACCTCTAGGAGTAGAAGACTCCAAATCATAGGCCTTTTAGATGGCCTCCCTCAATGTCGATGGGTCAAATGCCTTGACCAACCCTCATAAGGGTTAAACCAAGCCCTTTACGAATAAAACCACCAACCTCCTATTCGAAACATCAATCACCATGACCGAAAGTCGCTGAAACTCAAAAACATACTCATCTACTGAGCCCTTTTGCTTCAATTGAGCCAAATCACGAATATGGAGTTCTGGATCTGCCTTATCAAACCTCTCCAAGAGTCTCCTACTGAAGTCCTCATAGGTATGTATGTGTTGATACTCATGTGTGATCAATCCATGATACCACCATTCCTGCTCTACTCCCTCCAAATGCAAGGTGGCAAATTGAATTGCCTCCTTTGTCATGGGTCATGATGTAAAGGTGTCCACCTTCTGAATCCATGCCCTTGCCAAACTCCTCGGTGATTCATCAAAAGTGGAAAGAGACACCTTTCCCACTTCATGTTGGAGATCCCTCTAGCCTCTTGTGTCTCTAAATGATACTGGGCTCACTCCCACGTTTTCAAGCTGAATACTCAAAAAAACTCATATCACTCCTTATTGCAGCAAATGCCGCAGAATACTCCTCTTTCTCTCTAAATCATCAAGTGGATTATGCAAACCCTCTCTTTCTAGTAATGGCTCTACTC
This sequence comes from Torreya grandis, assembly GCA_037957365.1. NCBI lineage: Eukaryota > Viridiplantae > Streptophyta > Pinopsida > Cupressales > Taxaceae > Torreya > Torreya grandis. The sequence continues at coordinate 500,512 of JARHVA010006074.1, read as the reverse complement.
TCTGAATGAATGTAGGTTAAATGGGCCTACGTGTATGTGCTCCATTCCCCATGGGGGGTGCATGTGTGTCAATGCGGTTCTCTGAGTTATCACTATCACCATTGAGGTGGTCAAATCCTTTCACCCTACCCATAACATGTATGAATCCCTCCATTATGGTTGTCATTTTCTCTTGGGACTGGAAATACTTAGCAGGTCTCTCCTCTTCTTCTCTATCCCTTCTCTCTCTTTCTCTCTCCTGAATCCATGTCACCCATTACCTATTCCTATTATGCCCGTGGATTCCTTGAACCTTTCTTGTCTCTCTTTTGGTACTGTAGAAACTCTGTCACCACTTATATGACAATCCTCTAAAAGTCCTTACAATTATCCAAGATTTGGCTTTGATACCATTGAAATGTCCCCAAATGGGACAACTCAACAAAATAGAGGTTCTCCAACAAACCCTTATGTAAACTAAAATTTATGAATTCAAAACCAGCAAACCCTAAGTAATTAATTACTCCCAACAAGAGTTGTAATAAATATCTTCTTTGTCAATGTATTGAAGATGATAATGTTGGTTCTCTACCTTCCTATAATTCAAATTTTTGACTGAAAATTACAACCGTAGCACACTTCACTAAAATTAATGGAAAAAATATACAAAAATTTCCAACAATAATTAGGTATGAAACAAAGCACCAAATGAAATCAATAACCCTCACAACAAGTAACCCATGAACAAAAAAATACAATGGTAAATAATAGATAGTTTTGTGGTAGCAATGACCTCAAAATGATAGCCAATAATCATGAAAATTAGTAGGCAAATATAAGAATAATATTCAGAATTATTTAAGGCTTAGAAGCACCCTAAAAGACTCTAAAATGTCTCCAAAGTGAGTCGCCCCACTTGCCAAAAATATATAAATATTCCTTTGAATTGTTATTGCCTCAAAGGGGTCCTCCAATGACCACCAAACCCTTACCAAAAATTAAATATAAATGCAAGAATAATATAGAAAATTCAAAATAGCATTTGGGCACAAAATAGCCCTCCAAACCCTAAGAATTCAGCGCCAAACCAATTCACCCTAGATAAAATAATCGAGCAATAAATTCACAAACCCTAAGAAAGGGTTATCCCCTCACAATGCAACCTTCCAAGAGGGGTCTTCAACCTTCCAATCAAATCGTCACCTTAGAAATGGCCTCCCACACAAGCAACCCCTAGAAGCAAGTCGCCAATCTCCTAAATCTTAAATTCACATGTTGAAGCACAATTTGCAGCTCTTGATGTAGAGCTACTTACAATGAGGATATGAAGGGTTTCATCTCCACAGCTTGAAGCATTTGAAGGTTTTCATCTTCAAGATACTATATCCAAACTTGACATACTTGAGCAAATAGATTCAATATCCAAATAGCATAACTTTCAAATGGGGTCCACTCTTTCCTTTAATAGCCCAAGTCCCCAAAAGGAGTGCCCAAATAAAAGAGGGAAAATCCCCTTTTCAAATATAACAAAACATCCTTATATTTCCTTTTTAGCCCATGGGTGCCCATGACACTCAATAAGGCCCCAACTGAAGTGAAATTAGAATGAAAGGTATTTTTCATAACTCAAGTGCAAATTAAAATTCATAATGTACCTTTTTCACTAATGTTTCTTCAAATGGACCCTCAACGTTCCCTTTCTTCTTTTCCCTTAGCCTTTTGGGAACAACTTTGAAAGCTAAGGACTCTAAGTGACTCATGTCAAAAAGGGGGACATGACAACCTCCTTATGACGAACAAAGATGTGATACCCATTCACCAGAAGAAACATCCCATGGCCCCTTGAGTTTCCCAACACGTTAAAGAAGTTGAGAAGCTCATCCATGTCGGCTTTCTCAAAACCATTCAATATCCACAATGGAATTCCAACATAGTTAGCTAAGTCTCAAGGATGGGGGATGTAGGGACGAAATTTTTGAGACAGCAAATAAATCCCAAATATTGAGGAGGGGAAAGGGACAGCTATTTAAATAATATTTAAATATTTTAACTCTATTCAATGGAATGTATGGGTTTAAAATTTATTTAATGTTTTTCAATGTACCTTCCGGATTAGACTTCAAAGTTTTTGTAAAAATAACGTTTTTTAGGGTGGTAAAAGCATAAGAAAACTAAAAAATCTAAAAAAAAACCAAAAAAAAATTCAAAAAAATTGGGGACGTCCCCTCCAAGTCCCCAAGTCCCAAAAACATTTGGGATGTCTGAGATGTCACCAATGTCTAAGGGACGCATCCCCATGTAACATTGGTCAACATTCCAACATCGATCTTGTTCTCAAGAAGAATGGGAAATTGCATGTCTGTGTAGGTTTCACAATCTTAATTTGCCCTGCCCAAAGGACAACTTTCTCGTCCCTTTGATCGACCTCAATCCAATCCATTGTTGGTTTTGAGATGCTCTCCCTCAAACTGTAATGAAATTACTTGATAATTCACATCAATGGGATAATATATCGTAGAAATATAAGTAAAATAAGCAGATCCACAACAAATATTTACGAAAGAGCAGAATACTTGATAAATATGATTCAGCCACTTCAAGGACGCAACCTCCACAACAATGCAATAAGAGTAGAATTCACAATATGATGATCATAGACTAACCACTACCTCCTATATAGTCCAATTAAGCCATGGTTATTCCATAGGCCAACCCTACTATCAATATAAGAACATAGAGAAATGTGACAAGATAAGAAAGGTTATATAGACCACAAGTTAGCCACACCTATCCCTAGACACACTATAGGTTAAGGGCGTAGCATGCCCCTCCCCTTCAAAATAGTGTTGCCCTCAACATTGAACAACTCTGGATGTTGTTGCACGAAAGCTATATCCTCCCACATTGCATCTTCACGGTTCAAATTCTTTCACTTGATCAAATACTCCTTAATCTCTCTTGTTCTCTGCCTTTTAGCAAGTGTCTGAAAGATCTCTTAAGGTTCTAGAATGACTCTGCTTTCTTCATCCAATTCTGATAACTTAGCCTGGGAAGAAACTCTATGTCTAATTACCTTTTTTAGGTAAGATACATGAAATATGGAATGTATGCGAGTGGACTGGGGTAGCTCCAACTTGTATGCAACACTACCAATTTATTGCAGGATCTTATAAGACCATAATACTTAGGAGAAAGTTTGCTAACCTTTTTCTACTACTTCAGAGACATTTGTTTGTATGGCTACAAGCGCACAAAGACCCAATCACCCATGTCAAAATGCCTCTTACTATGGTACTGATATGCTTGTTGCTTCACTCTATTAGTGTCATTGCTAAAATCTCTTTTAGAGTAGCTAGCACCTCCTATTGATATTGAATGTGTTCTTCAACAGCTAGAACCTCGCATTACCACTCAAGGATGACGTGATGGATGGGGGCTGATAACCATAAAGTGCCACAAATGGAGACATTTTGGAAGAGGCATGGAAGTGTTATACCACCATTCTGCTAGTGCCAGCCAATGAACCCAACATTCTTGTTTATATGATGCAAAACAACAGAGATACTCTTCTAGGCATTTGTTGACCACCTTTGTTTGTTCAACAGATTGAGGATGATATGAAGAGCTATGAGCCAACTAAGTACCAAACATGAGAATAAATCAGTCCAAAACCTACTCGTAAAGATTGGATCACGATCACTTACAGTGATCTCGGAAGAACCGTACAACTTTTAAACTATATCCACAAAAGCAACAGCGATTGTACTAGCTACAAATGGTTGTGATAAGGAACAAAAATGAGCATATTTTGTGAGCCTATCCACAATTACCATGATGACATTTTCACCTTCATATCTCAATAACCCTGTAATGAAATCCATGGAAACCTCCTCCCACCTCTGGCTAGGAATGGATAAAGGCTGCAAAAGAACTATTGTCCTAATTATCTCACCCTTATTCTATTGACACACCACGCATTTAGCCACAAATTTCTATATATCCCCTTGAGTCCTTCCCAAAGAAATCTTGCTTGATTCTATGATAAGTTTTAAAAAATCCTGAGTGCCCCCCTATTGGAGATGCATGAAGCTCCTTAAGGATCTTGTGCTTGAAGATAGAATTCTTACATAATGTGTTCCCTTTCCACTAAAATTTGTCAAAAACATTAAAACCATGCTGGAGATTCTGAATCACAACCTGTGTATCTTTGTCATTCTCTCATTCTGATCTTGCCTCTATCAACCAAACTGTCAGCAAAATGGACATTGCACATAACAATGCCTCAGTGGATTCATCCCTCCTAGATAGTATATTTTCCAGAACATTCTCTTTTCCTCTTATAAATGATTTCCAAGTCATATCCCAACATTTTAGTCACCCATTTTTGTTGTTCTTCCGATGACAATCATTGTTCTAAAAAATATTTTAAAATATCATGATCAGTCTTTACCTTCAAGCGACTACCCATTAGATAAGGTCGACATTGCTTGACTGCATGAAGAATAGCCAACATCTCTTTCTCATAGATTGGCTTTAGCCTGTTTTTAACCTTGAGTTGGCGACTCTCAAAAGCAATGGGTCTTTTTTCCTACATGAGTACTGCCCCCCTGCCATATCTTCATGCATCACATTCAACAATAAAAGATTTGGAAAAATCAAGGGTAGCCAAAACTGAAGTAGTGCACATAGCCTCCTTCAGCTTATCAAAAGGCCTTGGTAGTTGTTTTGTTCCAATGGAAGGAGTCTTTCAACAAAGATCTGAGTGGTGCTGCTATGCTGCCATAACTTTTCACAAATCTACGATAGTAACCTATTAGCCCCAAAATGCCTCGAAGGTTCTTGAAGGTTTTTGGCACCAACCACTCCATCATAGCTTTGATCTTCTAAGGGTCTACTTTGACTCCATGTGAAACAATATGACCAAAGCACTTACCTCTTGGACTCCAAAAACACATTTCGAAGGTTTTGCATAAAGTTGATGTTGTTCCAAAACTAACAGTACTTGTTTCACATGCTGCAAATGTTCTTCCCAAGTTTTGTTGTATATTAGGATGTCATCCAAAAACATCAACACAAATTTCCTCAAAAAATGCCTAAAAACAACTTTCATCAAACTCTAAAATGTAGATGGTGCATTTGTGAGACCAAAAAGCATGTCCAAAAACTCATAATGGTCTTCATGAGTTCTGAAAGTTGTTTTAGGGATATCGTTATCTCTAATCCAAATTTGATGGTACCTAAAATGAAAATCTAGTTTTGTAAAATAAATAGTACAATGTAACTCATCTAGCAAATCATCGATGACCGAAATAGGGAACTTATCTTTGATGGTGTACTTGTTGAGTTCTTTGTAGTCTGGGCACATCCTCCAAGTGTCATCCTCTTATACACCATGACCACTAGAGACGAATATTCACTTTAGCTGTCTGATAATACCTGCCTCTAGCATCTCATGTACCATCTTTTCAAATTTAACTCTTTGGGGCATATGGATACCCATATGGTCTGATATTTGGTGGTTGACTCCTTGGAAGTAATCAAATGGCATGATCATGTTCTCTTCTTGATGGTAGTCCTTTTGGCATAGCGCTAAACAATTGGGTGGTCATCAATAATCATTTGTAAATCGGGATGTGTAGACATCTTTGTTAGTCGAACTTTTATGGAAAATAATCGTGCTACAAATCCTTCAGCCCCTTTTTTGAGAATCTTCAACATCTGATGTGAACTATGAATTGTAGATATTTAGTCCATAATCTGCATAGTTCAAATGTCATTCGTTCAGAATGAAAGCGCATGAACAACTTTTTGTAAACTCATCTCTATTGTGCTCAAGGTTTTGAACCATTGGACTTCTAAAACAATGTCTCCCCGCCCATGAGAATAGCAAACATAGGAAGAATCTAGCCCGTAGTCTTCCATAGCAAGCTTAATACTATGGCATGATCATGTTCTCTTCTTGGTGGTAGTCCTTTTGGCATAGCGCCAAACAATTGGGTGGTCATCACTAATCATTTGTAAATCGGGATGTGTAGACATCTTTATTAGTCAAACTTTTATGGAAAACAATCGTGCTACAAATCTTTCAGCCCCTTTTTTGAGAATCTTCGACATCTGATGTGAACTACGAATTGTTGATATTTTGTTCATAATCTGCGTAGTTTAAATGTCATACGTTTAGAATGAAAGCGCATGAACAACTTTTTGTAAACTCATCTCTATTGTGCTCGAGGTTTTGAACCATTGGACTTCTAAAACAATGTCTCCCCACCCATGAGAATAGCAAACATAGGAAGAATCTAGCCTATAGTCTTCCATAACAAGCTTAACGCTATGGCATGATCATGTTCTCTTCTTGGTGGTAGTCCTTTTGGCACAGCGCCAAACAATTGGGTGGTCATCAATAATCATTTGTAAATCGGGATGTGTAGACATCTTTGTTAGTCAAACTTTTATGGAAAACAATCGTGCTACAAATCCTTTAGCCCCTTTTTTGAGAATCTTCGACATCTAATGTGAACTACGAATTGTAGATATTTTGTCCATAATCTGCATAGTTCAAATGTCATACATTCAGAATGAAAGCGCATGAACAACTTTTTGTATACTCATCTCTATTGTGCTCGAGGTTTTGAACCATTGGACTTCTAAAACATTGTCTCCCCACCCATGAGAATAGCAAACATAGGAAGAATCTAGCATGTAGTCTTCCATAGCAAGCTTAATAATATGGCATGATCATGTTCTCTTCTTGGTGGTAGTCCTTTTGGCATAGCGCCAAACAATTGGGTGGTCATCAATAATCATTTGTAAATCGGGATGTGTAGACATCTTTGTTAGTTGAACTTTTATGGACAACAATCGTGCTACAAATCCTTCAGCCCCTTTTTTGAGAATCTTCGACATCTGATGTGAACTATGAATTGTAGATATTTTGTCCATAATCTGCATAGTTCAAATGTCATACATTCAAAATGAAAGCACATGAACAACTTTTTGTAAACTCATCTCTATTGTGCTCGAGGTTTTGAACCATTGGAATTCTAAAACAATGTCTCCCCACCCATGAGAATAACAAACTAGGAAGAATCTAGCTTGTAGTCTTCCATAGCAAGCTTAATACTATGGCATTCCCCAGAACAATTGATTTTGCCACCATCTACAATCATGACCTAAAATTCTAGAGCTAGGTAAATGAAACAGTTCAAACAAGTAGCCAACTTACTGTTGATAAAGTTATGTGTACTCCCTCAGTCAATCAACATTGTCACCTTTTGTTTCTTGAGGAAACCCACAACCTTAAAGGTTTGAGTGTTAATACCCGAAAGTGCATGAGAGGAGATCGAAAGTTGGGACTCTTCAAATTCCTCCTCTATCTCTTCCCCACCCCCACCTGAGGCCGCATCTTCTTTATCTTCATTGGCTCCTTCAATGTAGAACAACTTCTTCATAACACATTTATGTCATTTACTCCACTTGCTATCGCAGTCGAAACATAACCCTTTTGCACATTTCTCTTCAATTTGTTGAGGGGTCAATCTAGTAGCCTGAGGAAATGTTGTGCTATGGAATTGCATTTTCGGCCATTAGTGAAAGCCCTTCATTTGACTAGATCTCTTTCCTTTGCCTATGCGTGGATACTACGGATTCAAATACTAAACTTGGATTAAAATGCAAACATCAAGTTGGATGCTATCCTTGAGCCCACCCAAGAATAGGTCACTCATGTTGCCCTCGTTGATGTCATTCATGCGTAAGGAAATATTCTAAAATTGCTAAATATAATCCTTGACAGGCCCTATTTGTCACAACTTTGCTAACTAATTGAAGTAGTTTTTTGTGACGCTATTACAATAGTGCATCTGCAACTCGTTAGTAAACAATGACCACCAATTAACAAGAAGGCCCTTCTATCACTAGCAAGAGGTAGTTGTCCCAAATCTCCAACCAAAAGCATAGATATACCTCCAAAACTCATCTCTGCATTCTCAAGAAATGCTTGACGAAGTCTAGAGTCTATATTTTGTAGCAAAGTTTGTCCAATAAAGCTCATTTCACCAATCAATATGTATTTTATGTGGTGGATCACTTCTCGAAAACTTGCAAGTCATGTTCCTTCTAATTGAGCAAAATTTATGATTGGGATTCGAAATTGTGAATGGATGGTTGAGACACCAATATTGAATGTTGCAACTCCAGTTGGTGCAAGTAATAGAAGTGGAGAACACTCTAGGAATGTTGCATCTTGAAGAGCTTGACAAATGGCACCAATTAGAAATGATTTTCCCATTCCTATTGTTCTTTGAATTATCGTGCATAATGGCAAAGTATTTTGACCTTGATCATGTTAATGTGTCATAATTATATCTAGTGCCTCTTTTTGTTTAGCACCCAAGGTTCCAGAGTTCATATTCAGTCATATATCATCATCTATGAGAAATCCATTATCATTCATGGTGCTTATGAAATTTATCGTTTTATTTGTGTATTCTTCACCTCGATATCCATTATTCCATGGTGTTTTTTTGTCAATATCTCTTCTTCCCAACATATATATTTCAATAACTTCCATAATTTGGCCACATTGTAGCCTAGATATGATTTCCCACTCATGTTCCATTGTATCATGTTGAATTGGGGCAATATCCTCATGTTCACAATCACTATGATTTTCAACATCTTCTCGAATAGTCCTGCACTCGACATGCCAAGGATTATAATTGAATGACTCTCAATTTGATTTTATTGCATCATCACTAAGTCCGATATCCCTTTGTATATCACAAAATGGCTAGTAAAGTAATAACTCTGACCAATAAAAATCAACCCATTTTTGTGATTCAAGTGCAGGGATGGAGGAAAACCTTGGGAATACTTTGACAATAGCTACGATACTCCTCGCCTCCTATTTATTTTCTCTTTTTCACCTTTAATTATATGTGCAATATCTCACTGCCTCAATAAGTGAAACGCTTTCCATGGAAAAGGGCATGTCCCTGTATCCATCAATGAATATTTTGTATGTTCATCATGGTCATCTTCATCTTTTTTAGCTACCTGTTTGAACACCTGCCACAAAACATTGAAATTGATAAATACTCTATTGCTCTTTGCGAACGGAAGCTCCAACAACATGTGCCCCAATGTCTCTTTGGTTAGGAATAAGAGACAAATTTTAATGTACTATAGTAATAAAATAAAGAAATATAATACACAAGATATTGCGTGGAAAACCTACTGGTTGCCGGAAAATCGATAGGACAATAGCAACTCTCTTTTTATTCGATATGAATGATTTGAACATCATAAAAATAGGGTCGTACCCTTTAAATAAGAAAAACAAGGAAGATTCCAAAAACGCATTTTGGAAACTACGTGAAATAGTACGTGTGGGTCTCATGTCATATAACTATACCCCATCATATAAACGCTAAAAAACCACTTGTACAGATACCAAAATCCTGCAGCCCCCCTCATGCTGGATGGCTTGTTGTACTGCAAATAATATTGCCAAGGGGATTACAAGATGTCACACCATTACAGTTGTTGGTCTGGATATTCACTTCACCTCCTAACATCTTTCAACAATTGTTTCAGTTAGAAGTCTTTTATATGCTCTTGCTGCTAATTCATCAGGGTTTTCAATGTTTGCAAGCCGCATCAACATTTGATGATAAGTTTCAAAGGTCTTCTCCGCTTTTGCTACATACTTGGCAATGTACTTGACTACAGCATGTTTGGAAAGAATAAGTTGCCAATCTACATTTGCTCTACATATTTGTAGTATGTAGTGATTGTGTGTATTTACTCTATCATCATTTCTTGTAGGTTCAAACTTTTTATCTCGTCTCTAAGTCTTGATATAATTTTGATCCCTCAAGATTCAATGGCCACGACGCATTATACCTATAAGCAATAATAACTTAATTGTTATTTCTTGCACACATTCTTTTTAATATCTATACAACTATTCAATGATTGAACATCTTACCTCCAAACCATTTTTCCTCTTTTTTACGTAGAAAAGCACCCTCTCTACACATTGTATGCCATTCTACATAATTAAGTAGCTCTTCATAATCACATTCCATGTCCACCTATGTAAGTTGTCTTGTATTTTGAAGACATGGATGTCGAGTAAAAAAAATTAATGCCTGTGATTTATTATATATAAAAAGTTTTTAGTTACATTTAGAAAATAAAAAAATTGTATGAATCATAGATTTGGTGAGGATTGATAACATACTTGTATGTTTCGTTGGTGTGGATCTTCTCGAGGATTCCATGCATGAACAATAGAATGAAAGTATTTCTCAGCATTTTCCTGTTCATGATCATTTGTCCAATCAAGGTGGTCCATATTTGGTGCTCCCTCTAACCATATGAATCTGTGCACATGTGGTGAACCTCTATGTTGCCATTCATATCTAGACTAGTAATCTTTTGCTTTTATTCATTTTTTCAATCTCTCATTATGGAAAATTGTGTTGCAAGTGTATGTAGTGTGCCACTATATGAGGATAATCAATAATGGGCTTCTCATGGATTTGTGGGTTCAATTCCTAGCATTAACGCATGTAGATCAGGGCAATACATATCAACTACACTTAAAGTGAAGAAAATGGTAGGTGACCCAAGTTGATGCAGCATGTCAATTAATTCACCGTGGCATTTTTCCCAATAGGATCTTGTGCCCCTCAAGGTGGTTCCAAACCGCATCAAACGATCAGCTAAATGAGAGTGAGGCATATTGTCCATATGCTCACGCAACTCATTGATGGTGATTGGCATATCTTGAAGGCTCTTTTTCACAAACACTGCTGAAGAATTTTGAGCACAATGTCTCATGATCATGTTCATCATGTAATATCTAAATCGTGAGTGTCAGCTGAAACAGTGATCCCTATATCGAAACAAATGTTTAACAAATTCATGCAGATATACAAGTCTTAACCGCGGTTCTAGCCAATCACATCTTCCATCAGAAAATAATGTTGGAAATGCCATATCAAGTAAGCCTAATGTGACATATTCATTGATAGGTGCTCCAATCCCAGGCCAATCAATTAGTGTTCCAGGATCTACATTGGGGTTATTTACCCATGCATGGATTAATTCCATCTCTCTTGGGGCATTTGGTGGTTTAGAGGCCATTGATGTGGTGTGATTAATGATATTTCCTTCATCCATATCCATCACTGGACCTACAAATACAACTTCATTTGCATCATAATCAAATGACATATTGACAAAGTTCAGCTGGTTAAAGACATTTTTGTCAGAGCCAAGTGGAATTTCACAAAGATAATTTTCATCAATCTGAACATCTAAATAGAACCTTTCATGTTCTATTTTGTATTTAAGTGCCTTATATACCCACTCTCTATTGAATGTAAAGTTGTAATTTCTTCCATGTTGATCCTTCCTCCAAACTATAATCATCGACAAATCTTTTATTCGATGTGGTAAAACATTAGCTATTGCTTTTACTTCTTGTGAAAAAATTATTGTATGGCCTTTATATTTATATTGGCCTCTATTTGAATGTGTCACTTATAGGATTGGGTTGACACGGGCTATTAACATTTCCTCAATCTGTGTTAATTTTTCAAGTTATGGTGCTTATGACCTGGCATCCATATTGTTTGATGCAAAAAATCGACAATTGCCTCTCTTGTCAACATATATTGCATCCAGGGTCTTCAGGTGTTCAAGAAACATTCATTCCAATGTAACTTTCTTGACAACTATAGCATATGCTTGGTGAAGCAAAATTATCTAGACCATGTCAAAAAATCATTTGAAAATTATTCAAATCTCTCCCAAGCATTCCATTCGGATTAGTTATGTTTTGTATTCTTTCAATCCCTGAATCTTGAATTCCTCTTCTTCTTCTAGGTTGCAATGTTGTCTACTCTTGTATATCATTGTTTTGTGCATTGTTTGCAACATCGACATCCATTGCATCTTGTGTTGCATTCTGAAATATTCATTGCAAGATAAAATAAGAATTTTGATTTGTATTTTGAAAATTCATTCAAATACCAAAACAATACATGCAATACAGATAACCAACAACTCACACGTGTTATCTTTATTTCAATGAATTGCATACATAGAAAACATTCTAAAAATAATTATGGAAGATACAAATAACATAATAAAATCAGAATATTAGTTTTTCTTAATTTTTCCACCAAATCTTAACCTAGAACAGCATAAAGGTGGAATCTTTCATTGAAATCCTAGTTGTAAATGTCCTTAAACAAGTACGGATGGCTCTTGGAGTGGTACCGCCTATTGCACTGTAGTTGGACAGCCGAGAACAGGGCAATATGGTTGTCATACAAATATGTACGAATCTGCACTTTTTTTTACTGTTCAAAGCCTGGGACATCCGGATAGTTGTAACTGTAAAATAAATCCCTGGAATTGTATTCTTCTGATTCTGGAAACACCAATGTGATTCCTAAATGGAATCACCTTTTGGGTATGAGGGATTTCGTCCTCAGGTCCTTATACGAGAGGATTTTTGTCCTCTGTGATGAAAGTTGAACAATAGTTGTTCAAGCTTGAAAAATGTTTGAAATTGATTGAATGATAATCATTTGTTTTCTTCTCATCCAACCTTTTTATAATTACCTTATTCCTCCAAACCTTAAAGTAATTAAAATTACTTTTAATTTAATATTCACCTTTTTGCTCCAAAAATAATTAATTACTTTTCTTATTTTATTTTCCCATTTAGCCTTTTAATTAATTAACTTTGACCCCATTCAATTAATAATAATGACTAAGTGTCCCCTTTTAAGTTGTAATTATAAAGTGACGTTGGGGGAACCACTTAAAACATTATTATTAAAGAATTTATTTGAAAAAGGAGACATGACAGTCCACCCTTTCCAAAGTTTGCTTTCCCTTAAGCAATACCTAAACCGTCCTAGCAAATACCAGGATTCCAAACCAATCTTTCTGTTACTTCCACTCCTTGAGATGTAGTTAGCTTTTATTGCGCTTCTCTAATATAATGAAGAATTGGAAGCTCTACACGCCATGATGCTTCTCCAACAATCCCCAAGGGCAGCACAAGGGCCTTTTGAAATAAATGTGGCAAGGGTGCCTTTGGTAGTCTTCTCTACCACTAGCTCTTTCATTCCCACTTCGATGGCTTCTTCTTTCGTCTCATTATCTGATACTATCTCTATGCAATGCACATGTCCTTTTGGAAGACATCTATGGTCTGGTTCCCATGGATCTTTACAAGTGAAGCATAGCTTTTTCCTTTTGAGTTTAGTCCTTGTTTCTATCTCTTTAATTGCTCTTGGCAACGTTTTTGGTTGAGGAACCCCTTGCTGAAATGGCTTCCTTTGTTGCTCAACAATTGATGTCTCTTGCTACCAATAAGCTAGTGATTTTGGATGCCCACCAGTTGTCATTTGCTGTCCTATAGGTAGAAATTTACCCTTTGGAGATGATGTTTCCAGATTTAATGCCCTCTTAATTGCCTCTTGAAGTGACAAAAGGTCAAAGGCTTTCACTAAACCCCTAAGAGGTTTAGCCAACCCCTCAACAAACAAGACTACCAACCTTCTCTTTGTCACATCTAGTACCATCATTGCCAATCTTTGAAAATCAGCAATATAACTGTCCACATTACCCTCTTGTTTGAGTTGAGCTAACTCTCTGAAGTGAACTTCTGGATCCTTTCTGTCAAACCTTTTGGTTAGATTTTGACTAAATTCATCAATCGTGGTAATGGAACCATGCCCTAAGGTGACCATGCCATGGTCCCACCACTCCTGGGCCACTCCCTCCAAGTGGGGAGTGTAGCAAACTTAATTGCCTCATCCTCAAACATGGGATTCAACGAGAAATATGTATCTAACTTTTGTAACCATGATCTCGATGTAGATTTACTTGACCCATCAAATGTAGGAAGAGCAATTTTGCCCAACCTCTGTTGTATGTCTCTTCAAGGTTGATCCAGTTGGTTTCTTATACCTCTCCTAACGATGTTCTTTTCTATCTCACAAAATTCCTTGAAAGAGAGAGCTTGTTGCATTTCATATTTGAGCCCCTCATATTCTGCAAGATATACTGAATATTCGTTGCTTGCATACCGTTGTAAAGGATCTATTTCTTCGGGTGGTTCTTCTTCCTTCTGTACGAATTTGGCACGGAAGGTTTTTAGACGTGGGGCTATCGAAACCCTAACATTATTTAAAGTGCTTGTTTCTTATAATTTTTCCTTTCCTTTACCAATACTAATTTGATATTCTTTCCATGTCCTATTGCCCACAATCAATTATTTCACATAGGTAATTCATCTCGTCTATAGGAGTTGCTCTCTCCTTTCTCTCACCCATTTTATTACTATTGTCCTCATGGGTTTGACCCTTTCTCTTCTAAAAATACTTCAACTCTTTCTGTTCCTCTTACATGTGTGATCAAGATTCAATTTTTTCAACCTAGGTTGGCAGAATCAGTGCTTTGATACCACTAAAATATCCCTTTCAAGTTAAAATAAGAATTCTGATTTATATTGCCCTTAATTTTGAAAATTCATTCAAATATCAGAACAATATATGCAATATGGAAAACCAACAACTCACACATGTTCTCTTTATTTCAGTTAATTGCATGCATAGAAAACATTCTGAAAACAATTATGGAATATACATATAACGTAATAAAATCATAATTTTTTTTTTTTTAATTTTTCCACCAAACCCTTACCTCGAATAGCATAAAAATGGAATCTTTCCTTAAAACCCTAGTTGGAAATGTCCCTTAACAGGTACGGATGGCTCTTGGAGTGGTACGACTAACTGCATTGTAGCTAGATGACCAAGAACAGTCCAATATTGTCGCCGTACAGATCTGCACTTTTTTTTTACTATTCAAAACCTGGGACGTCCAAATGGCTGCAGCTGTAAAATAAATCCTTGAAATTGTATTCTTCTGATTCTGGAAGCATCAATGTGAAACTTGAATGGAATCACTTTTTGGGTACGAGGGGTTTCGTTCTCAGGGCCTTACATGGGAGGGTTTTCCTCTTCTATGATGAAAGTTGAACAATGGTGGCTCAAACTTGAAAAGTGTTTAAAATTGATTGAATGATAATCATTTGCTTTCTTCTCATCCAACCTTTTTATAATTATCTTTTTCCTCCAAACCTTAAAGTAACTAAAATTACTTTTAATTTAATTTTCACTTTTTTGCTCCAAAATTAATTAATTACTTTTTTCTTTCTTTTTTTCCCACCTAGCCTTTTAATTTATTTTGGCCCCACTAAATTAGTAATAATGACTAAGTGTCCCCTTTAAAGTTGTAATTATAAAGTGACGTTTAGGGAACCAATTGAAACATTATTATTAAAGTATTTTTTTCTTTATTTGAAAAAATGGACATGATACATTCTCTGGTGTTTCGAGCACATGATCTATCGATATTGAATTTGTTTCTTCAAAATTAATGTCAACATTAGCTATTGATCGATAATAATGCCTTTGAGATGTTTCACGATGAAGTTCTTGTTTGTCAATTAATCTGAATGCATTTGTCTTTTTAATCTCGCTCTTAATACATATTGCTCGTCTTGAGATGTTTTTGTGTGAATTTTTTTCATCTTATCCGCATGCTGTCTCTTTTCTGCTTTGAATTCTTCAGCTATCAATTCGGCCCTATGTTCTTGAAATCTTTGTCTATCATTATCATTTTGAAATTTTCTTTCTTCTTGTCTTTGTGCATTTATCATCTGTTGTCTTCATCTACGATATTGTCTTTGATATTGTCTTCATCTACAAGGCCGCAGAAGTAATAGACATAGATGTACTCATAGAAGAGAACAATGCATCCCAGGAGAAGGTGCAAGCAGCTAGGCCTTGTATCACGCAAGGGTTCTTGACCTGATTAGACAAACAAATAAGAATTTTGGAAGGACAAAAGATGTACAGGCTGAATTCAATGATAGGGTGGAAGCCAATGAAATTTAAAATAATAAAATATTTGTGATACAATTACTAAATATAAAAATAGATTAATGACAATCGGAAATAC
Organism: Torreya grandis; assembly: GCA_037957365.1. Taxonomy (NCBI): domain Eukaryota; kingdom Viridiplantae; phylum Streptophyta; class Pinopsida; order Cupressales; family Taxaceae; genus Torreya; species Torreya grandis. Next base: position 484,474 of record JARHVA010006074.1, on the reverse strand, counting down.
CTTTAATTCTTCTTTACGATTTTCCTCTTGCAATTAATGGCTTTAATTATTCTTTGCTCCTGCGCTCTTTATTTATCTTCGAATATTTTGTTCATTATTTTGAATTTAGATTTTATATATATATATATATATATATATATATATATTTTATTCTGATTTATAATTAGAATAAGATGTCGGTCTGTTCAATTTTTATTTTAAATTAGATGTCGGTTGGGTTTTCCCTAACACAAGCATGGCATCAAAGTCTTCTTCCCCCTACTGCCAAGGTGGGACCTCTGTGACAAATCACAACCTTCATCTATCCAAGCATATTGTCAATGCACTCAAATTTCTCCAAGGTTGGAATTTTTAGAGTCCTTATGCTGATACAAAAAATCAGGGGGCGCAAAGGATATAATGTATTTGACATCCAACTAAAAACAATCTCTAACTACTACCTCCTTCACCTTCTTACCCTAACCTATCTTGGGCTCCCCACACCTAGTCCATTCATGTGTAATAATCAATAGTTGCAACTAAAGCATCCTCTTCAATAAAATGATATAGGATGCAAATTGGATCTTGATTGGCTTGAAGAATTCCTTCCTCAAAAAGGACCGGAACAATGCCAATAAGACATGGTGGTTGCATATGAACATCTGTACCTCCCTTGTATTCTCTATGATCTCTTTGATCCAGTCAATTTTTCCAATGTTCTTTATTGCATTGTTTATTGCTTGCACACGTGGGGTCCAATAGATGTGTTTATCAGTAGCCTCAACCAGCTTCTCTATTTCCATGCACACAAATGTCGATTTGTCACCACTTCAATACATTAGGTGGTCCAACTTCCCCAATATCATCCCTCAAAATCTAGAACTGAAATTTGGCATCTTTGCACTTTCCAAAAGAAATCAATAGCACTAAGAAATAAGGTTTGTCTTTGCATGTCACTACAATATTGATGAGTGGGTGGTGCCTTACATCTATCCACTCATCCATGATGATAGAGCACCCATGTAGCCTTCATATCGTCCATCAACAAATCAACCTTGGAATGCATCTTTTTTTAGCATGATGTTTCTTGTAGATACTAAAAGTAAATATTTAAATTATTTCAATCTTGTACATTTGACAATTATCAATCAGGGCTCTACCCTTCAGTTCTATACCTCCTTATTGCCAAAAAACTCGCATTCACCATCTCATTGTACCTAAATGATTATCTCTTAGTCTGATCCATATCATTCTGATGACTCAGGGCTTCTATACTACACAGAACGCTTAAAATCTAATAAACATCCTTTATTGCCAGTTTCACAACCATCCCTATTTTCTAGCTTTTTGGACACTACCGACCACAGAAGGACACTACCACCGACGGTGTTGAACAAATCCTTATCTAGTGTCCAATAACCAAAATTCATCCAAATTGCAAATGATTCAAAACCTATGGGTTGGCTTATTTGTCCTACTAAACCCTATCGTAAGATATTTTCAAAAGGTGTGATATTAATACAAGTCTAAGCCTTCTCATTCCTCATCTAGCAAATACCAAACAAACACCTACTAAAGCTAAATCAATCAACTGCACAAGTACTCTATTTTGCCATATTCTCATATCAAGTATAGAAACAGTCATATTATAAGTCTGAAGCATTCAAAGAACAGCGCATGAGCGATATTTATCAAATTACAAGTTAGACCACTACATGCAACTTAATATAGTATATTGCACCCTTGTGCACACACTTTCCCACACATAGGGGAAAACTACATAAGTCTGAGGCACTCATTGGAGTATTGGCTATGTGGACGACACTTATTGACAGAGGGGTCTTTGGGGCAACTCGACACCGTGAACCCACTAACCTAATTTTCAACAAATTCATTCCAAGGGTGAAAAAGGGTGAAGAACTAGGATTTGATCAATCAGCGAAGAGTGGCAGTGTGTATCCCAGTTCAGAATATATCAACAAAAAAGTCATAGACAACCCAAAACAACGAAGTTGATCGCATTCAGATCTAGTCATTATTTTGTACTGGACACCTGCATCACAATCGGACACTAACATCGACGATAGTGTCTAAATACAACGGTAGTGTCCACAGCCGCAAAAGTGCAATTTTCAGAATCTGACGACTAATCCAAAATATTGATCTTGCATACTTTATCCCTATTTCCAGTCCAAATCTATTTGTGCATAATAAACTAGCTAAGTACCATTGTTTTTTATTTATTGCAATATCTTTCAATAGGTGTACTTTACTATTTTTATCAATCTCAATTGTATAAATTCAAAATATTGTTTATCTGAGTTTTCTATTAATTAGTCTGCTATAGAATAATTTATCACCCTTGTGCTTGAACTCCTTTTATATTCTTAACCCTATCTACCCCTTTTTAATTTAGAGTTAAACATTTGGTGAACACGACCTTTGTGTCTCCTTTGCAAACCTAGTTTGATTTAAGGTTTCCAACCTCCTAGGATTTTAGCTTGTTGTGATTGATTTTTAGATCTGAAAATTTATCCTGGGATTTTATACTCGTCTGGTTACAAAGGTTTCATGTTCATACACTTGCAATTTTTTCTTCTTTAATTAGCACATTTTGGCCTACCAACTCTATTTTTAAATTCCTTTGAGGTTTGTTTACTCAGGTTTGTGTACTCAAAAACCTCTTTTTGTTCCCCTAAATTCTATACGAATTTTTCAATTTTTACAATTTACTATTTTTAGTAAATATTGACATACAAAGTGAATGGTGTACTTGTTTTCAAATTAATTTCTAAGTTTCCTCAAAGTTTGTATTTTATTCAAAAATCTCTCTTAGATCTTTAAAATATTTTTCTGATTTATAGAAATTGTTGATTCTTTACTAGGAATATTCTAGGGTTTTGCTTTTGAAACATTCTATATAGTTTGGCTTGTTTTTTAATTTCAAAACAGCTCAATTTTCAAATTACAGATGTTTTTTCACGTTTATATTGATATAATAAGAAACCTCTTTTTGTTTGTCAAAATTATATATGGTGTTGTCAATATTCAATTTACTATTTTTAGTACATCTTTCTATACAATGTGCAAGAAATACCTATTTTTTCCTAATTTTCTGGGTTTTACTTATTGTATATTTTTACTGAAAAACCTTTCTCAAATTTTCAAAAAACTCAACCAATCTCCTGAAATTGCTACATTTGTATTATGCAAAAACTTGCTAAAGCTTTCCTTGAGGGTTTCAACTTTCTAGAGTTTCAGATTGCTGCATTTATTTTTTCTAGAGCTGAATTTTTTTGGGAGGCATAATATAAGTGATGTTTTTTCTCCTATTTGCCCTAGCCTTCGTGCTCTTTATTTTGGGCATGTTTGGAAAATTTAAAATGGAACCTCTTCCTCTTCCCAACCCTAAGGAGTGTGATAGCTACTTTCCCTCCAGCCATGTCCATGTTATCACCACTCTAAGGGGTAAGGTGGCCCATCCTATTGTACCTATCCTTCCTCAAACCCCTCCACCTCCCACATCCCCTCTAGATGGTGTGTGTATGTATATTTTGTAATGTCCCCATTTTTTATTAAGATCCTTGTGGGACCCTTAGCCCATTCTTGTTTCCAATGGCTAAGGGCATAAGAAGGTTTTGGGAAATGGTGGACCACTTGTGAAAAATTACTCATGAAAAAGGTACTTTATTTTCTAATTTTGAGTTATGTTTTGAGAAAAAATACTTTATGTATATTTCACTTAAGTGGAAGAGTTTTAGGTCTTGGCTTATAAGACTTAAGTTGATTTTAAGTTAACCCTCTCTTTCTATTTTGGAACGCTACATTTGGAGGAGGGTATTTAAGGAGGAGGCTTCATTTGAAAATGTGTGCATATGATTATTGGCTTTGGTGATCAAGTATGTCAAGCTTGGTTATTGGAGGTAGATGCTTGTAGAATGTTACCCTTCAAGTTCTACTAAATGTTCTACAAATGGTGTCTATCAACACCACCTATTGATTCGAAAATTGTGTTCAATTTCTTTGAAGATTATTTTGAATTTGCATCTAAGATTTCAGCTTGTGGCGATTGGATTGGGAGACTTGGGCGAACTTGTTGGAGGGTTTGCAAGTGTGGTGAATTGCTTGAAAAGGAAGGTTGTTGACTTCCACTTGGGCGACTTGCTTCGTGGTGTGAGAAATCATCTTCGGAAAGCTTATTTATGGTAGAAACCCTCTCATAGAGTTTTGAATATTTTGTGCAATTTTTACTTGGAGTGAATTGTTTTGAGGTATGTTTGCAAGTGTTTAGGGCTAATCTATGCCTAGAAAATATCCAATAATTATTTGCTTAATTTTGAGGGTAAGACTAGGGTTTTCAGAACTTCGAGGCATCATTTGAAGGTCTTTCAATAGTTGAAAAACTCTGATTTTTATTTCAATTAAAGGAATATATTTTTATCTTCAGTTCAAGCTATTACTTGCTCAAAAATTCCAAGTATCTTGCAAGTTATTGAATTTACAAGTTTCAACTGTATTTTCGCCATATAAATTCTGAAATTCAGTTTTTGTCAAATCTGATTGATGAAATAAATCAATTATATTTTTCCCTATGGTCCTACAAAGTTTCAAAATTTTTGGAAGTGTATTAGGCACTGAAATCACCATAAAACACTCGCTGCCTAGGGTTTGGACGATTTGTGTGTGAAGGGTGAAAATTTGCAAATAAATTCTAAATTGTGGAGTTGCTGATTTATATTTCAAAATTCAGTTTATGTGTAATTTGGATTGGGGTTTGAAGGATATTGTTTATTTTAGCTTGAGTTCCTATTTGGGAACACTACAATCCAATCCAAAGCACCTAAGGTTTGTGCTTGTGAAGCCCTAAAAGATCAAATCACCACTATGAGCAAGTTAATTGAGAGTTGCAATTATATAAATGCAAAATCCATAATATGCTAATGGTAATCATGTGTTTGCATCTTTATTTAGCAATGTTGTGTCCAACAAGGTTTCATATCAAAATAAGAAGCTAAAAGAGACTTCATCTACAACTAGTGATTCAAAAAGTGAACAAAAGGCTAATAAAAGTCCAAGTGAAATCATAAAAAGAAATGCTTTGAAACAAAATCATTCAACTACCTCTTCTACATCTTATAAGGAGATCAAAATACTATTGTACATATTATAGAATGCATGGGCATCATATAGATTATTGTTGTTTGGCTTTAAAGAAGAAAATACAAAATACAAATGATAGTGGTGATCCTATAATAGACACATCAATCAAGCCACCCATTCACATTATGAGTACCTTTCCTAAAGCACAACCACAAAAACAACAAATATGGTTACCAAAGGATAATTCAGCGCAAAACCAATTGCAAAAAGCAAAATCAAACCAAGAAAACGATACAAATCTATCTCTCAATAATGATAATCAGCTTTCAAAACAATGTGATTTTGGACAACAATATTTACAACACTTTGGTTATCATGGTTAAGAAATGGGAAAACATTCACACAGCGTCACTCATCCTATCTCCACAGCTCATCATAATGATTGTCAAGCTTTGGATATATCGGCAATACTAATGAAAATCATTAAAATATACAAATTCATTTTTTAATGCAAAAGAACAAGACCTATAAATGGAAATAGATCCAAGGAAAATGCACAAACAGAACAAGAAAAGAAAAACTTGGAACAAGAACGGGTACAAAAGGAATAATTACAAAAGGCAATGTTACAAAAAGAGCAATCGGCACATCAAATGTTTAAAACAGGGTTTCTAATAAAAGAAGTCAAAGAGTAGGAGACACTTGACAAATCTAAAGTTCCAAATATGGTTACAAAGGGAGCAACTACAAGCCTTTCCTCATATCAAAAAACTTCTACTCTCACTGCTCATATCGATGATAAACAATCTTCAGATGAACAATCCAGCAAACTATGATTTGATCCGCTCAATAATTTAACACAATCTATTCATACCTACAAGACCTAGTATATATCAGTTGAATCCATCACCAACAAATGCGAAACCGAATATAGATAAATGCAAACCAAAGATACCAATTACAAACTTACCAAAAGAGCATGATACACTTTCCGATTCTACTATGCACACATATGGCACTTTTCATTCAGGGAATGTTATCCATTTACCACTCTTCGCAGATTCTCATCCTCGTCTTGATATCATTGGATAGTTTATACAATTTGAAAAAAATCCAAAATTCCAAAAATACAAAAGCATTCAAATAATTCAAAAATACAAAAATATTTAACATTCATATGTTTTATTAGTTCCTTGGCATCTATTTTATTTGTTTTATGTTAGAAGACAGCATATCATTTCATTGCTTATCATTTCATTCCTATATACACATGTTTCACATTTCTTTTAGTGTGATACAAACATATCAAGACACATGATCTATGCACTTCCAGATGTTGGATCTTTCCTCTACTCACATCATATAGTACATTGAGGGCATTTGTTTCTTTAATCAAGATTGATACAGGTTACATATCATTTATGATCATTTCTACACTATCATGTTTGAGCTTACATGCTAACACTTACACATGTCTATATCCATGCTCATATCTTTCACAAAGTATTTGATATGCCATACTACATGACATTTTTGCTAACACATATATGCAAGGGCTAGTATAATATGCTTATGTTGGTTGCTTATGCTTCCTCTATTTTTCACTTTTTTGAGTGTATTACATTGTTTGCTGTTGTCTTGTTTGGGAAACATTTAAATATGTTCTTTTTTTGTTGGCCCCTGTGCCATTGTATGTTGTTTGGACATTTTAATGTCATTCTATGTGGATTGCCAATTTAAATACGTCATCCCTTTCAATTTGTGTGGCATTTGAACATGCCCTTTGTATGAAGTCTCCTTGGACCATTCTTTTGCATTACATTGAGTGCTCTTGTGTGTGTGTTTGTTAAACTTGTATTGTTACTCTCTATATGTTGCCAATTTATATCATGCATCTTTGTGACTTGATGTGATCACATACTACGAGCCTAATTGATATATCTATTTCGACATGTTATCCCTACATGCTACATGATTCATGCATTAGATTATATGGCTACCTTATTCTTTTGAAGTAAGGTACCTGCCAGATTTTGCTTCCCTTACCACAAAAGGGAAGAGCATATCAGTGGGGCAATGTCATAAGAGCATGACCTCCACATTTTCACAGTTTTCAGATTTTAATGGGGGCATGTCATTAAAGCATGATCACATTTTCACAGTTTCCAGATTTTAATGGGGACATGTCAAAAAAATGACCTCCACACTTATACACCTCAATATTTCTAGATTTCAGTGGGGACATGTTATAAAAACATGACCTCCACACTTATACATCTCAGTATTTCCAGATTTCAGTGGGGGCATGTTATAAAAACATGACCTCCACACTTATACACTTACTCAATATCTCCAGACTTCAATGGGGGCATGTCACAAAGACATGACCTCCACACTTGCACAATCTCCAGTTCAGTTTTATTATTCAGATATACACTTTTTTTCAAAATCCTAAACATTGTACCAATTTTGCATAGATGTGAAATAGAGTTTTTCAGATTTATGACACATACTCTAGCTCAGACATATTAGAGGTGCATATGTCATGCTATTGCACCAAAAATTGCAAACTTTACCAATTATACTACTTATCAAGACGCACTGATTACACCAGGATGTATTGTTATCGAGCCTTTTATTTTGCAACAATTGGTTCATTTTATAAGTTGAAGTAATTAGATCATTGAACCTCACCATATTTATAGATTGGAGTGATTAAATCATTCAAACTCACCAAATTTATAAGATGAGTTGATTAAATCACTCACCCTACCAAATTATATATATTCACACTTGAGTTGTGCGATTGAGATATAATGATCTCAATGGCCGTGTCATAACTCATCCTTGCACCGGATTGGGGGCATAATACTTTCCAATCTCCCTCTCCAAATCTCCAAGAATCTAGTCTAAACCTTTTCCACCTCCAATGCTTCATAAGAAAGCATCTTTACCTGGTCAAAGCATCAAGAAGAAACATGGTTGTATAGACACACAAGTGTACTCCTTCCGTGCTCTCTTCCTTTTCAAGTGTTTCAGTTATTTCAAATTTCAAATTAAAAGCACTAATCTATACTATAACATGCTCTTGGTTACAAGTCATACACCAACAAAGCACTCAAAGTGGACTCGGGGAAAGACAAGATGTGCTATACACACCCTAGTACATATTTCTTTCATTTGACCTAGTAATTTCATCCTTATACATTACTAAATTAAAAGGGGGCAAATGTAGATACTAAAACTGAATATTTATAACATCTCAATTTTGTACATTTGACAAATATCAATCAGAGCTCTACCCTTCAATTCTAGACCTCTCTACTGTAATGTCCCTCTTCACTTAAATTCTCATTTGTAAAGAATGTTTCTAATCTTCTTATTCCCGAGATACAAAATAAATCAATACAAGGGAATGAAAGGAGATAACTAAATAAGGATTAAAAAAGCTAAAGTCTATCAAATATATTTAATTATTCTTTTGATTATTGACGGGGCCACTTGGAGTTTTTAATTGAAAATTAATAATTCCAAGATTTGTTTAAATCTGAAATAAGGAGCAATCGTGGGAAGATAAAGATGTGTGACTTTTCAAATTAGAAACATTCTAACTCCAATGGATATCGATTGCTTTATGAAGATAAGTTTTGGAAACTTCAGTTTTATTGAAGAGAATTGCTTGCTTTGTGAGTTGGATTTGGCAACTTCTTCATTATTAAAAAGGGATCGATCTAGAGAAGAGGATTCATTCAAAAAAAAATCATTTGTTTCTATGTTCTTATCAAACGATGAAGGAAATCATCTTCAGGACAGAAACCCTGAGTATTTGGGATGCAAACCCCATAGTAGTACATGAAGGTATCTAAGGCATATTGATTTTTTGAGCCAGTATAAGGTGCACAGCAATAGTGAAGGTGACTGGAGCGAACTACAGCATTCTGGACTGTTTAGAGAGACGTGCTGCTATGAAAGTGAATCGCCGTATTCTGTGAAAGAGACGTGGTCTGTTCTTCCCAGATTTACCACCCGCTGAAGAACACGTGCAGATTGGGCTGATTCTTGTATATATTGGTGCCGGAAGACTTACAATATCAAAGTGGTTCCTACTGGAAATTATGGGCGCTCCATTAGAGGTTCTTGAATTGCAGATTGGTGTATCTACCAGGTTCTTTATTAGTTAATGCTCCATTGTTAATTTCTGCAACTTTCCAATATAGTTTTTGGTATTTTCTCAAGATACTTAAATTATAATAAAAACTCTTGATCCCATATGCTATCATTCTGTGAAGTTCTTTGTTTAAGTATTTTCCCTGTGTACAATTTGTTGAATTAAAGTGTTTGTCAAACTAAAAATTTTGCGTAAATACTTAATACATCTGGGAAAGAATATTTCATCTACTGCTGAAAGACTCGCATTTGCCAGCTCATTATGCCTAAATACTTATCTCTTAGTCCGATCCATATCATTTTGATAACCCAGGTCTCTTGTACTGCACAAAAAACTTAAAACCTGATAAACATCCTTCACTATTAGTTTTTAATCCCATACCTATTTTCTAACCTTCTGGACACTACCGACCACAGAGGGACACTACCGCCAACGATAGTGTCCAAATCCTTATCTAATGTCCAGTAGCCAAAATTCATCCAAATTGCAAATGATTCGAAACCTATGGGTTGGCCTATTTGTCTTCTTGAATCCTACCATGAGATATTTTCAAAAGGTGTGGTATAAATACAAGTCTAAGTCTTCTCATTCCTCATCTAGCAAATACCAAGCGGACGCTTTGGTGAATACAAGTCTAAGCGATTGCTCTCCTCTTTTGAGGACTTCCAAATCTCCCACATCCCTCATTTGGAGAACACCAAGGCGGATGTTTTGGTGAATACTATCTTGGATTTCCTGGTTTGATGTCACTTTTTGTCCCTTATTATGCAAGAGCTAGAGCTAGAGCTAAAGTTGGATCGTGCAAAGCTTAGGCTTGTACCCACCGGATCGCACCGTCAATATTTCATCCGTCGCTATTCTCATCAGGTAAGTGTAGATGATGTACTCTATTTTCCTTTTTTATCTCTTTCTTGTTTTTTGTTGTGGCTTCCAAGTACCACACAACACTCCTTGTTCTGTTGTATCTCGGAGGCATATGTAATCGTAATTCCTCTCACCCTACTCCCTATGATTAAATGTCTACTTGTCATGCTTACCATTTGATCACCGAGAGACCATTTTGATCTCAAACAACCCTCTAGAGAGAGTTTGGCCTCCCCACACTGCCTCAAGACCTTCTAGGCAATCCCACACCCTGCGCAGCCCTTTTCGACTCTTATTTGGACCTCTTAGGCACATTTGCAGCCTAGGCCTCTCATTTTCTTTAATACCTGCAACCCAAGCACAACTTACCCAAATTTGTATGTTTCAGCTTCAGTCCATTGCACAACTACTATAAACGGTCATTTTTTGGCAAATTCAACTTTGGGAAGCCCTATTCAGGTCCAAACTTGCCTCTCAACCCCTATTTTTTATGATCTTGCCTTCTTGATAACTCTTCATCTTTCTTGAGCTCTTCTTGGATTCTTGGCAAACTCTTGACTTCTTGATAGCTCTTCATCTCTCTTGAGCTCTTCTTGACAACCACTTGGCTCTTGATCTCTCTTGAGCTCCTCTTCTACACACTACATGATTCTTCAGCTATCTTGAACTTTTCGCTTGGAAATTCACAGATTCACTAGTTGTTCATCCTGGATTGACTCATTTGTTGGTCATTTGTTCTTGCTCCTGTTGTATTAGCTCATGTGTTGCATCAGTTAGCCTTGCACTTGATTTGTGCACTTGGATTGGCCCTCACATCTCATGCTCATCACTACCTCACTCTCTCTCTTGGGTTGTTCAGCATCAGATTGGATAGAGCTCATCACGCAACTCCTTCCTCTAATTAGATCAAGCTTGGATTCTCAGTTGGTGGATTCTTGCATTCTTGTTTAGCAAATCTGAGGGCACTTTGTTTGCAAAGTGACATCATTCATTTGTTTAGTTGTAGTATTGTTGATAGGATTTAGAGATTACATGTTAGGGTTAACTCTATTTTGAATAAGCATTTAGCATAGATTCTAAAACACATTTGCATTTCCTTTTGAAAACGTCTTTCTTGCTAAAATTGTCTTTCATTTCCTAGGTTTGCATGCTTCTGAATCGTTATTTCTCGTTGAAATTGCTTGTTTATTTAGATAGCTTTGCTTTCATGTTTAAAACGCATTGTTTCTTTCCTTCAGTTACTTGCATTGTTGCAGTTAGAGCAGTTAGAGATACTTGTTTTTCTGTGAGCTTGATCACGCTAGTCCTAACCTATTTTGTAAGTTCGTCTTTGGTCTAGTGCAAGCCAACAAATCAAATAGCTACCATAGACCTATAGTGGCTTCATATGTCTTTCATCCCAATAGGTGTTTGCTTCTTAACCCTCTGCCAAACGCTTATGGATCGTTTGGATTCTTAGAGTTACAAATACATGCTTCTATGACAACTACATTACCATGATAACATACCCTCCATATGTTGACATAATTGTACATGATTCTATCTTTATCAAAATGATATAGTTAACTCTTCTTTTGAAATAGGTGACTTGCAAGCTACATCCCTCATTTCAAAAGGCGGTCATTACAGTGAACTTGTCTTAGATATTCAGGCCTCCATGGGCAAAAAAATCAAATACTATAATAAAGCATAGGTTTCAAAGATTGAAAGTAAATTCAGAAATTAAACACATGATAGAAATTGCCATATTGTTATAGATAATGGGGGCATATGATATGCATATGCACTCACTTTACAGAAATTCGAGTACAGATTCAAACACATTTGAATGCATATGCATGGGCACATGCAAAATAGTTATAGGAACAAACATTATAGGTTTCACATACAATTACAATTGAGCATATAGATGTATGGCATTCTATATCCTTTGCCACAAATTCAGAGGGCATAATATTGATTCATGCACATATATACATTTTACCAAAGTCAAAATGCATGATATTGGTTCATGCGTATATGCACTAGAATACAGTCGACAATTTCAAATGCCAAATGGTTGTTATTTCACTTCAAATCTATTACACTACGATCATGATGGGGCATGAATACTCTTCATTCTCGTTCAATCATGCAAGTAGAATCTAGATCCATCTGCAGCAGTGTAGTTCATTCTATTACAAGGAATGTATGTTTGAATCTAATGGCACTCAACGATCTTGGCATTACTTCTAACGAACCCATTATGTGGTTCCACATTTTTGCTACGCGTGATGTACGTTCGAGTCTAGCAACACTCAATGGCTTTGGCATCACTTCTAGTGAACCCATCGTGCTTCCATCTTCTTTTAGATTAATACATTGAGTACTCCCATTCATGAGAGTTGGATCATGCATCTTTCCAACTCAAGGGTTTGATTAATTATTTAAAATTGGGACTTGATCACTGTCAAATTTGCCAATGGTTCAACATGAGAAACCATCTCTCCAACTACTTCGACAAGGGGGCACATTTCTCCAATGCTTCATCATCTTTTACAGGTTACAAAGCAACATGGTATCATCTCCATACACGTGTACTTCCTTACTCTTTCAATTTTCAAACTTTCAAAGTTTCAGACTTTTCAAATTTCAAATATGAACAATGACTACATGCGTTGTTGCAAGGTTTGCTAAAATTGAGTGCCCTGCACAATTGGAGTTTTATATCAAAGGAAAAGCATGTTGTACACACTCAAGTTTATCCTTCTCCTTTACTCTAGCAATTTCATTACTAAAATAAAGGGGGGGCAAATGTAATTATCTAAATCTGGCCACAAGTACTTGACAATGTTAATTTTTGACACATCTTGAACAACTTGACTTACACTCAAATACGACTCTTATTTTCCATTCGTCTAGCCAATTATCCATGCGTGCACTTGAACCCTTTGTTTGTTGTCACTAACACAATAGTTTCCAAGTCAAAGCTCAAATTTCTTCATATCATTTTCATATTGTTTTAAAACTCAAGACAGTTGTCCCTGCTTTTCTGAGATAGGTATGCGCTAGACAAACAAGTCCATTGCTACAGACCTGTCCACCTAATGCGGCTCCATCCCTATGCCATTTAACGATTAGTTTCCAAAATTCAAAATATTCCTTTGGGTCATCACGCACGTTTCACAAATCAACTAAATAAAATTGTCAAAAAGTTTCACTATATAAGCAATTCAAAATTTTATTTCAAAAAGACTATTTTTATTTGGCATCTATCTTTTTACACTACTGCAAACTGAGCAAATATATCATTTTCTTTCCAAATTCAAGATCATTCACTAGGAGCAGTCACAAGCCAAGTCTTAAGCCTTTTAAATCAAGTCAAGATCTAACATTGTCAAGTATCAAAGTCAAATTTCTAGTTGCATACATATAGTCAAGGAGCACTATTGCACAATCACTTTAGGTGGAATAATTACGTGTGGCTTGATTCCCTCTTCGGAGTATCTGGATATGTAAGCAGTTGTCAATCATCAATGGATGTAATTGGGGTCAGCTCAACCCATTGCACTTCCCCTCTATTTTTGTAAGTTTCAAGCTCTCACAAATACCCCTAGATTTTCAACGCAAAGAGAAAGAAAATAGCAATTTTTGCACAACATCTATAGAAGCAAAATATCTCAACCCTCTCAGTAGACACAAGTGCAAGAAACAGAATAGTCATAGTTTCATCATAGTCAAAGCGGACAAGTCCGCAGTCAATAAGCGTGCACATGTCCAGAAATATCCACAGACCTTGCCTCTGGATATAAGCTGTCACAGTCTTGTTTTATTTTATTTCTCACTATCAAACATCATTTACAATCAAATACTTACTATTTTTAGCATATGCCACTTGTCAATTTCAATTTCAGTTGATTTTGCTTCACATTCAGATTTATAAATAAATGTCATATATTATAATCTGAATAGATCTCTCAAGTTTTATACCTATTAAACAAACATTTATGTCTTATCAAAAATACGGTAAAACATATTGGTGAACCTGTACATTTTCGAGCATTGTTTTTCTGATTTTTGTCCTAGGGATTTAAATTAATTTCTGATTTCTATACACATCATTTCTTCTTATTGGTTTTTAATTCAATTCCTTTGTCTTTTTTTTTCTTAATTTTTTATAAATGTGTTCTAGTAAATGTAAAACTCATATGAGTTGTGGTTTTGGGCAAAGCGGTCATTAGTTTTCCTGAATCGTGGTGTGAGGGATACTACTCCACTGCTCAAGCTATTAGACATCACTATTTACAAACTTTAGTTTCCACGCACCTCATAGTATATCAGAAATGCATAGCATTTTTTATTTTTCAACCATAGGAAGTCTTTCAGTAATTAGATTATATAGTGCATCAGTGAGCAGTTAGCCCTGGTAAGTTACTCTCAATGTACCTCAAACACGGTATAACACGACTATGGGACAGTGGAATCTTTCGTAGTTAGTGCCCCTTTGGGCCTTTACCTTCACTATTTACACCTGGGATCAATATATCTAAGAGCCTATAAATCAACCACACCCTGTCTAGATACACCTCTAATACCATTTGCAAATCCAAAGTTCAAAATCAAATAATGGCTATAATGACTGAATTTTGCTTCTATTTTTTTATCCAAAATGTTCAAGATATTTCAACGGAATGGAGAACCCAGATGATCGCAAGCTTAGGAGGGGCAAATATGGTGAAGACCAACAAATAGTGATAGCCGCCATAGACCCAAGGAAAAGGGGAGAGACCAATCAAAAGGATGTTGCAGGGACACACATAGAACGCAAGGGACATGAGACCAGCTCTCATGTAGAGAAAACACGCTCCAGTGATTTAGAAACACATGCCCATGAGCAGGTAACCAAAGCTTTGGTAGGACCACTGATGGGGTTGCTTGGGACCCATTGGACATGCATGAGTTACCCCAGTTATCTATATGTGCCTTGAGTGAGCGCTTGAGTATCATTTGCATGATGTCTCAGCGTAGATAGCTAGGCTTATTTTTTAGGTTCACGCTAGTGGCGTAGACCTTTGGTTGTGCTAAAGAAACCCAACATTATTTCTGTTAAATTTATTACGCCAAGAGACGTATTAGCACGAACCTTTGGTAAAGTGCTGGAAAAACAACATTGTGCCTACTAAATTTATTACACCAAAAGACATTCTACAATGGCAGCCGAGGGGGGTGGTGGTGGGCTGTAATGTCCATGAATGTGTTCACTTTTAATTCCAACCTTAAATTTGATGTCCATTTGACTGTCGCTTAGAAGTTTTTCCTTATTCTTGGAGAATTCTACTGAAAAATCATAATATCTTGGCCATACAGTGAAGTTTGAAGCCCCTATTTTTGGAAAGATTGTTTTGGGCTCGACAATTTGTCACCAGTCATTGGTAAATTTGCGGAGAGGGTAATGAAGTTATTAATAATTATTGTAAGTGAAAAATACAAGATAAGGTCCTTGACATTGATATCTCTTGGTGTTTTTCAAATAGATGTATTTAAGATATATGAACTAGTTTATGCTTTAACTACATCCTTCTTTCTTTCACTTTTCTCTGTTCGCTACAAATTACAATAAACATAGTAAAAAAATTATTATTTATTTAACAATCTATTTAACAAATTTTGCTAACATTAAAAATAAATATAGCGACGAGTTCAAATAAAATAATAAAATTTAATTTCACCCTCCTTAGAAAATTTACTACCCAAAAGCATTTAACAACTCTATCAACATTAACAATTTACAATTTAATAATCCTATATATCCATAACAATCCTTTAAACAATTCAAGATGACTCTCTCTCCTATTTTCACTAGGTTAAGCTTAAAAGAATATATGTATCATCAATTAAGTCTATCATTCCTTACCAAACTTTTTATCTTTGAAGACGGGTAAGGTAGTTCATTCAAAACGTTGGACAAAAGCTTCAAGAACTTCTACGGAGTATATCCAAAAAAGCTTTGGCAATGTCTTCTTGCGAAAGTCTTCGATATAAAACCTTGTAAAACCAGATTATGGCCTTCAACACATCCAAGAAAGTAGCTTCAACAATTAATATGACTTACAAAACACAACTGGTTGAGGTAATATTTTCTTACACCTATTGGGGTGTGGTTTTTTTTTGGGCAGGTCATTCTTTAGGCTTGTACTTGCAATATAAGTAAGACTTGGCAAGGATATGCTGCATTGGCATTCTTAGAAAGACAATGTTTTCAGCTTCAATTTCAAGACATTAAAGCCAAAAATCATCTCTTTCACACATTAGTTACCCCATCACTTATTCAAATGTGAAGTTTGGGGGCCAATGGCCATTACTTGAAACAAACTAGTCACAATCACATTGAGAGAGTTCTCGTTTCAATAACATCAAAGCAAGGTTGACCAAAGAAAACAGTTATAAATTTAATTATTTTAAAAAAATATGGAGCACATCCACTGACTTAATTGATTTACCATGTTACGATGTTGCATAGGATTCATTGTATGTCAAATCCAATTCAGGCTGCAATAGATATCCCTATTTATCCCTCTAATCTTCTATGCAGCTGGCTAAACACAGATGCAAATATGGTAAGATAGAGTTGCTACTCTTCTCCAACAATTGGATATTGAGATATAGAGACTCGCTCCTCTAGAGTTTTCCATTGACGCCCTTCAACTCGAGAAACTAAAAATTAATAGAGATATCTATGAGGATATTTATAAAGCTTATATTAAGGTAAGCTGGACAAATTTGAGAGAGGATTTAACGCCCAGACATCTCCAACATTTCCAATTTTATTTGTGCCTCGAAGAATGGTAAATCCAGATTCTAAAATAATCTAATGAAAGGTTGCCTTGCTTTTTAGGAGTTCCTTTTAGCACAATTTTGGATTTGTTCCCATCCCCTTTGTATGCAATTACATCACCAATAGGGGTGTACTTGCAGACTTTGTATCCTAGAACCTGAATTTCGTGATAATTTTAATTTTAGATTCTCACAGTGTTCCACTCAACTCCGTAGCAAATTGGGTTTCAGCAACTTAGATGATAACAATCCAACCAAACATTGACTCGTTGAAAACCATCCAAAAAGATCAAAACGGGAAACAATAAAATGCATAAATCTGGAGGGGAAGGAGCGTACTGGTGAGCATACCCGACCACCACAACGGCTCTATCAGATACGAATACCCTCCCACGCCTGTCAATCATATACAAACACATTATGAGCTTGGAGAGGTATTTTCTTGTTACAAAGAAGCAGCAGCAATAAAATTCACCTGCGAGAACACCGGAGGCAACTGCTGCCCCTTGGAGGCCCTTTTTCTTAATTATAAAACTGGCTCCTATAAATGCACTCGATACAAGAGCCACAACGACCCCTTTCACGTTGTCAGAGGACCAAAACCCCGTCCCCATATTACTACCTACTTAACACTGAAGAACAACAATCTCTCGCCAAGATTTTCCGTGCGATACTGGCAATCATGTTTGTTTCCTATCCTCTGAGCGTCGGAATGAATGATCGGTTCTCCCGTACAAGTAGACCAATTTGTAGGGTCACCCCGGCCCACGGACTATTTCACGTTCGACCCTGCCTGCGATGAATTTTTTTTTTTGAAGTTATCTATTCAACATTGCCTTCTTTCAAAATGTTACTACATTCATGGTTGGATAGTCTATGTATTTATGGTAATCTTTTTAGAATTGTTGATGTTCTTAAAAGAATTTCACTTTATATTTAAAAGTGTTTATTTTTAAAAAAAATTGATTGTATTTTATTTAAAAAATACGATCATATGACTATTAAATTCAGTTTTTACGATTTATTCTTTTAAAGTATTTTAAAGTTTTAAAGGTGTTTTAATAGATATATTTATTATAAATTATTATTTTATGGAGGTCTTTCAAAAACTTTTAGTCTTCTTGATTACTTTTTTAGTTTTCTTACAGTGATTGACTATTCTCCTCGAACAACTTCTTTGGATAGATTTGTAAATAAAGATAATTGGTTCTTCCTTGACTGTAAAAATAGTGCTAATTTATTCCATTGGTGTTTTAATTTTTGTTTGACTACGCTCCTAGTTTCGCTACATGTTGTTTCTTCTTTGGTTAGGACCCATAGAAAACAAGGAGCTTTTGTTTCGGTTAGCCATGTTGATACTCCTCTCCAACGACAGTCCACCTCTAGTCAACTCACCTTATTAGTAGTAGACATTCTTATCTCCTTCTCTAATGAGTCCCCTGAACTTTCTTTGCCAGATTCTTTTATTTGTGAAGTGGAAACAGACATCAACAATAGAAGTTTGTTTGGCAAGTGTGTGGGACTTTCACTCTCTCTGATTGATCTTAAAAGTTGGGCCTCCTCTTAATGGTCTTCCATTGTCATTCCTTGTTTTTCTTTAATGGGTATAGGCTTCTTTCAAGCCACTTTCAAGACTTCTGCAAATTGTGCCTTCGTCAAAGACTTCGACCCCTGGTTCTTTGGTAATCATGGGTTTGTCTTCTGCACTTGGGATCCTTTTTTTGATGCAGAAAAGACTGATTTTTGCTGCTCTAATGTGGCTTAGATTTTATAATCTATCATTGGTTTTGTGCAAAGAGAATCATCTTAAAATGTTGACTAATTGGGTGGGTTCCTTCATCAAAATGGAGGAGAGATATAGGGGAAGCAAACCTGCAAGAGTTTGTGCTCTCTTTGATTGTCCAAGCCCCTCTTTCACTCTGTCAATGTGGTTTCTTCTTAGGGTGCCTAGACTCAATTCCTCAACTATGAAGAGCTTCCTTTCAAATGTTTTTGTTGCAATGGCATTGGGCATTGTGTGGGTTCTTGTTCATTTTAGGGTTCGTGTGGTCATTAGTGGGTTTGGAAAATGGAGGGCCCTCCCATTTAAGATTTTGTTTGGTGCAACCACAAGGTTTTCTATGCCAAGATATATGATCCCCTTCCTTCTTCGGCACCTAACATCCTTGGTTATCCTCTAGGGAAGGCGTAGAAGGCGGATAATGTCAGAGACCCTCTTCTTTCAGGTGATAATAATTCACTCTTAAGGGTGAGGGATCAAATGGTTTCACCCTACTTTCACATCTCCTCTCCCTCTAGTTCCAAAGGGAAAATTTTGATTGAGGAGATCCTTTCCAAGAGAAGGATGATTCCATCCAGCGGATGATGTTTTTTTGGAGTTCATTCAACGAATATGTCGTGTTGAATCCTTTTTCGTTTGAGAGCTCTATGATCTAATATAGCTTTATTGCTATCGGTTGGTGGATTGTTTTCAGCCTGATCATCGATTTTTCATTTTTTTTTGGTTCATCATTCTCCCCTTTCATTATTTTTTTATATCTTTGTCATTTTCCTTATGTTATTTTTTGAGGGGTTTTTGTGTCACTAGTTTTTGTATTATGTGTTTTGTTGGGGATCTAGACCTCTTGTTTGTGCCCTAGATTGGTTTGTTAGCCTTAGTCAAAATCTAGTGTGTTTTTGGTGTAGACATCCAATTCCTATCACCATTATGTTGAAATTGTCAATCTTACTCAAAATTATGCGACAATGCACAATTTGGGCCAAAATCACTAAAATGTGTTAAATGGTTTGAGCTTGTCATATACAAGTGTTGATTTAGTCAAATGTATCCCTAAATGGGGAAATACATTTTATGTGATTTTTGGTTGTTCTCAAGTCACTTCAAGTCAAAATGATGAAAATATAATTTGATGCTCTAAACCACTAAATTCTTCTAATTCGAAAGTACACATTAAGTGCATGTGTTATTTTACATCCACAATGCTCTAAATGGGGTATTGGTCTATACGCAATTGATGCCTTCTTTTAATTACACTCCAGTCAAATTATGACTCAATAAATTGATGTTTTAACTAGTTTGATTAAGTGAGCAACTAATTTCCAAAGAATTGCATAAAATTTAATTAACCTCACTTAAGCAAATTAATCCAAATTAAGAGCTTAAGTGAAAAAACCATGGAAGTTATTGAAAATTCATTTCTAATATCTACATCATATGGTGACATCATCAGTGGGGTGGCATCCATAAGCCATAAATAGAACAAATATATGGTTTAAGCCCTTTCATGCCTCATTAATGCCCCTTTCTTCCAAATATTAATGGAGATATTTATAGATTGAGCCTCCAAAATTGAATTAATCTATGGCCACACATCTTGATCTCAAGATGAACGGTCATGGTTGATTCTTATCATTTCTAAAAAACTATAAATACAAGGGTCCTCGCTCATCCTTTCAAGCTCTTTTTGTGTAAACTTACTATGCAAAATTATCTTCACAAGCTATTTTTGTGTAATGTTATTATGTTGAATTTACAATAGGATAGCTTCAACTATTAGCACACATTTGATTAATTTCATGAGCCTAGTTCATTGGTGCATTGAGATATGATTAAGGAGCAAGACACTCATTATTGACAAAGACTTGGAGCACCAAATCAGGGGAAAATCATGCTTTTGAGTCGTATTTAGAGAAGGGATGCTCTTGGGAAGGTTTGATGTTATATTCTTTATTTCAATAGCTCTTAGATTTCATTTACAAAATCTCATGAGGGAGTTGGCTTTGTGAGTTATGTTCTTTATGCTTATTTGTATTTTACTTGACTAATGCACGATCTAACTCATTTTGGATTCCTACTCTACATCTTGGCATGCCCAGGGGACCACACGTCCCTTAAAATCAAGGAGACTAATTTGCAACTCTTAAATCTTCTAATACGTGCTTAAAAGTCTCTAAAAATCAAGTTTTGTCTTCATTTTTCATCTTTTTTTGTTCTATCTAATGACACATAATTTACATAGTGACTGGCATAGATTTACTCTAACCGACGTCGATACTATCTTAACCAGTATCAGTCCCTATGTGAAGGGCAGAACATGGTAGAAAACTTGGTTTTTGAGTTTTTTTTTTAAATTTGCTAGCTTTTATTATCTATTTTAGAACTCGTATACTCTTTGTCTGACCTTTGTTTTGTAGGATCCAAAGACCTTTCAGGTTTTTATACTTATTTTGCTAACCATCTTTTTCATGGAATCATTGTGTTTTTCCTATGTTTTTATAGGCAATTGACATCGATTTCAGTTGATCGGTGTCAATATTTCTTAAAGTGATCGACACTAATTTCTTGTAACTGGCATCGATCCCTATGTGGATTGACATCAGTGTCTGTAACAAGAAAATAGAGACTCGAGAGCAAGTTTTAAACTCTTGTTTTCTTATTTATATTTGGGCTTCAAGGCAAACATAAACCCTCTAAAAATTGCAGGACACAAGTTGGAAAAAGGCATAAAATTGAAAATGGTTAAGTCTTGAATAATTTCATTTGGTGCTTAAAAGGAATTTAGATATTTTATGTTTAACTTTTTTATAAAACTTTTACAAGTTTTCAAATAAGGGCAAGGGGGCCCAAATTTCATAAACATCTAACTTCGGTGCATTAAAATAAACACTCACATTTAGATTACATACTCTTAAGAGTATTTTATTTTATGCTTATTTTTTCCAAAGTTGTTTATTTTTGCAAAATGATTGATGCGTGTATGCTTTCCCCCATCCCCTTTAGGGAACTCGAGTGACCAAAAGCACTCTTTCTTTGCCTTGTTGCTTTTAGTCTAAAAGGCAAGAAAAGAATGTTATCAAGGCCCTCCCCAAATTTGTATGAATTAGGTGATACAAATGTGACCTTAAAGTCTTTTCACTTTGTTATATATTTTTATACAACTTGACTTGTGAGCAGGAGTTCATAGCCTCTTCACGGGTTCTCTAGGGAACCATTGACCCAAGAATTCATCTTCCAACATCATTTCAACCCCATTCCATGTTGGGTTATACAAATCGAGGGTGACTCATTAGGATGTTTGCTTGAGCGATTAAGCAAACTTCGTTAGTGGTACTCCATCTTAGATCGTAAGGGCAATTCAAACATCACACTACACTGAGCAAGTGACAGATGTAGTGGTTATGAAAAGGATAATACCTTTTCACAATAAGTCGATTGACATAGATCTACTTGACGTGAGACATCTCTAGCATTAGCCACACTTGGGACCATCTAGACATATGAAAATTTAGTTTTAGAACAACCCTACTTACTGTAGAGATATTGTTGATGCAGGACGAGTAACTCGAAGTTTCATGTCATCATACAATCTCTTAAGAGAAGGGGGTTGTAAAAACCCTACTTATTCATGTGCTTTTATTTTTGGATTAACACTTAAAATCCTCTCAAGAGCATGTATATAGATGAAATTTAATGCTATGATGTAACCTTGTCAGTTTTAGGACTTTGGACATTATATTTAGTTGTATTTTGTCATTTTATCCTTTACTTGCTTGGTATTATTGAGTCTAAAACTTATTTAAAAATTAAAATGCCTCACAACCAAACACTCTTATTATCCACCATTTTATTTGAACAAGGAGGCATTATGTTGACCAAATCAAAACCCCTTTTTGCCTTGTTCAAATCTTCATTTGAAACATTGTGTTTGTCTTTCTTTAATAATGTTGTTATGTTGTCCATTTGAGTCTAGACTATTTTGTAAACATCTTTAAGTCCTTCATTTTTAATTCAAATTCAGAATCTCACCTTTATAAGTCCTAGGCCAATGTGTTAATCGGTTTGTCATTTGTACTTGGTTTGAGTTAACTTATGTACAATTTCCCATTTGGGTTGAAGGTCATTATATAGACCCATCATCATTTTTTTTATATCATTGTGAACTTAGGTTATCTTGTGTTTGCTCACACTCTAAGTTCTAGGACCATTCTACATCCTATTACCATGTGGTGGTGTTATGTTGCCCATTTGGTTTTACCTTTATACGTAGGTGTTTTTGTGTATTTTCATATCTTGAGCTTCTTACTTCGCATTGTTATCTTCCTAATCAAAAGTATCTTATTCTAATTTTCTAGTAGCAACTCATCATAGTTGTACCTAGATTTTACGGTATTATCGTATATTTGACCTAAGTTTGTTGTGTTATCTTGCACTTTAGGTTTCAGATTTATCATACCCTCTTCCAATTTGATGATTTCAACCTACTAAAGCTGAGTAAATTCACAACCATTTCTTCTTTTACTACACCACTTATTTTATTATAGTCTCTTTTTACCTTGTCACTTATTCGAAGAAATTAAAACACACCTTTTAATGTTTGCAAAACACATTTCAAACCTTAACAAATGTAGATAACAATCTTCTAGACATGACACAAAGGTATACTCGTAGTGGGGTCTCTTACAACCCTAGTTATGAGAAAGAGCATTTTTATGATGGACAAGACAATTTATGGTATTTAAAGACATTTTAATGATCATAGCATTAGAAGGAAATTATTTTGAACATCAACCCTTAGAAGACAAAGATGAAGCTCTCCTAAGGTTGATTGAACCAGACAGTATATTATCATCAGACTTTCCTATGAAACAATCACACACGTTAGTTAGGGTAGAAGAGCAACAATGAGAACAATCCCTTATTCATATTTCAAAATCCAACATTTCTTCTTGTAGCAAAGGGAAGGAATCACTCATAGAGTCAATACCTAATGATTAAGATCTTTTTACCAAGATTAAGAAGATAAGTCAATGATACATGGAACAACTTATCGTAGACTTGTCCAACTATTTAGCTATCACTTCAATACACAACGCTTCTAAAGAATAAGAGAATGTAGTAGAACAAACGTAACACACTTTAGTTGAGAACACATCTATGATGGATTTGGTATCTTAATTGAACAAAACAAGCCTAAAGAGGTCTCGCACATGCTTTGCCTGACACAAAGCATACATTTTTAATCATCAAGAGACTTTTGTGCCTTTATAGAATCAAGGAATGAAACAAGCAATACATTTTAAGTAAATTGTTCAAAACACTTTGACAAGTTCTTCTCAACCAACACGTACTTTGGTGTATCGACCATAGACTCCTTAAAATCAACAAAACACTTGCAATTCATGGTGATAGATTTCAGGGAATGCTTATCAACCCAATAATCAGTGGCTCACTTACTCAACTCAAGGAGTGAACCAAAACAAAGTTGCATATTGTAGTGTTTATTGTGCACCAAAATTTGAATTCAAGCAATATTACCAAAGTTAGTAATAAAAATTCAAAACTCAATGACACCAATAGGAATGGATAAAAGAGATAAAATCAGAATAAAAGAACATTCTTACCATCCTTTTTTACCTCTTCATGTCTCCATTCCAGGATTTGTGATTTACATATTAGACTCAGATTTGATATAGTGATGGCATGATTGAAGGATTTTTGATGATGGATGCTTGATTATAGATTTGACATAGATTGGCTATGGACTTGATATGAGCATGACAAATTATTTTGGCATGGCTTTGATATGAGTTTTCAAGTTGCTTTGTCATTGCCCAAGCATGGCTTTTTATAGGATAATGAAGGGAGATTTTACAGAATTTAAAATTATTTAGAAGTCTTTAGTTTAGAGACTTGGAGGAGCTTCTCCAATTCTAGAGGCTTCTTGATTAGCTTAGGGATAATGGAGGATTATGTGGGAGTTAGATAGGGATTAAGATTCATAGGGGTGTAGGAAAGGCTAGGATGTAGGTTAGTAGGTGGGTAAGTGGGGTTATGGGAATTTTAAATTCCCATATAATGGATAACTAGGATTAGATTAGGATAATAGGGTTTAGGATAGAATTAATGAAGGAATAGGATGAATAAGGTTAGTAAATGTAGGATAATTGAAGAGGGATATTAGATAAATGGTCAAGATGGGGGGATTATTTAGCGAGATGAATTAAAATAAATGAGATTAGTGACTATTGGTCGATAATAATGAAGTGAGCAATTTTAGGTGTATACATTTTGCCCCTCTTTGAAAGGGCATCGTGAGTTGAGTGAAGTGGAAGGAGTAATGGTCTTTCAAAGAAAAACCATGTCATGGATGAATGTTAGTAGACGATGTTAGGGGATATGATGCCCCATTGAGGGGACATGTGAGGAAGAATGAGATAGATGGCTACTCAAAAGAGGAAATGAGGGGTGGGAGGAGATGGATAGATGAGGGAATGGGATGCTAGATGTGCGATAGAAGAGGGGATGGTAGAAGATGATGAATTTGACTTGAGTAGTGAGCTATAGATTGATAATGATGCCCCTGGAAAGGACACATGCACAAGGAGTAGAGGTGATGGGTGTCACAATTGTCGACACATTTTAAGGGGGAATCAATCATAACAAGATGGTAATAAGATTAAAAGGTCATATGCTTTACATGTATCCCAAGTAAGGATGCATATAAGGTAAAGCTATTGGCCAAGATAAGATTGATGATTTGATTAGATTAAGGATGGGTATAGCTCAAAGCTAAATCGATCAAGATGATGAAGAGGATGAGGGAGAATAGATGATGTGATCGAGTGACCAAAAGACCAGGGGGTAAGGATGGATGATAGAGATAGTGGTCGAGCTATCCTTGGGCATTGAAACATGGCCAAGTGCTACCTACATAGTCTGGAAAGACCTTAGGCCGATGTAGTTTTGACAAAAATATGATGACGATGATGATGATTAGTGATTATAAAGTGATGATGATAAGGATGATTAGACTACTAGATAAATGATAAAAGTGTAGATGATCAATCCATCACAAATGTCATAAAGTTCATAATAGTCTAAGTAATCCATTAAATATGGCACTTGGTAGTATGCCCCATGATATAGACATGACCAAGAGGATGTTGTGCCAAAGTGAATGGGTAAATGACAAACTCTACATCCTCGAGGGCACATTTGGTGTCCTCAAAGCATCCTCTTTCATTGCCCAAAAGACATGATGCAAACAAAACATAAGAGAAACATGAAATATATATGATACAAAACAAATAATAGACAAATGATAGACAATCAATAGATAAACAACATATAAGTATCTGCATGTAATTTCACAGTGTCTGATCTAATGATGAGATGAGTGACTAGGTGATGGGTTGGATTAGGATAATCATGATGCGATGGGGATGGATGATAGACTTAGATTTGGATAGGATGAAGATGAGGTATTACCCCTAGTTTAAGATGGAAGGATGGATGACACGATAAGATCTTTGAATATCGATTTGGTCTTGAAATTGAATTAAAAAAAGTGGTTAAGGAAGGTGATTAGATAAGTGATGACCAAGGATTACCAACAGATAAGGCCCTGAAGGATCCAATCTAGCAAGGAGACTAGGAGATGATGGGATTGAATACCTTTCACTCTAACAAAGAGTAGTTAGATGGGTGATAGGTATGAAGAGGCAATGATAGGATAGTGATGGGATCAAGTGCCTTCCATACTGGCAAAGGGTAATTGGATGGGTACCAAATATGAAAAGGCCATGATAGGAAGTGATGGGTTCCAAAAAAGTCTTTGATAAGGTGATGTATGTTGATAAGACCTAGCTAATAGGATGAGATGGAAGATATGAAGAGATGGGTGACCATTCCAATTTGGTCTCAAGACGAAATGTGGTATCTAAATGATGGGACAATACAAGACAAATGGAGATGGATACGACTAGGGGATGGGATATAAGACAAGACATGGTAGACTATTTTTGGCTTTTTCAAATTTTATGATTTTTAGGGTTTTTGTCATTTTTCAATTTTTAGGGATTTTTTGGGATATGTATATACACTGTACAAATGGGGTTACTAGCAAAGGTAATGCCAAGCCTAGAAACTAGGAGAAGGATGGAGGGATGACAAAAGGATGATGATGATGGGGGTCAAGGATGAATGGCCTGGGGATAGCCAATGACCGCATCATGAAAGAACCAGATGGTTATTTCCTTGAGTGTCCATTAGAGGATATACCAAGAGGAGTTTGGGGATAGTTCTCAAGACACCTTCCACTTCCTCACAAAGGTCAAGATAGGAAGGAATAAGAGATATGATGCATGATATGATGGTGGATGATGGATAAGAACAATAGATCAAGGGATAGGATAAGGGGTTATATAGACAAGGTGGACAAGTGGATGAGGATATGAAATGGATGGATTTTCCCTAGGTGTTAAGGAATAATGCAGACACTAGATTATTTTACCATGACACCAAAAACTAGTTTTCATCACGGTACTTACCCAAAGCACTAGAAGACTAGTTTTCACCATTAGATAGATGTTTTTTTTTGACATCTCAATTTATTAGAGAAGGGTGAGATGCGAGGATGCAGGCATTATGGTGATCTCCAGTTAATGCTTGTTCTATGGATATGTGATAGGTGCATCATGTTGTTACTGTTTCTCGATGTATGAGGGTCCATATGACTATTGGTGATGCTTGATGGATACCCCTCCAGTTATCTAGACTAGGTGTCTTCATTGCCCCTAGGAGAGATGATGCTACTTAGGGAGGTGATGGGAGGTATGGATTTAATTAGATCATGATGGGGAGGTATGGGACTTAAATTGATGAAAAGACTAGATTGGATTATGGGTTCATGATAGGATGGTATGATGGTTGATGGAGGATTGGGATTAGGATAGGATAGTATGATGGGTGATGGAAGATTAGGACTAGTAGTCACATACATCGTTGAGGTGTTGGACTTTCTTCATTTGATTAGTGCCATGCGAAAAAATATTGTAGGATATCCAAGACACTTTGACTTTGTGGCTCATCTTTGATCTAATTATTTGATGGATTATCAATCATATGATTTTGATTATTTGACAGTATTTGATTTTGACTGGCCCCTAGTGTCTGATTTTGGGCTTCACTAGGGGAGATTGATTTTTGACTTGAAAGATTATTTTGACTTTGATATGCCTTTAGTTCTTGATTTCAAGATTCACTAGGGAGTGATGCTTTTTGATTATGCTAATTATTAGAATGTTCTTGAGTTTGATTGGGATCAAAGATGCCTTGATTATGATGGACTTCTTGAATATAGTCTTGGACCTTCACATTGGTGGCACACATTACATTACTTGAAGAAGGGTCCAATGATGCGTGTTTTTGTTCATCCTTATGGAGGGAGATGTTTAAATGATCATTGATGGGGAGAAAATGGTCCATGATGCATGAAGATGGTGGTGAGGGCATGATTAGGTTAATGAGTGGTGATGTGGGAGCATAGTCTTTATAGGGGTTTCTAAGAGACCTAGTTTTGACATCAGAGAAAATCTCCTCAAGATTAGCGAAAGGATCACTAGGACTAGCTGTAATAGACAAATCTAAAGGAGGATTATATCCACTCTAAATATATTTAAGAGATAAAGCTTAAAAAAAATCATTTATAATGTCATCATCTTGAATAGGACCAAAAGATATGCTCGATAATGGATCTGAGGTATCTAGGTTAGTGGTATCCTAAAAAAAATAGGCATCATCAACTTCCCTTATTTTTATGAAGTTTAGTAGGACAAGCATTAGATTGGATCCTTAAGTTACCTATGTTGAAGGTTTTTAATGATGTCTCCAAGGTGACCAAAGATGTTAATGAAGTGTCATGTGTGCTAGAATGGCAATGATAAAGTGTGTTTTAATGTGCTTCGATGTTCTTGCTTGGTTCTTTAGTGGTTGACTTAGTGAGGCAATTGATGGATGATATTGATGGTATGGACATGTTGCATAGAACTTATGGGGTGTTATGAGTGCTTGGAGTGATTTTAGAAGTGAAATAAATTCCTTAGAGCAGTCATATGAAGGTCTAGGTTTAAGTAGTCATTTTGATAGATAAGGTTGAGTGAGCAGATTGATGACATCAACATTCATATGTGTGAAGGTTTCAAGAGTAACTTGATATATGGATGGATTCCCCTATGAGAGGAGATCATGTGGTCCAAGTTTTTGGCCATGAGGATATGTGTGGCAAAATTTATTAAGGTGCAAAGTTGGATTCTCAGATAAAGTTCACTAAGTACCCATACTTAGACAATTTTGTGATATCAAAGATCTACAATGAATGTATAATCGAACAATGAAGATCTATGGTAAGTGATTAATCTAACTAGATAAGGATCTAACAGTGAGTGTTATACTTGTCAGATAAAGATCAATGATGAACACGAAGTCTATTAGTCAAAGATCCTGGGAATGAATGCGATGAAGACATGTGTCACATTCATAGAGTTTGAGCAGTAGATCAAGATTGATGGAGAGCATTCAAACATGTAGAGGAAGATCAATGATGAAAATTATTCAATAAGTCAATGTAATGCTCAACAGGCATGCAAGGATGCTAAGTGGCAAAAGTTCATTAGAGACTAACTGTAAGGTACACAGAGGGCACATGGGGTTACCAAGTGGCTTAATCTCAAAAGTAAGGATCTAAGATCAATGGTGAGATATGAAAGTTAAATTTAGGAGGCTCACAAGGAGATAAATAGAGAATGTTTGAGAAAGATATGTGAGAACATAAGATGAAGACATATGTCTACAGATGATTTTGTATTAACCAGTGATCGTTGGCATTTGTATTAGTAAAAAGATAAACCAGTGCTCAATATTTTGCTTATATCTTTTGATCTAGGGTGAAGTTATTGATGGTGTTAAAGGCCAAGTTGAAGAGTACTTTAGGGTGCATCCAAATACATTGGTTATAAGGTTTGAATATCTATATAGTCAAAGATATTGAGCTCCAAAGTTGACAGTGTGTTTGACCATATTTTGCAAGTAACCTGAGAAGGGTAATTGAAGATTTCTTAATGGTATTTTGATGTTTCAAGATGAGATAACTATTGAAGAGTGTTATATACCCTATGAGGACCATCTATGTGGATTATGAAGGTTTTAATAGTCCATATTTAGTATGAATAAAGGATTAGAAGTTGATTGTGTTTATTGAATACACTAGCAGTTTGAGTGACCACCTTACAGAGGTAAGTTGAAGGTGTTATAAGAAGAGTTGGGGAAACAAATGAATATGAATATGTCAAA
The DNA here is from genome assembly GCA_037957365.1 of Torreya grandis. Classification (NCBI taxonomy): domain Eukaryota; kingdom Viridiplantae; phylum Streptophyta; class Pinopsida; order Cupressales; family Taxaceae; genus Torreya; species Torreya grandis. Next base: position 454,421 of record JARHVA010006074.1, on the reverse strand, counting down.
TAATTCTCAAAGGTTAATTATAATGTATTTGAGATCTTATTTTGCCCATATTTAGTTATGGAGAGTCAAAATAACTTGACTACATTTTGACTATATATGACCAGTCTAAGTGGTCATTTTGAGAGAGTTGATTTGAGTGCTTAGAACCTGTGTTGCAATGTCTAAGGCACATGGAGATATTTAAAAGGTCTTGAGGTTTTACCCATGTGATCTAATCATATGGATATGTGAAATATTTGAGTTATTGCTTTAGAAGATTGAGACTATGTTTTTTGTTTACAAAGGTATGAAGAGTAAGGAGACCTAATTGGTAGGTTCAAGTATTGAGTTGGTGTTCCAGGTGACTTGGCATAAAAGAGTGATCAAGGGTCTATTAGAGATAGGTTTGATATGTTCTAAGTATTGGTTGTTAGGTTGTGGAGCTAAAAGCTTCAAACTATGCAGATGAAGAAGAGGAGATTGCTGAAGTTCCAGAAGTACCGGCGTTGGCAGTATGACCGACGTCGGTCAAGATGAGTGCAGAAGGCAACCGGCGTCGGCAGGGAGTTAGCCGACGTCGGTCAGCACCAGACAGACAGGGACTAACGTCGATCGCCTGTGGTGGTTCCAGAACTACTGTTGATGAATAGTCAGTTAAGTGAAGCGAGTGTTTGCATGTTAAAGGGCTAATTATAGTCACGAGCTGCTTGTCTAATTATTGTAATTAGATGTCTATTTTTGTATGCATGGGATTCTATTTAAAGACCCATGAGGCATGTATTGTAAATCAAGTAGGCAAGTAAAGCATTGAAACAAGGAAGCAAGGTCAAGGAGATCTACAGGTGTAAGGTCAAGAAGATCAGCTGAAGCATTCAAGGAGGGGATAACAACTCAGGTTGTTGAGTTGGTTGTGGTTGAGCAAGAGAGAGAGGGAAGAAGGTCTTGAGGTGTGGCAAGCCTTTGAGGTGGAAGAAGAAGTGGCATCTTATTTATTGTATTTTCTTCTAAGAGTATTTAATACAAGATTATGTATTGTCTCTCAAATTCTTTGCTATTTCAAGTTTCTAGTTACTTAATCATTCTGGTATAATTCTGTGTTTAAATCACTTATAAGAAAAGTAATCAATTGTGCTTCTTTGGAGGGGTTCCTAACAGTTGGTATCAGAGCTATGGTTTGCAAGGAGCAGGTTATTGTTTGTTGATTATAGGTTACTCACAGGGGTTTCTGTTTGAGTGGGAGTTCAGCAATGGCAGAAGAAAGTAAGTTACGAATGGAGAAGTTTAACGGCAAGAATTATCAACATTGGAGGATGCAGATAGAGGATTATCTATATCAGAAAGATTTGTACTTACCGTTGGGTGGGGTTGCATGCAAGCCCATAGATATGAAGAATGAAAAATGGAGTGTTCTTGATCGAAAGGCTCTGGGATCCATAAGGTTGAGCCTTGCATCGTCTATGATTTCCAACTTATCACAGTGCAAGACAATGGAAGAGTTGATAAAATCTTTGGCAAATTTATATGAAAAGCCCTCAGCTTCAAATAAGGTATTTTTTATGAAGCAGCTATTTACTTTGCAAATGCAGGAAGGTGGATCAATACATACTCATCTTAGTGATTTCCATGGTTTGGTAAACCAGTTAGCTTCAATCAATATTGTTTTTGATGATGAAGTAAAGGCTCTTTTAATTTTATGCTCTTTACCTGAAAGTTGAGATAATTTGGTTATGGTAGTAAGTAATTATGTGTCTGCTTTTAAAATCTTAAAAGTTGATGATGTTGTGAGTGTGATCTTGAATGAAGAAATACACAGGAGAAGCATAGGTGAATCATCAAGGAATGCTCTAAGTGTAGAAAGCAGGGGAAGGCAAAGAGAGAAGGTCGAGCAAGGGAAATCAAAGTTGAAGGTGGGAAGGAGATCCGAATCCAGAGGTGTCACCTGCTGGTTTTGTGGAAAGAGAGGACACACAAAGAAAGAGTGTTGGTTGAGGGATAAATAAAATCAACATGAAGGTATTAAAGAAGCAAAGGATGCAAATATTGTGGTACAAAATGCTCTCATACTTTTTTTGGATAGTCAGGTAGGATCATGGGTTTTAGATTTTGGTTCTTCTTTTCATGCATCCCCAAACAGAGATTTGTTCTATGAGTATGTCCAGGGAGACTTTGGAGTGCTTTATTTAGGGGATGGTATGCCTTGTCAAATAGTTGGCAAAGGGAAAGTGTAGCTGAAATTGCAGATGGACAACACATGGGTGTTGAAGGAGGTTATGCATGTCCTAGTTCTGAAGCAGAGTTTGGTTTCTATAGGAAGGTTGGGTGATGAGGGATGCACAATAACCCTCACAGTAGATTCTTGGAAGGTTACCAAGGGTACACTTGTTTTAGCAAGAGGTAAGAAAGTAGGTACTCTTTATCTATCTACTTGTTCTATCTATTACTGATTCTACTTCTATTTTATCTACTTCAGCTATAGATTCAAAGATGTGGCTTAATAGGCTTGGTCACATGAATAAGAAGGGAATGGACGTTCTTGATTCAAAATGTATGAGTTCAGATTCAGAAGGCATAGATCATGTTTATTACAGGAAAAGGAAATTTGATGCTTTTGACAAGAACAGGGAAGCCTTGGTGTTTATGGAGGAAATGAAGGACATAGATCAGTTACAGGGGCTAAATAATTCTGAGCAGGGCAGTATGGACAGGGGTTTGATCCAAGATGAGCTCGTGGATGAAGAATTCATCACTTACAGGAACACTTAGAACTGACGTCGGTCAGGCAGATACCGACATCAGTCATGTGCAAACCACCAGGGTCGGTAGAGTCGGGTAGAGAAGTCTGACGTCGGTCAGGGAGGAACCGACGTCGGCAGAGGGGACATCAGCGTCAGCCAGGGAAATGATGTCAGCAATCAGGGTCAGTGCAGGGAACTGACATCAATCGGGAGCAGACTGGGAGATGGCTGAGATCGGTCACTAAAACAAATGTTGGGCAGACAACAAGCTGTCAAGGAGTCTCAAACGCCCATATGGAGGTCAAAAAGGGTAAGCGAACCTCATATTCATTGTTCACCTTCTTTATATTGCTTACTGATGGTCAAGAATTAGGAAGATGTGAAGAGGCAATGCAGGTAGAATCCAGAAATAGTGGGAGCTTGGCATGGATGAGGAGTGTGAGTCCTTGGAGAAGAACCAAATAGGTATTTATTGGTGGAGTTGTTAGCTGGAAGAAAGCACTAGATGAGGGATGGATTCCCAAGTTAGAGAAGAGAGTGGATGGACACGTGAGACAGAAGGCTAGGGCATATAGTCTTGAGTAGGCTACAGGACAATGGAGGTTTGACCATTATATTTTTCTTTACCAGGTTGGATAATATTAGCTATATTATCATGTTACTGTATGTTGTTGCTTGTTGCAGGGTTACATATACAGGGAATTTCTGAGCTAAGGGTAAAGTTAGTTCAGAGGTATGTCATGAAAAATTTGGAAGCAGCAAAATTCTTTTGGCATAAGTGATAGGTATAACATCACAGGTTTTGTGGTGGTTGGTCTTCAAGAGTGACTTTGAAGAGGGATACAGAGCCAAGGGAACAAACTAGACGATGTAAAAGTATAGGTACAGTTGTAGCTATTTATCTCCAAGTGGGAGATTGTTAAGTTGTGGAGCTAAAAGCTTCAAACTATGTAGATGAAGAAGAGGAGGTTGCTAAAGTTCCAGAAGTATCGGTGTCAGTAGTATGATCGACGTCGGTCAAGATGAGTGTAGAAGGCAATCGGCGTCGGCAGAGAGTCGACCAATGTCGGTCAGCACCAGACAGACAGGGACCGATGTCGGTCGCCTGTGGCAGTTCCAAAACTACTGTTGATGAATAGTCAGTTAAGTGAAGCGAGTGTTTGCATGTTAAAGGGCTAATTATAGTCACGAGCTACGTGTCTAATTATTGTAATTAGAAGTCTATTTTTGTATGCATGGGATTCTATTTAAAGACCCATGAGGCATGTATTGTAAATCAAGTAGGCAAGTAAAGCATTGAAGCAAGGAAGCAAGGTCAAGGAGATCTACAGGTGTAAGGTCAAGAAGATTAGCTGAAGCATTCAAGGAGGGGATAACAACTCAGGTTGTTGAGTTGGTTGTGGTTGAGCAAGAGAGAGAGGGAAGAAGGTCTTGAGGTGTGGCAAGCCTTTGAGGTGGAAGAAGAAGTGGCATCTTCTTTATTGTATTTTCTTCTAAGAGTATTTAATACAAGATTGTGTATTGTCTCTCAAATTCTTTGTTGTTTCAAGTTTCTAGTTACTTAATCATTCTGGTATCCTAATTGGTAGGTTCAAGTATTGAGTTGGTGTTCTAGGTGACTTGGCATAAAAGAGTGATCAAGGGTCTATTAGAGATAGGTTTGATATGTTCTAAGCATTGGTGGAAGTTGAAGGTGGTCTAAGAGGTTGCAAGAGTAATGTCTGGATGTGAAGGCCTAATTGTTTTGGGTCTCATTAAGGCCTAATGGAGGATTTCAATTTTAAGGACTATGGTTAACCTATGAAGTGAAGTATTTCGCTAATGTAACATGTGTGGAGACCTATTTCAAGTGTAAGACAAGTATGGTAAACATCTTGGCCAACCAAAATGGCTTAGACCAAGAAAGTGGTATAAGTACATGACATATTTGGGTTGTTTTAAAAGTTGAACAAGTGTGTAGATGAGAAAAATATTTGTGAAGGATGTGAGAGCCATGTGGATGTCTTAAGAGGCAGATCAGAGTGTGGATTTCATGTATGACCTTGTGGTCATAATTCTAATGTTGAATTTATAGGTGTGATGCTAAGTGAAGGAGAGAGCTTTTAAAAGAGAAGGTACATGTCATTTAGGACCATCAGAGAGTAAAGAGTATCAGTCATGTTTATCTAATCAAGTTGATATAGGAGGACACACATGTCATTGGATTTAATGAGCCTAAAAGAGGCAAATTGAGTGAGTAAGCCCTAAAGGCTATTTGAGAAAGATTGAAAGGTGAAGAAGAGTGTAATCAAGAGAAGTCCATCATCAACTGTAAAAGACATCAGATCAGAGGTGGTGATCAGATCAAGGTAACTGAGTGGGTGCTTGGTTGCCTAGGGTCTTGGTTCCTCCTTGTGGGATGGGTGTGTCACTAAATTAAGGGAAGGGTGTTCCTTGATCAATTGGCGCTAGTCTAAATTTTGGATCTTGTTATTTTAGGACTGTAGTCCATCTTGCAGGGTTTAGTGGTTTTATCCCCCAAGAGGGTTTCCCATGTATATCATGTATTATGTGCTTGATCTTCCTATGTTCATTGTAATGTTTAATTTTTATGCATCATAATTATATCTGCTTAATGTTTAAGAATTGGAAATTTAATGGGATTATGTTACATTATTTATTCACCCCCTTAGTGATTGTACCTCTAACAATTGATATCCGAGTAAGACCTTCTGTACAAGTTTAACCACTTGAAGTAATCTTAGGTACAATGACAAGTTATCAAGGTTTCTTTATTAAGCAAGGTCCATTGTTCAATGGATCCAATTATGCTTTTTGGAGTGCAAGAATGAAGAACTACATCATGTCCTTGGGGTTTGACACTTGGAAATATATTTTGGATGGTTATTCCATGCCACCTATTCCTCCAACTAGTGTTGTAGACAATGAGTTGAGTGAGAACAATTCCAAAGATATGAATGCTATCATTTATGGTCTTCCAAAGGCTAAGTTCACCAAGGTAATCCATTGCAAGTCTACCAAGGAGATTTGGGATAAATTGAAACTCATCTATGAAGGAGATTCAAAAGTCAAGTTAGCCAAAATACAAACCTATTGAAGACAATTAGAAAGTCTTAGAATGAAGGAAGAGGATACTATGGGTTCCTATCTTATAAGAGTTGATGAGGTAGTGAATATGATCAGAGGCATGGAAGAGGTTATGAAATAAGGCACTATAGTGCAAAAGGTATTAAGGTCTCTCACTTTCAAATTTGATTCAAAAGTTTCTTCTATAGAAGAAAGTCATGATCTCACCAAAATGAAGATGGTTGAATTGCATGACATTCTTTTTGCCTATGAGATGAGAGTTAATGAGGACAAGCCGCCAAAGAAAGAAGCAACTTTAAATGCAAAAAAGAAGCTAAATAAGAAGTTCCAAGGTAAGAAGGTCAAATATGATGAGATTTTTGATATTGATGATGATGAACTAATATCTCTGTTAACAAGAAAACTAAAAATAGGTTCAAGTAAGTTTAAGGGTAAACTTCCCTTCAAATGTTTCAATTGTGGAGAGATAGGTCACTTTGCCAATAAGTGTCCTCATAAGCATAAGGGAAATGATAATGAAGAATATGAAGAATATCATGATAATGACAAGAAGAAATTTAGGTCTGATAAGAGCAAGAATAGTTTCAAAAGGTATAATGGCCAAAAAAAAATTCACAAGGATAAGAGGAGTCTCTACACCAAGGGATATTACAGCTCATCTAATGAGAATGATGGCTATGATTCTGGGAATGATCGTGAAGATGATGGTCCTACTGAAGATGAAGCTCTCTTCATGGCTAAAGAAGGTAGTGTTTTCAATCAGACTTGCACCCTTGTGAAGGTAGTTTTAGACCTTCACACTCTGCTGAAACATGGAAACAATCCTAGGTTGTGGGTGACCTAATTAGTGGATTGAATCTATATATTATAAGGGATATCTCCCTTCGGTGTATCAATTAGAATCTCTACTCTATGTTATGAACTATTGGGGAAAAGGGAAGAAATAAACTTGAAGGAAAATCTTATCTAATGACGGTGATACACCTAAATTTTACTTGATCCACTCAATTTGGGCTCCTAAAACACTGATCAAACAGTAAAAATACTAAATTTTTTAACTCCAAATGACCTCTATGCATCAGTTTTCATGAAAAGGTTCTATCTAGTGATCAAAGCTTGAGGGAAATGAAATAATAGGCCTAATTCAAGGCACTAACCAACCACTTATATCCATTGAAACTTCAACCAAGAGATGTTAAACATAGAACATGACCTGTACAATTTGATCAGCTAGTAACAAGGTAAGAATCAAGACTTGATAAGGAAGAAAATTCTATCATATATGCAAATCAATGACATAAATACATAATACCAACACTTTGGAGTTTAAAAATTGTCCTTTATTAATCTAAAAAGGTTATGCATCACAAATTTTATCAAAGTATGGTCTTGCCAAAAAGAGGATATAATTTAAGGTTGAAAAGCCAACTTATATAGAAAAATATACAACAACCAAGAGATTGGCATTGAAAATAGAAGAAGAGGTCTACTCAGTCTAACTTGTGTTATTTTAACCTTCAAATAAAATCTATTTTTATCTTATGCCTTGCATGAAAGCTCTTTGGCATTGAAAATGGATGGTGGGCCCAAGCTTGAGTCAAAACTTCCAACATGCATGATGCTATGCCAATATCCAACTATAGAACTCCTCTTGAGCTGCTGGAATGTTTAAAAGCTTTTCTTTGCATGAAATCAATGCCAAAACTAAAATTAGAACTCCACTTGAACTACTAGAAACATTTGAAAGGCTCGAGATAAAAAAGAGTGCATGCATGAAATTCTATGTTAAGCTCTCCAACGTTAAACTCCTTAAATCATTCATGCATTCGAGTCTCTATTTTAAAACTGAAAGAGTTGTGTTTGAAATAGCTGCATGTCTTGGATGTGTCTAATCCTACTTTAGGCCATGCTGCATGCTTTACATATAGACTGTAGAACATGTTAATCTATTTATTGGCTATTTAAATCCTTTGCCTTTTATTTTTGGTTCTTTGTTTTTGTGCATATATTCCTTCTATTTGTCTTTGTTATTTCCTTTAGCCTCTAATTGTCTCTGTCTATTTCTTGTGGATAATTTGTCTGAGATTTTTCTTTCAAGCTTATTACTTGTGACTTTATACCTTGTTTATTTCTTTATCTATTCACTTTGGAGTTTTCTCTTCAAACTTTTATCTTCGGATGAATTGTCCATGGTTCATCCTTCTTGGGCCTTCATTTCAACCACTTTCCCATGGGTAATTTTTCTAAAGCTTATTCTCTTAGGCATTTTACAATGAACTCTCCACTAGTAAGTCTTTCAAAGGAATTATTTTAGATAATTTATCTGAAGGAATTCCTTAAAACTTTTTGTCTATAGCTTTTCTCTTTGTATTTTTGTTTCTTTTGGCATTTTCCTCTTGTTTATTTCCTTCGGACAAATCGTTTGAAGGAATTATTTTGGGCTTCCTTTCCAAATTTCCCTTCAAGATTTTTGACAATGACTTTCCTAAAGGGAAAGAGACCCCTCAAAATTTTAAAATAGCCCTTTGGATTTTTGAATGAACCCTTCGAGATTTTGTGAAACATCCTTCCATGTTTAAAATTTTCCTTTTCCAAAGAAAATGACCCTTCGAAACTTGTAAATGCACCTTCGAAAAAGTTGACTTGCCCTTCAAAACTTGTAACAGTTCACTTGCTCTATTTATTTCCTTTGGACAAAAAGTCTGAAGGAATTCTTTCTTCTTGGGTTTTGATAATGAATTTCCTAAAGGGAAAGTGCCCTTTGACTTCTTAGAATTGATTCCTAGGGAAAATGTAAATGTCCTTCAAAAATTTTGAAGTGAACTTTCCCAAATGGAAAGTGACCCTTCAATTTTTTTGTAATGGACTATTCCTTCAGACAAAATATCTAAGGGAATTCTTGAAAGTGAGCTTTCTTTCAGCTTTTTTGTCTAACACATTCCTTCAGACAATTTATCCGAAGGAATGTCCCTTCAAAACTTGAAACTGCCCTTTCCTGAAGGGTAGATACCCTTCGTAGAAATTGAAAATAACCCTTCAAAGATGCAAGTGTCCCTTCAGGTTTTCCATTAAGTGCCTTTTCTCCTTGCAAATAAACCTTCCAAAAGGGAATATACCCTTCAAAAGAAATGAAAGCAACCCTTTAGAATTGTGTAAAAGTACTTTTGACAAGAAAAAGAACCCTTCAAAAAATTTGTCTCAAAAAATGCTTCAGATAAAAAGTTTGAAAGAATTCGGCAAAGGAAAAAACCTAAAAGAATTCCTTCTGAAAGAAATAGGCATTGTTCTTTTGCCATGGGCTCTTTGTGGAAAACTTCTGCTAAAGGAAAAATTGAATGCCAACACTTGGCTCAAAGGTTGAAGATGTATATACGTTGGCCTCTTCTAGACTTGTCCCTATAATTTCTATGAACACCTCAAAAATTGCTTGGATCCTTCCACTATAATGATATAAAACACTTCGAATGTTAAGGGTGGCACTTTGACCTATGGGGTCAAAATTGTCAATAAGTAGTTGCTCATATCAAGAAAAATCTACATGGTTTAGAGGTGGTTTAGGTGATACAGATGATGAAGAAGATAAGGTAAACTATGATACTAAGTTGAATGCCCTTAAATATTTGAAGATTGAGAAAAAGAAAACCAAAATGTTGAAGTCTCAAATAAAGAACTATGAGGTGTAATTCAATGTGTTTGAAGCAAGAATAGATGAAGACTCCAAAGAGTATAAAAATTTAGTCAAGCTTCTTAATGATCAGTTAGAGACTCTGAACTCAAACTTGAAGGCCAAATAAGTTGAATGTTCAAGGTATGCAACTATGATTGGTTATTTAAGAGATGAGTTGAAAAATAATTCAAGTTAAGTGAAGTCATATGTGAAGATTGAAAAGGGATCAATTGATCTAGATAACATTTTGAGTACAAAAATATGCAAGTGATAGAATTGGTCTTGGATACATAGAAGAACAAAAGAATACTACTCATGATGACTTGAAGACTTTTGTGAACAAGAAAAATCAGACTTTGAAGATCAATAATTAGTCAAGAAATTAAGTTGCTAACAAAAGGAAGACAAATCAAATTAGACAACCAAATGTAATGAGGTATGCAAACTTTAATGGTTATTACTACACTTGTAATCAATTCAATCATAAGGTTATAGAGTGTAGAAGACCTTTTAGGAATGAATTTTCTTGGAAATTTGAATGTAATCATTAATCAAGTGTTGTGAGTCAAAGTGAGTGTTATAGTTATCATGACATAGGACACATTACAAGATTTTGTCCTAACAAGGTAAGACAAGTTGAGTTTCCATCAAGAAGAGTGGTTTGATACAATTGTTTAGGATTTGATCACATTGCTAAATTATAAAAATAAAGGACATCATGTTAAAATAAGTGATTTTAGGATCCTAGAGTGCAAAGTAAAAGGCAAGTTAAAATGTGTAAACTAAAAGTGGAAAGTATGTGTCATGATCAGTCAATAGGTCCAAGTGGATTGTTTGCCATGGTATAAGATGCCACATAGGTTGAAGAATGCCAAGGGTACTCATTATTTTCTCATGTTAAGAATAAAGAGACAAAGCTCACTAAAGAGACCAAGGTAGTTGAAACTTGTCCTAAGGTATCTGTAAACTTAAGTAAATAAACTGATGTTGTTGAGCAAGTTTCCTATAAAGAATATCAGTTGACAATGTCAAGTGTTGATGCTTTGAAATGTGAGACTGATACTTCAAGTGAAAAGGTATGCCAAGAATCTTTATTTTTTCCATGTATTGTCAATACCATCCTAGAAGAAAAGGAAAGTGATAAAGAAGATGAACAAGTTAATTCAATTAGTCAAAATAAGAAGAAGAATCAATAGCTCAAGTTGTCCAAAAAGGAGAGAGAATATGAGGAGTTATGGGAAACTCTTGGTTTCACATTATTCTAGGATATTGTGGGTTAGGGGTGTCTTTCTCTAAGATTCAAGGAGACACTTTTTAGTAAAACGAAGCATAGTGGATGCTAGTTGAGTTTTGGTTGATATTGCACGACAAGAAAGGTCATGAGAAGATGTGCTTGGTTAAGGGGGAGAATTGAGTTTTATGTAACTAGTTCAAAGTGTTATGATGGTGAGTTTTTAAAATGTTCTATTTGCATAATAAATGTGTGTGTATCTTGTTTTAGTATTTTCAAGGTGATTTCAAGCAGTTTTTGTTGCTCTTATATGTTTTGTCTTCATAAAACAGAGTTTGATCAAAGAAGAGTGTAGTTGTGGAGCATGTTTAAAATGCTCAAGGTAAGAACAGGTATGAAAAAAGTTAAGGGGATTTTGTATCATCTCTAAAATGTGGTTCTTTCCTTTTATTGTTCCTTGAAGTCTTTTCAAGTCTTCAAGGTCAGGAGTTGAGCCCACTTTGTCATTGTGTCGAAGGGGGAGAAAGTGCTTGAAGAGAGAGATAGAGTCTAAGCATAAGCTTTATGTTGGTGTTTGACATAAATGACAAAGGGAGACATTTTTGGTGGTTTTTCAATGATGTCTCCAAGGTGACCAAGGATGTTGATAAGGTGTCATGTGTGCTATAATGACAATGACAAAGTGTGCTTTAGTGTTATTGCATGGTTCTTTAGTGGTTGACTTAGTGAGGTAATTGATGCATGATATTGATGGTATGGAAATGTTTTAGAGACATTATGAGGTGTTATTAGTGATTAGAGTGCTTGTGGAAGTGAAAGGAATTCATCAGAGTAGTCATATGAAGGTCTAGGTTCAAGTAGTCATCTTGACAAATAAGGCTAAATGAGCAGATTGATGACATCAACATTCACACATGTGAAGGTTTCAAGATCATATTGATATATGGATGGATTACCATATGAGAGGAGATCACGTGGTCCAAGTTTTAGGTCATGAGTATATGTGTGGCAAAAGTTATTATGGTGCAAAATTGGATTCTTAGAGAGAGCTCACTAAGTTCCCATACGTAGCCAATTTTGTGATATCAAAGATCTACGGTGAATGTTTAATTAGGAAATGAAAATATATGGAAAGAAATTAATATGATAAGATAAGGATCTATAAATGAGAGTTATACTTATCAGATGAAGATTAATGGTGAGTACGAAATCTATTAGTCAAAGATCCTGAGAATGAATGCGATGAAGACAGGTGTCACCTTCACAGAGTTTGAGCAACAGATCAAGATCAATGGAGTGCATTAAACTATGAAAAAAAGATAAATGGTTCACATTAGTCCATAAGTCAATAGAATTATTAGTAATCACGTGGGGATGCCAAGTGGCAAAATTTCATTGGAGACTTACTGCAGGGTACGTAGAGGGCACGCGAGGCTACCAAGTGGCTTGATCTCAGAAGTGAGGATCTAAGATAAATGGTGAGTGATGTAAGTTAAACTTAGGAGGATCTTAAGGAGATATACAAAGTTCATTTGATCAAGATATTTGAGGACATGAGATGAAGGCACGTGTTTGTAGATGATTTTGCATCAACCAGTGATCGTTGGCATTTGTATTAGCAAAAGGATAAACCAGTACTCAGTATTTTGCTTATATCTTTTGATATAGAATGAATTTATTGATGGTGTAAAATAAAAATTTGAAGAGGAATTCAAGGCACATCCAAATAAATTGTGTTATGATGTTTGATTATATATATAGTCAAATATATTGAGCTCCAAAGTTGACTATGTGTTTGACCATGTTCTGCAAGTAACCCGAGAAGGGTAATTGAAGATTTCTTGATGGTTTCTTTAATTTTCAAGATGAGATAACTATTTAAAGTTTTTATATACTCTATGAAGACCATATATGTGTATTATGGAGGTTTTACCAATCCATATTCAGTATGAAGAAAGACTTATAAGTTGACTGTGTTTATTGAATATAGTGGCTATTTAAGTGACCATCTTACAGAGGTAAGTTGAAGGTGTTCTGAGTAGATTTGAGGAAACAAATGAATATGAATATGTCAAGGAAGTCTTAAAGTTTCATGAGAAGGTATTGGAGATCTTATGTTACCCATATTTAGTTGTGGATAGTCAAGATAACTTGTCTATATTTTGATTATATATGACCAGTATGAGTGGTCATTTTGAGAGAGTTGATTTGAGTGCTTAGAACCTATGTTGGAATGTCTAAGGAACATGGAGGTGTTGAATAGGTATTGAAGGGTTCACCCATGTAATCTTATGATATGTATATGTGAAATATTTGAGTTGTTGCTTCATAAGTTTGAGACTATGTTTTTTATTTATAAAGGCTTGAAGAGTAAGGAGACCTAATTGGTAGGTTCAAGTATTGAGTTGGTGTTCCAGGTGACTTGGACCCATGAAGGAGTGAGAAAGGGTCTATTAGAGATAGGTTTGATATGTTGTAAGTATTGGTGGAAGTTTAAGGTGGTTAAGAGGTTGTGTGGATGTGAAGGCCTAGTTGTTTTGGGTCTCATTAAGGCCTAATGGAGGATTTGTGTCTTAAGGACTATGGTTGACCTATGGAGTGGAGTTTTTCACCAATATAACATGTGTGGAGACCAATTTAAAGTGTAATACAAGTATGGTAAGCATCTTGGTTGACCAAGATGGGTTAGACCAAGAAAATGGTATAAGTATAAGGCATATTTAGGTTGTTTTAAAAGTTGAGCAAGTGTGTAGATGAGAAAAATATTTTTGAAGGCTGTGAGAGCCATGTGGATGTCTTAAGAGGCATATCTGAGTGTGGATTGCATGTATGACCTTATTATCATACTTATAATGTTGAATTTATAGGTGTGATCCTAAGCGAAGGAGAGAACTTTTAAAAGAAAAGGTACATGTCATTTACGACCATCAAAGAGCAAAGAGGATCAATCATGTTTATCTAATCAAGTTGATGTAGGAGGACACACAAGTCATTGGCCCTAATGAGATTAGAAGAGGTAGATTAACCTAGTAAGCCCTAAAGTCTATTTTAAAAAGATTAAAGGGTGAAGAAGAGTGCAAGCAAGAAAAGTCCGTCATCAGGTGTCAAATACATCAAATCAGAGGTGGTAATTATATCAAGGTAGATGAGTGGGTGCTTAGTTTCCTAGGGGGTTGGTTCCTCCTTATGGGATGGGTGTCTCACTAAATTAAAGGATGGGTGTTCATTGATCAGTTGGTGCTAGTATAAATTTTAGATCTTGTTATTTTAGGACTGTAGTCCATCTTGTAGGGTTCAGTGGGTTTTATCCCCTAAGAGGGTTTCTCATGTATATCATGTGTTATGTGCTTGATCTTGCTATGTTCATTACAATGGTTAATTTGTATGCATCATGATTATATGTGCTGAATATTTAAGAATGAAGAATTGAATTGGATTATCTTGCATCACTGATTCACCCCCTAGTGATTTTACCTCTAATAACCTAAGGGATTGGTAGCAGATTGGAATGATCTATCTAAAAAAATTGTCAACCATTTCTCTTACAATATTTAATATGATTTGACTATGATTGACTTATGTAAATCCAAACAATGAGATGGTGAAAGCTTCATAACATATCTACAGTGGTGGAGAGCATTAGATGGATTATTTCAACACAATTTTCTAGACAAACAGTTGGTCAATATCTTTGCATAAAATCTACACCCTGAGGTGGCACATAATCTATGACTCACTTACATGAACACATTTGAGGAAATAATAGATAAGGGTGTGCAGATTGAGAAGGTGCTTATCACTAATGGCCTTGTCAATATTTATTCACAAGGTTAAACATCCAATCGGACCCAATCACTTGTTAAAACTATTACAACAAAGAAACCCAGTGGATTTAAGAAGAACAAGAACATGGTAGGGAATGGAGTAGATGAATCTAGGAATGTACAAATGGTGTAGGCTTTGTTGACTCCAAATGTGCAATTAGTTTGACTTAATCCACCAAATACTTTGTAAAGGGTCCTACCACAAAAGGCATTCAATAATAAATATAGAGTCTTTAACAAGTTGGGAGAGCCTGTTGAGGCTGTGTTTCAAAAGCTCATAGAACTAATCTAATTATGTGGCCTATACCAAGGCCATTTCTTGAAGATTAACCCAAACCTGATTGGTATTAGGCAGACGAGTTTTGTAACTTCCATTGTGTTGTTGGTCATGGTGCTTATCGATGTGTTTAATATCAACATCTCATTGAATATTTGATTGAAAGCAATGAAGTTGAAATCAAACTTTCTCCACAAAACACTAATCAAGATATGGGCATCTACAAATATCTATTTCCTAGGCATAATCAACAACTAACAAGAAACAATCAGAATCAAGGATAGAATCACTGGCAACAAGACCAAGGCCAAAATCATAATCTGCATGATCATAATTAGGATCATAATACCCATGCTAATAACTTGGGTTACAATAATGTGCCTTTTGACTATAATAACATTGTGGGGTGTATTTATGCAAACCACATTACCACTATTCTATTAAAGATCATAAACCATCTTGTGCTTCTTGAAGTACTAGACCCCTCATTATAAGGTCAACACCTTCTCCATAAAGTAACATCTCGCTAAGTAAAAACAATTATATTGTGCCTCAATTTCTGTGGGTTACTATTTCTGGATCCCCTTCTAATTATAATGGCTCCCTATTGACTCAAAATTGCACCAACACAACTAGACGCCCATGAGTCACCCTCCAAGGCACCCTCCAAGGCCCTTTGCCTTCATCTTCTAATTATAATGGTTCTTTGCCACCTCTAGATTGCACAATCATAACTAGACGTTCATGAGTTACTCTTCATGGCCCTTTGCCCTCTTCCAACACTGGACCTAACATGAACATTATGCCTTCAGATCCAAAGTTGAAAACTATACCAGCTAAGGCTATATCATCTCATCCTACTTTTTAAAAGCCTTCTAGTATCTTAGACCAACTAAGTAAAACCCATGCACAAATTTATATTTTATATCTTTTGCGTATGTTTTAAGTCCATAGAACTATTTTGAATGACCTTCTTTAATAATCCACTATTTCCCAAGACATTAACCTTGAATAATTTCAAAATGATTATAGGGCATTTGTCTTCAATTTGACATGTTACATTTGATCAAAGAGACATGTCCACTCTTGGTCCTAGCTATAAGAACCCATTGTATATTTAGGTTATCATTGAAAACCATAAAATCAAGTAGGTTCTTATAGATAATGGTTCACAACTGAACATAGTGTCCCTCAACCTAGTACTATGATTAGATTATACTGTGAAGGACATCCGACTAGACATAATTACAATCAAGGCATATGATAATGTCGAAAGGGAATCTTTTAGTACTATTTGTTTACCAATCATTATTGGGTCTATGTCTGATCATACTTTTTCACATATTGTGGATATTGAGTTGCCTTTTAACATACTTCTTGGTCACCCTTTGATCCATGAAGTACAAGCTATCCCATCCACTTTACATCAGTGCCTCAAATTCCACCATGATGGGATTGAAGTCACCATTCTTGTAAATCTACATCCTTATCAGTATTGCAAACATCTAGAGGTTGAATTTGGTAATTATAACTATTGTCTTGGTTCTGAATTCATTACAAAGAAGAACAAAGAAATAGTTTCACATATGTGAAAATCCAATTATATCAACCCAAGTGACTATGATTCTACTTCAACTGATACATTTCCTTTAACCCTTGTAAAATATGTTATTATAGAAGATGCAGGCATTTTCACATACCATCTTAAAGATGCCTTCCATATTTATAAGTTGCCCATGTTTCCCAAATATTTTTGCAAACCCAAACCTTCCAAAAACCCTTGCAAGCCCAACATGATTTGGCAAAAGAAGAAGATACATAGAAGCCATCGATGGTATTCATATCTACTACTTCCCCAAATTAGGATCAAGAAGCTTTCATTGAAGGAGACTAGTTATACTCTGATGTCATTGTTGATGTTTTTAAAATCCAAAATATCTTATCCCCAATAGGATTATGGATAATTTTGATTATACAAGAAAGGGCCTTAGGGCAAGAGAGTAAGGAATATTAAAACATTTATCAATTGGTAAACTTAACATGAATCAAGGTCTCAGATTTATACCACCTAGGGATGACCTCATTACTTTTGATGGTGATTCTTCTAAATCAACTAGCAATGAGACCATTGATAGCAACATAACATCCCATTATAGTATTTATGATGAGCTTGCTAACACAAACTTATTTGATTCAAACTTGATTATGACTATCACACCCCATTATTCCCTTTGTCTTTGCCATACTGAACTCATTGATTGGGACTAAAAAAATTCAATCATATGACTTGATAAATTCTAGAATGAAGAATCTATTAAAAAATACATGGGCCTCAAAGATGGATTGCCAATTGGTGACCATAAGCAAGGCTTTGATTTTTATTGAGATATTTATGCCTACTGTAGAGAATAGATAAACTTACTTGGTCATGAAAAATATAAAACATCAAGATCCTCGTGTGAAAACCTCTATGGGGTGCTCATTGGTTAGGGAAATAGTAAAGAAAAAGATAAGCCCTTGAGTGAAAACTTGTTTCAAGCAATCTTGGGTAGGGAAGTTTGCTCATCTCCAAAGGATGCTCAAGGTCCATCAGGGCCTAGCTCCATAGCCAATACTAACATCACATTAGAACAACAAAAAATCTTTTAGCATCTTGCTCTTGAATTTCTATATATCTTTTCTAGTTGGCCATTACCTAAACCAACAAATTCAAATTCATCACATTACCTAGAGCTTTGAGAAGAACAACTAGAAATTGTAGAATAAGCAAAAGATCAGGATCAAACACTTCCTACTATTCTAGAAGATAGTTCTACACTCCTTGTACAAAACACTACTAAAGTAAACCTGGCAACATATGATGATTCCAAAATTGTTTATCTTGGAAACTCCCTCATTGATGAGGAACATGATCACATTGTTACTATTCTGAGAGGTTTCATTGATATCTTCACATGGGCTTACTCTGACATGCCAGGGCTAGACTCTAACTTGGTTGTGCATCAACTTATTTTCCATCTAGATGCCAAGCCAATCAAATAAAAATTGAGGAAGATGCATCCATGCATCACTCTTTTGGTAAAAGTAGAACTAGAGAAATTATTAGGAGCAAGCTTCATTAGACCATTAAACTATTCTTAATGGATATCAAACAAGTTCCAATCAACAAAAAGTTGTAGGTTATACATCTTTGTACTAATTTCAGAGATATTAACAAAGTGTTCCCCAAAGATGATTTTATTCTACCCAACATCAACATGATTTTTGACTCTACTGTTGGGTATGAGATGTTATCCCTCATGGATGGATTTTTTGGATACAATCATATCAAAATAGCTCAAGAAGACTAGCATAAAACTATGTTCACCACACCATGAGGAATATTTTGTTATCAAGTCATGCCATTTGGCTTGAAGAATGCTAGAGACACTTATCAACATGCTATGACTATCATTTTCCATGTCATGATGCATAATATTGTTGAATACTATATTGATAACATCCTAGCTAAATCAAGAGCACGTACCAGACATCTTGATGTTCTATGAAGAATCTTTGAGAGACTTCATGAGTATACGATCTATTTGAATCCCAAGAAGTGTTTCTTTAGTGTCACTTTAGGAAAATTGCTAGGGTTTATTATATCACAAAGAGGGATCAAAGTAGACCCTGCTAAGGTCAAGGCCATTATTGAAATGCCTCCACCTTCCAATTTCAAACAACTTCGTATCCTGCAAGGAAAGATCTAATATTTTCACAGGTTCATTTCATAATTAGCAGATAATTTCCACCCATTTACATATCACTTGAAGAAAGGGGTCACATTTCAATGGGATAAGGAATGTTAATTAGCATTTGCAAAGCTCTTGACATGCTTGGCCAACCCATCAATATTAAGATTGCCAACACTTGCAAAAACCATTGCTTATTTATATTTCAACGACCGAGCATACACTAGGAGCACTCTTGGCCCAACATGCTGATTGGGGAAAGGAACATGCAATTTATTATTTGAGTTGTACATTAGTGTCTTATAAGCATAATTATACCTCTATTGAAAAGGCACGTTTAGCTATGGTTTTTGTATCCCAAAAGTTGTGACACTATATGCTGAATAACAAAACTATTATAATTACTAAAGTGGACCCCCTCAAATTTTTATTATCCAAAGCAGCTCTCATAGACCATATGGATAAATGGGTCATGTTATTAAATGAGTTTGATGTTGAGTACCAAAACCAAAAGGCTATCAAGGGGCAAGTCATTGTTGATCAACTTGTAGAAGCCCCTATTATAAACACTCAATCACTTAGATTTGACTTTCCAGATGATTCTATTATGACAATAAAAGAAGTATTGCATGAACCTATGCAATGGAAGCTATACTTTGATGGTTCTCGTTAGTCCCCAAATTTGCATTAAAGTAATTGAGCCCTTATCAAGTGTAAATGCCTAAGTCTAACCTGAGTCAAGTGTCAAAACCTAAGTCCTTAGCCATATTCCTATTTTCCAGTGTTCCTTTGAAAGGTAAAGTTCATGTTAAATCAAGTAAATGTTATTTGGTCTTTACTTAGCATGTATAAAGTCTTATTTACATTAGGCAAAGTGTTTTTTTTTTTTTTTGAAAGAATTGTATTTCTTCAGGAAAAGTGTAAAGTTAAAATTCTTTGGGAAAAATGTAGGGGTCATTTGTTTTAGGGAAATTGTGTCATACATTTTATTCGAGACAATTACCTTAACAAAGAAAAGTCCAAATGATCTCATATGCTTTGGGGAAATTATTCTTGACAAAAATTCTAAAACAATTGTCTCAATAAAATGCCTAAAAGGATTATTGTAGAGTAGGAATGCCAAAGACCAATTATGGTGGAGGAATTGCTTGGAACAAAACTCCTGACACAAAAAAGCCACATGAAAATAGGATGTCTGAGACCAAAAAGCTTGATAAACAAAGTCCCAAAGAAAATTTCCCAAATTATAGTTATGGGGATCTCACAGACATCTTTTGAAAAGTGCACAAACGTTAATTTTAAGGCACAACAAGTAGTTGTTGGGATTCAAATGTTCTAGGATAGTTGTGCAAGCATCAAATTTAGGCCCCATGAAGTAATCATTTGATTTCAAATAGAGGTAGATGTAATGACATGCATTTTATTGGGCAGGGATGATCTAATGGTGCATGATCAAAGTTGAATAACTCAAAGGAACCTAAGACTAGTATAGGTATGATAAGTGTCGAGCTCGTAGGGTATGATTAAAAGTTTGAGCATGTTCTGAAGATCCAACGATGTGAGTGGATAATTGAAAATTCAATGGTGATAGAGATCTAATGAGGTGCTACCACGTGGTATAATGATGGTCAATACAATGAGACTATTTATAAGGTGTATATAGAGCCTACAAGGATGCCAAGTAGCACAACCTTGGGGCTAAGGTAGCCAATGACATTCCACCCCTTAGATCATGATCTGATAAAATACATTCACTTACCGAAGAAAGATACAATGATAAGCAAAGAGTCAAAGCAGTTCAAGATCCTCCAGAGAGACACGAGAAGGACAAGTGTCAAGCCCTCGATGAGAAACCAAGCAAATCAATGGTTCACAGTCGATCATGTATCCAACAGATCAATAATGTGAATGAGAGCATATTTTTTAAAGGGGTCAAGATGAACATGGAAGTGATGTGTCACAACTGTAATGAGCTAGATATAGATCTATGGTTTGTACTTGATCCATGAAAATAAGATTGAGGGTGTATATTTGATTTGGATTCTAGATCACATTAGTAGATTACACTAGAAAATGACAAGTGTCCAGATTGGAGTTGATTAATTTACTTAGTCACTTTTAAGCCCCATGAATGCCCAGTTGGATCTGATATGGCATGCTAAATGTTCATATGTGGGAAGTTTTGGTTTAAAAGCTAAAATTGATATTTCTTTCATGGATGGGCAAAAGCATAGAAGAAGATTTGGGGCCCACCCCAAAGCATATTTTCTAGATGGCCATAAATCATTTTTTGTTTCTACCAAAGCTAGATCATTCTAATTGTGATCATCACAAGGTAATGGTCTTTGGTTTGCACAGGAGAAACACAATTGTCTAGAAGATTCTAGACTTGCCATCCATTAATAGAAGGGTGTCTCCAAGCAGTTACACATAAAGACAAATGGTTTGTTTGCTCTCCTCTGTGAATATTCTCCTTCTAGCTCATGTGAAAACATGTCCAACCAAAAAATCAAGGGGTTTGTTACAAATCTCCATCATTCCCATTAAAGGCAATTTCAACAATCATTTTACTTGCAAATACATGAAGATTCTAGGTGTGACAAAGGATTTGTTCTAACTAAGAGCACCTTGGTAGGACTCTGGCAATTATAGATTTGAAATGTGTAAAAAAATGTATAAATAGAGGGCTTCTGCTCTATGCAAGGGGTTGGTTGGCCATTGTGTTTTTCATTATGAGGGTTGTATTTTTGGGTCTTTGTTTTCTTTATAAGTATAGGCTCTTAATTTTTTTGGGATCACTACTATTTATATTTTGCCTCTTTTGATAAGGTGGTTATAGTTGTACAACCATTAGCAAGTTCTGAGAGCATGTTTATATGTCACCCCTATCCCACATGGAGTAAATACACATGCTTGTCCCCATGGTAGCATTTTGAAAAATTGATGTGTATAATATTTTGTTGTAAAGTTAATGAAAATGCTTATGGTTCTCTGCTAATTTTTGTTGATGAAGTGTAGTAATATGTTTTGCAAATGTTGTTGATTAGACATTTGGGTTTATGCTCATTACTGGTTGTCATTTTGAGCATAGATTTAGATTATAAACCCTTTCTACATTATTTTAGGATATGTTGTTGAATAAATTGTTAGGTTACCCTAGGTTTATGGATTTGATAGGAAAAAACATGTGAAATTCTAGTTTCAGTGTATGTTCTAGGATTTTAAATATCATTTTGGTATTTGTATTTTATTGACACCAATAAGTGCAAATTACTCCTAGTAGTTTCATTAGCTTGCATTTAAGTTTTTGCATCTTTGTAATAAGTGATGCCATGAATGTTGAAACAATCCCTATTGATTGAAAGCCACCAACACATTGCCCTCCCCTTTTATATAATCATCTAACTCATCCTACCTTGTCCTACCCTACAAGTAATACACCTTTTGCATATCTTAAGTGTTATTTGTTAGCAGATGCATAAGATAATGCCTACTTAACATGTATCTATGTTTTGTTCTTTAAATCCTAGCATTGTAGTCTTTTATTCAACCTCTTTTTTGTTGAAAATTCTTTATAATTAAGGTTGCAATCACTTTTAAATCTATCTTCAATAGGTTGTATATGACATAGTGCATTTACCATTCTATGTGACAACCCTTCCTAGGTAGAGTGAATGTGTTTGGTTGTGCCCTGGTCATATTTATGCCTTATTTGTGCTAAAAATCCCCATAGAGGTTGAATTGCAAAATCTCTCCATGTGAGCAAGCTACCCCATAGGTCATCTCACCTTGTTTTAGGTAGAGCCAAAAGTAACAGGGAGCTAACCATACCCTTTGTAGGTGTCTCTTAGTCATTTTTTGCATTTGGTATAATCTTATTTCCAAATCCTTCCTTGACTACAACAACATACTATCAGGTTTTTCATCATTGTTTGCTATTTTATTTCAAGTGTGCAAGGCTGAGTGTACAAGGTGTAAAAATGAGAACCAACACTTTTCTAACACGAATCCTGGGGACACTTCTTATCACCCATGTTGTCGGGGACTCTTGTAGAGAGCTGGTTGTTAAAATTAGGTTTGAAAAAGTTCTCAACCAATATTTATTGTAATAATCTCAACTATATTTTTAGACATTATTCATTCATATTTTCTCATAAGTTTGAAAGTTGTGGTTATTTGAGTGTACTTTGTTATCTTGGCCATCAACATCACAACATCCCACTAGGGACATGTCAAGAATTGAGAGATTTGATAATTTGACATCTACTAAATTTATTGCAATGAGCTAGAAATTTGTCATGTTTTGAGGTGGTTTTCATTATTTGAACATGCATCTGAAAGTTTTATTGTCTTTTATTTCATACATCATCACTAATTGCAACAATATATGGTTTCATTATGTATCACTACAAGTTTGTAAATGATTATATTCTAAAAGTTTGCTTCTAGTGGTGAATCCAAAAAATCATCTAGTTTTAATGAAAGATCAGTGCCCGCTTCAAATATATTCATCTTTGAGAGTTATTTTACTTGAAAAGCTGGAAGGACTAAGGTCATGTTTCAAAGATGACTCATATAAGAAAAATTTCTCACCCTTAAGTGGTCATCATAAAATAAGTAGACAAGTTTGGAGGCCTGTTGAAGAGCATAGTGTAGCTACAAAGGATTATTTGGGATATCAAGATTCTAGTAAATCTAAAATTTTATTTGTTGAACTTCCTATTGCTAAAGATTATCATAATTCTTATAACTATTCAGAATCATATAGTCTAATTTATTATCTAGCTTTTTCTAAACCAGTTGAATCCCCTCCTAAGTTTGATCCTGTAAGTCTACCTCATTCACCCCCTCACATCCCTTTGTCATTTCTTCTTAAACCTACCATTGAACCAATTATGAGACATAGGGATCAAGGTGAAAATGAGTGTATTGCATTTAGAATTACCAAATTTATGCCTATCAATTCTGATGACATGGAAGGTTATCTTAATGAAGTCCCAAATGAAGTAAGGAAATGCCTTCCAAAGTTTTAGGGGAACAATGCAGTGAGTGGCGATCAATATCTGAGGGATTTTCATAATATCATTAAGGATTATGAGGTTGATCATGAGGATGTGTGCATTAAGTTGTTTGTACACATGTTAGAGGAAGATACTCGTGAATGGTTCAATTCTCTTCCTAGTGGATGCATTGATTTATGGGAAGAAATGAGGAATGTTTTTAGAATTCAGAATGGTGATAGAGTTGATCTAAGGTTCCTTTTAGCTAAATTTGAAAAAATCAAGAAGAACCCCAATGAGTGTGTTTAAGAATTCAATACATGGTTTAAAAAAGCTATGATGTGGCTACCCAAAAATACTAGGCCCAGTGATATAGCATGCTTGATCAAGTACTGTGATGCCTTTGACAAGAAGGATGCATACTACTTAAGGGATAAGTCTCCCACTAAACTATGGTTGGCATTCAATATGACCATCCAAATTGAGAATAACATAAAGGTTGAGGGAAAGCCCAAGAACAAGTAGCCTAGTGTAAAATTGATCAATCTTGAAAAGATGCAATCCACTAAGGCAGTCAACCTTGAGGAAACTATTAAGACTTTGGCCTCCGCTATGAAAGAGATGTCCTACAAGCTGGCTAAAGCTAAAAAGGGGATCCCTCATGTGTCTACCAGTCAAGAGAGGGATCCAAATTCAAATCAAGTACCAAGAAGGTCTTTATGTGATGATAGAAATCAGAAAAGGAAAGTTAGAAGAGAAGTGCTTGATTTATTGCATGCCAAGGTAAATACGATAAATTATGATTTTGACATTGATTAGTATGACAAGAACTTCCTTCCACATCCCCCATGTGAGACTACTAAACCAAGTGATGAAGATGTAGATGATCTTGAGTCTACATCTGATGATGATGATATTTTGATGTTTAATTATCAAGACTCCCCATGTAAGTTTTCTACTTGCATGAAAATGATGAATGTTACTATTATTGATCAATTTTGGAGTGCAGTCAAGAAGGTCCTGATGTATGAATTTAATTGTGATGATATTATGACATAGGCATATGAGTTTCCCAATTATGATGCAATTGAAGATCTGAAGTGTGATATAACCAAAGTGTTGTACACAAATGTGGAATTAGGTAACCTCGTTGGGAATTTGAATGTTGTTAAGCAACTAATTATTCTTGATGTTGGGTTTGACAGTAAAGGTGATGTTTGGAGAATGTACTTAAGTGTATATGGGGTTATCTTTTATACCCCTGAAGATTAAAATTGTTAGATTTATTTTAATCAATACTTCAAGTGCATGAATGACATCGATGATCCTGAAGTACTCCAACTTGGTAGTTGCCTAATTGTAGCTGAGAAATAGGTTTATTTACAACTAATAAAAAGGTACCAAGATCTTTTAGCATGGTCTTATCCAAATTTGAGATCATGTAAAGAGGATCTATCTCAACTTTTCATCCTATCATAGTTTGGTAGCAGTACCTTCAGGGAAGTGCAAAAATTGGTTTCCTTCATCTTAGCCACCAAGTTGCTAGAAAAGTTAAAGAGATTAAGGGATGGTAGAATTTTGTAGCCATCAATTAATGATGAATATCTAAAACATTTCTTCAATTGAGCCTACAATTGTGTACACAATTATATAGTGTTTTTTTGCTTTGTCCTTATGTTGCTTTATTGCCCCTTTACTTTGAGCCTTATTTGTATAGTTTCCCTTTGTGTTTTTTGTCATGTATTCATTTTTAGATCCTCCTGATTTGTTTTTATTGAGATACCTTGTTTTGTTGAGCCTTCATGAGTGTTGCTAATAAATTTCTAAGTTTTGACTTTGTGGCCCATTAGAATGGCACCTAGTCTTACATTTTGGGGTTCTTTGCACACTCACAACAGGTATGCATCCCTGGGTGAGAGCCAGTGTTGTGCCCAAAATTGCATTATAATAATTGAGCCCTTGTCAAGTGTAAATGCCTAAGTCTAGCCTGAGTCGAGTGTTAAAGCCTAAGTCCTTGGCCATATTCTTGTTTTCTAATGTTCCTTTGAAAGGTCAAGTTCATGTTAAATTGACTATGTGTTATTTGGTGTTTATTTAGTATGTATAAAGTCCTATTTGCATTAGGAAAAGTGTTTTATAAAAATTCCAAAAGAATCACATTTCTTTGGGAAAAGTGTAAAGTCAAAACTCTTTGGGAAAAATGTAGGGCTCATTTATTTTGGGGAAATTATTTCAGACATTTTTTTGAGACAATTATCATAACAAAAAAAGTATGAAAGATCTCTTATGCTTCAGGGAAATTTTTATAGACAAAAAGTCCAAAATAATTATCCTAACAAAATGCCTAAAAGGATTGTTGCAGAGCAAGAATGCTGAAGACCAACTGCTGTGGAGGAATTTCCCAAAGCAAAAGTTCTGACACAAAAAAGCCACATGAAAATAGGATGTTGAAGACTAAAAAGATCGGCAAATAAAGTCCCTAAAGAAATTTTCTTGAATTGCAAGTATGAAGATCCTATGGACATGTTTTGATTGGTGCATAGACATCAATTTTAAGGCATGATAAGTGGTCATTGGGATTTAAATGTTATAGGATGGTTGTGTGAGTATCATTTAGGCCCCGTGAAGTAGTCATTTGATTTCAAATGGAGGAAAATCTAATGACACGTGTTTACTCAGGCAAGGATGATCTGACAATGTGTGATCAAAGTTGAATAAGTCAAAGGAGCCTAGGACCAATGTAGGCATGATAAGTGTTGAGCTCATAGGGCATGATTAAAAGTTTAAGCATGTTTTGAATATACAATGATGTGAGTGAATAGTTGATAGTTTAATGGGGCTAAAGATCTAACGAGGTACTACCATATAACATGATGACACTCAATACAATGAGATTGTTTGTAAGGTGTACAAAGAGCCTGTATGGCTGCCAAGTGGCACACCCTCAGGGTCAAGTGTAGATAGTAACCAATGACTTTTTGCCCCTTAGATCATGATTTAATGGAGTGCATTCACTCACCTAAGCAAGATCTGATCGTAAGTAAAGATTTGAAGTAGTTTAATATCATCTAGGGAGATGTGAGAAGGACAAGTATCAAGCCCTTAGTGAGTGACCAAATAAATTAATGGTTCACAGTCGATCATGCATCTAGAAAATTGATGATACGAATGAGAGCAGACTTTTCAAAGTGGTCAAGATGAATGTAGTAGTGATATGTGTCATAACCGTAATGAGCTAGATATGGATCTATGGTTCACACTTAATCTGTGCAAATAATATCAAGGGTGCGTATTTGATTTGACTTCTAGATTATGCCAAAAAATGACAAGTGTCCAAATTGGAGCCGATTAATTTGCTTAGTCACTTTTAAGCCCCATGAATACCCAGTTGGATCTGATGTGGCATGCTAAATGTTAGTATATGGCAAGATTTGGTTTAAAAGCTAAAATTGATGGTTATTTCATGGATGGGCAATGATTCAAAGCATATAAGAAGATATGTGGGCAAACCCAAAACATATATTCCAAATATATGTGAATCATTTTCTATTTTTGACACAACTAGAGCATTTTGATTGTGATCATCATAAGGTAATGGGATTTCTGTGGCGTGCACAGGAGAAGGGCAACTGTCTAGAAGATTCCAAATTTACCATCAATTAATAAAAGGGCATCTTCAAGTAGTTACAGATAAAGACAAATGGTTTGTTTGCTCTCCCCCATAAATATTCTCCTTCTAGCTCATGTGAAAGCATTCCCAACCAAGAAATATCTCCATTATGCCTTGTAAAGATAGTTGCAATAGCCATTTTTTTTGTAAATACATGAAGATTCCAGGCGTGGCAAATGTTTTGTTTTAGTTAAGAGTATTTTGGTAGGACTTTGACAATTGCAAATTTGAAATGGGTAAAAAAATGTATAAATATAGGGTTTCTCCTCTATTCAAGGGGTTAGTTGGCCATTATGAGGGTTGTGTTTTTGGGTCTTTGTTTTCTTTCTAAGTATAAACTCTTCAAAATTTTGGGATCACTACTATGTGTATTTTGCCTCTCTTGCTAAGGTGGTTGCAACTATACAATCATTAGTAAGATCTGATAGCATGTTTATATGCCTTCCTTGTCCAACATGGAGCAAACCCACTATGCGTATCCCCATGGCAAAATTTTGAAACACTGATGTGTGTAATATTTTCTTACAAAGTTAATGAAAATGCTTGTGGTTCTCTAATAATTTCTATTGATGAAGTGCAGTAATATATTTTGTAAATGTTGTTCATTGGATATTTGAGTGTATGTTCATTACTAGGTGTAATTTTGAGCTTTGATTTAGATTATAAACCCTTTCTACATTATTTTAGGATATGTTATTGAATAACTTGTTAGGGCACCCTAGGTTTATGGATTTGAAAGGAAAAATCATGGGATATTCTAGTTTTAATGTATGTTCTAGGATTTGAAGGATCATTTGGGTATTTGCTTATTGGCACTAATAAGTGAAAATTACTCTTGGTAGTTCCATTAGCTTGCACTTAATTTTTTTGCATCTTTGTAATAAGTGATGTCATGAATGTTGAAAAAATTCTTGCTGATTAAAAGCCACCAACACACTACCCTCCCCTTTTATATAATCATGTAACTCATCCTACCTTGTCCTAACTTGCAAGTAATACACCCTTTGCATATCTTAAGTGTTATTTGCTAATAGATGCATAAGATATTGCATAATTAACATTTGTCTGCATTTTGTGCTTTAAATCCTAACATTTCAAACTTTTATTCAACCCCTTTATTGTTAAAAATTATTTAGAATGAAGGTTGCAATCA
Source organism: Torreya grandis (assembly GCA_037957365.1). Classification (NCBI taxonomy): domain Eukaryota; kingdom Viridiplantae; phylum Streptophyta; class Pinopsida; order Cupressales; family Taxaceae; genus Torreya; species Torreya grandis. The sequence continues at coordinate 426,067 of JARHVA010006074.1, read as the reverse complement.
CTTTCAAATCTATCTTTAGTAGCTAGTATATGACATAGCGCATTTGTTCATTCTATGTGACAACCCTTCCTAGGTGGAACGAAGGGGTGGAGGGAATGAGTTTGGTTATGCCCTGGTCATATATCTGCCTTCTTTATGCTAAAAATCCCTATTTAGGTTGAATTATAGAATGTATCCATGTGATAAAGCTACCCCATAGGTCATCTCACCTTGGTTCAAGCAGAGCCAGAAGTAGCAGGGAGATGACCATACCATTTGTAGGTGCCTCTTAGTCATTTTATGCATTTGGTCTAATCATGATGCCAAACCTTTCCCCAACTACAATGACATACTAGCAGGTTTTTCATTATTATTTGCCATTTTCTTTCAAGTGTGTAAGGCCAAGTGTATAAGGTGTACAACTAGAAACCAATAGTTCCTTCACATCACATGGGTCTAGGGATGACATTTTGTTGATTACACTGTAAGGGGTTCTAATTCCCAAAGCATTTCATATTAAATTTCTTTGTACCAATAACATGGTCAAGTATAAAGCACTTATTATAGGACTTCATCTTGTAATACAGTGGGATATCTAACACTTAATGGTCTATGGGGATTCCTAATTGATTATCAATCAAAACACAAATTAGTATCAGACTAAATATGACAAGCTTTTACCCTATAAGTATATTGTGGATAATCTCAAGACTCATTTCAAATCCCTATAGTATGAATAAGTACCATGGGCCAATAACAGATTTACCGATGCAATGACAATAATTGGGTCCATGATATATATTGATAACAGTGTTAAAAAGTATTAGTTTCTCATTGAAAACCTTATACAACTTGCTCATATCTTCCCAAATTCATAAAAGGTATGCACCATTGCTGGTCTTAATCCCCCACCTTACCTACCTTGGTTTCAAGACATTTATAATTATTTTCACGACTAGGTTTTTCCACTTGACCTTTCTAATAATCATCAAAAACTTTTCCTTCACTGCATAGCCCATTATACCCTCCTTGGAAACATGCTTTATCGTAAAGGCTATGTTGGAATGCTACTTTGTTGTTTATCTTTGAGAGAATCTAAGTTAGTGCTTAAGGAGGTTCATGAAGGAATGTCTGGGAACCATACCAATGGTATAGTCTTAGCTAAAAAGTTCCTTCAAATAGTTACTAGTGGCCCAAAATGGAGGCAAATGCTTGTAATTATGTAAAAAAGTGTGTTTCTTATCAACAACATGGTAATTTGATACACGTACCTTCCTTACCCCTCTAGCCAATTACTACACCATGGCCATTTTCTACATGAGGCCTCGATCTCATCGAGAAAATTAACCCTACATCTTTAAATGGCCATAAACATATTCTCACTTCTACTGAGTATTTTACTAAGTGGATTGAGGCCATTCCTCTCACTTACATCACCAATAATTAGATTGCTAAGTTCATCCATTACCATATGATTTATCGATATGGAATTCTATCCCTAATATATCCGATAATGATAGATAATTTGTAAACTAAGATGTTAAAGATCTTTATGCAAAATTCAAAATTAAGCACAATAAATCCACAACATATAAACCTCAAGGCAATAGTCAAGCTAAGACATCAAACAAAACCATTGCTACCATACTAAAGAAGATTGTTAATGATGCTGGCTATAATTGGTAGTTATAAATTTTTACTTCAAATTAGGTTTATCACACTAGTCATCGAACCCCCACAGGAGCCACTCCATACTCCCTTGTTTATGGCATAAAAGCTATTATCCCAATTGAGATTGAGCTACCTTCATTATGAGTATCCTTGGAGAATACTAAAGATGATGAAGATTATAGAGTATCCAAGTTGCAAGAGCTAGAACTCCTTGATGGCAAGTATTTGGCTACCCTAAATAACTTGTAAGCCTATCAGAATAGATTGTATAGAAGCTAAAATAAGCACATTTTTCTTCAGGAGTTTGAAATTAGTGATTTGGTCTTGAAAGAGAATAAGAAGAACACAAATGCTAAACATAAGAAAAAGGGTAAGTTCCAAGCCAATTGGCTATGCCCATATGTTATCATAATAAACTATGGATCGAGGGCATACCAACTGGCTATTCCAGGTGGTGAAGAACTCTTAGAGCCCATGAACATTGTACATCTCAATCAGTTCTATGCTTGAGAGCTTTTAAACCATTGTCTATAAGACCTTTTACTTGGGGGAAACTTGTGTTGAAGTCATTTTATCCCCCTATTATATCTTGGACCATCCTATCTTGGACCATATTCATTTTAACCTACCCTGGACCATTCTCATGATAACCATATTCTTTTATGACTTTGGATTGTTGAATCTTTAGATCATTGGAACTTCAGATCATTTAAGTTCCAACTTGACTCTTTTTATCCCACCTTGCACTGTCCTCTTCTTGACCATATTCAATTTTGTCTTATTTTATCTTGAACCATTGTAACTTGGAATATTCTATCCCTTGACTAATTATGATCCTGATTATGACTCATCAACATGCTAGACACATTCAGTGCTAGTTCTACAAAGTAGTCTAGCATGGACAATATTTTATTGCTTCCTATTAAAGACAAGTGAATACATATACAATAGAACATGGTTTTTTGCTTACTAAATGGTGATTCATATTTATCTCATACTACATATTATTCTTTTATGATTTTGTTGCTGTTTAGTAGGCATTATTACTTTGACAGGATCACACTCTCACTATTTTATGAGCTTGTGCCATTACAACCAACTTTAGCTATTATTAGAACTTCTAATCTTGTACATGCATCTCCTTGATTAGTTGGTTCCCTATGCCACTATTTATATCCACAATCCCCATTGTATCCAATTTAGCTATTGTTTGAACTCTTACATGAGGAAGTGCATCTCCTCAACTAGGTAGTTCTTTGGGCCTTTTGTTAATATTTCACTTTTGTTGCTTATCCAAAAAAAGACAAAAACATTATAAATTGATTGACATAACAAATAAAAACATTATATTATTTTTTTGTTTATTTTGATCTTAGGTTCTTATAGTTTTACAAGAACTCATTTGAATGCTCTCATCATTTTACGATCCCTTTTCCACATTTCCTCTACAACATCAATCATGTTTTCTTATCATCACTTTTTTTTATCCCATTCTCTGGGAGAACTACATTTGGCCTAAAGTTCATGTTGGACCTCGCATCCATGGAACTATGTAGGCAACATCCACTTGTCTTGTATATCTCAAGTCAGCTCAGCCACCCCTTCTTATTCTTATTCCCCCCCCCCCCCATTTTGTTTTGTTTTGTTGTTTCCCAGTCACTTGGGGGCAACTTTATCTCTTTTGTTGTTATCCTGTTGTGATAGTATCATTATTTCTAAGATTAGGGATCACCCTGTCATAGATCGTAATGCCTCTATTACACTTCCATGAATAATTTTCCTTTTTCTTTATTTCCATTAACATTGTTGCTAACTCTTATTTGTGAGTGTTTATTTGATTTTTATTGTTGGTTTTATTGTGCTTTCTTATTTCTTCATTTATTTTGTTAATATTTTGTTCTTTTGTTATTTCTTCTTGGTGTTATGTTGTTTTGGTCTTTTGTGTTACTGTTTGGTCTTGTTATTTGTATTATTCTATTTTTTTGAGTTGAATTGCATTCTATACCCATTTTTAGTCTAGATTTCAGTTAAACTAGAGTTGTTTTGTATTTGGCTTGTTATTTTATTTTTTATTTTTCATGAACATCTTGTTAATACACATGTATCTTGATTATTCATATCTTGCTTTCATGTTGTTTATTGAGTTGTTCTTTCTTTACTTTTATACATTCTTGTTCGTACTTAAGTCTTGATTATTCATGTCTAAATTTGAAGTTAGGTTACATTTATGTATTGTTTTTATATTTGTTTTTATTTAAATGTAAATAGTTGTAACTCTGGTACTGGTAGTTTTTATCATTTTCCTTAGTTATAAGTATTCACATTTGAGCCATCTCATTGCAATTGAAATATAATGTTATTACAAGTTACTCATACTTATGATGCATAATTTCAATTTTGATATAATAAGCATGAAGTGCTTTGGATTCTAAGTCCAAAAGTCAATGATGCTTCAAATATCAGCTCTCAATACACCATGATTAACATGAGACTCTATGCAAGATGTGCATCTCTTGTTATACACTTTGAGTCTGATCGAATAGTGATATTTTTCTTCTATTCTTCATTCCTCATTCCATTTTCTCCCACTTCTAGGTGAACTATATTGGCTTGAGGTCCATTTGGATTATGTAGGAAACACTTGGATACATGATGTATCTTGGGTTAGTTTGGCCACCCTCATTCTTTTGATTATCTTTTTCATCACTTTGTGCATCCTCATTTGCCTAGTTTTTATGGTTGCTTTAGTCATTAGATCCTTACATCTATGTTTGCACCCACTCACATTTAATCTATGTATTAAGTTATATCTTTGAGCTATGCTTGCCAATTTTCCCTACTAGGGCACCACATTTAGACCAATCATCGATCCAATCAGCCCTACTGGGGAAAAATTAATTATCAGTGATCAAAATCAGCCCTACTAGGATAAGATATATTTATCAACCAATCAAATCTGCTCTATTGGGGCACATTATCAATTCTTTGACCTCTTTTCTCTAAAGCAATGCTCTAGTTTTTCTTCTAATTCCAAGGTCTATAGCTTTTTCCCTCATTTTGGTAATTTCAAAGTGTGCAACTTGTCTCAAGATTGATCATTCCTTAAGCCTGTAAATTTAACCCTCTTTTGGGTATGTCAAATTATGTCACTTATATTTTTGGATTGTACCCTTCCCATTTCCCCCCACCTTGAGGTGCATTATATCCTATTATATTTTGATCATTGAGCATCAATATGTGCAAGAAGTAACTTGTATGGATTTAATCTTACCCATGGGTTAATTTCAATCTTTTTCTTTCTTTTCAAGAGTCCATCCCTCTCTTTCATCCTCCTATATCCTCTTATGGGGAATCATGGGTCATTTACTTTCTACTTATTCTTGATAACTCTTTCATTATTTGAAAAGATGTTGCTTTAACTGAATGTATTGCCATGCCTTCTTAAATAAGGGTAAACTATAGAGATCTAATTCCTATCACCACTATGTTGAAATTGTCAATCTTACTCAAAATTTTATGACAATAAACAATCTGGGCCAAAATCACTAAAATAAGCTAAATGGTTCAAACTTATCATATACAAGTGCCAATTTAGTGAGGTAATGTATTTTATGTGATTTTTGGCTGTTTTCAAGTCACTTCGAGTCAAAATGATGAAAATACAATTTGATACTTTAAACTACTGAATCTTCTAATTTGAAAGCACATGTTAAGTACATGTGTTATTTTGTATCCATAATGCTCTAAATGGGGCATTGGTCCATATGCAAATGACACCTTCTTCTAATTATATTCTAGTCAAATTATGATTCAATAACTTGACATTTTAACTAGTTTGATTAAACGAGCAACTAATTTCCAAAGAATTGCATGAAATTTAATTAACCTCACTTAAGCAAATTAATCCAAATGAAGAGCTTAAGTGAAAAATCCATGGAAGTTATTGAAGATTTATTAATTGGAAATTCATTTATAATATCTACATCGTCTAGTGACATCATCAATGGGGTGGCATCCATAAGCTATAAATGGAATAAATATTTGGTTAAAGCTCTCCCATGCATCATTAATTCCCCTCTCTTCTAAATATTTATGGGTATATTTATGGATTGAGCCTCCAATATCAAATTAATCCATGGCCACACATCTTGATCTAAATATGGATGGTCATGGTTGATTCTTATCATTTCCAAAAATTTATAAATACAAGGGTCCTAACTCATCCTTTTAAGCTCTTTTTGTGTAAACTTATTATGCAGAATTATCTTCACAAGCTATTTTTGTGAATGTTATTATGCTAAATTTGTAATAGGATAGCTTCAATTATTGACACACATTTGATCAATTTCATGAGCCTAGCTCATTGGTGCATTAAGAGATGATGAAGGAGCAAAACACTCATCATTGATAAACACTTGGAGCACCAAATTAGGGGAAAGTCATGCTTTTGAGCCATATTTGGAGGAGAAATGCTCTTGGGAAAGTTTGATGTTGTATTCTTTCTTTCAATATCTCTTAGATTTCATTTGTAAAACCCCATGAGGGAGTTGGCTTTATGACTTATGTTATTTATGATTATTTGGGTTTTACTTGACTAATGCATGATCTAACTCATTTTGGATTCCTACTCTACATCTGGTTCATTTCTTCCATTTATGTAAAAGCATTTACCCACATTCAAAAAATTAAGGATATTTTTATTTACATATTTATTAAATTTTATTATTATTTTGATGTTTTTGATTTTTATATATATATTTTAAATTATTAATTTATTTTTTATTTTGCATAATTAGTTTAAAAACATACTACTACATTATAAAATGGATAATTTCATATTTTATCTATTTATTTTAATTGACCAAAGTCTTTGACTTAACACCAAGGATTAAGGGGTTTTCATTTCATTGAAAGGTCATTGACTCATTGGTAAAGTTGTTTGGCTCATCAAGAGCCCATTAGGGATCAATTTTTGATGAATGAAAATACCTAACACTGTAAGAGATTTATGGGATTTATCAATTATAGATGTATAAGAGATTTTTTTACAGTGAATACTTTTCAGTGTTTTAAAGTTAAAAATATTTTATAGAATTTATTAAATTGCTATGGTGATTGATGACGATAATGTTCTCAATGATTTACACCAATTTTCTTGTCATGGTGTGATAATGACTCCTTATCCTTCAATTTTACCCTAATTTGGATCATGATCCTAATTACATGCATAGATCTAAAAATCAACTTTCTTTTCCTTGAATCCCTGGATAAGTTTATGGGGGATAGAAAGCTACAAAAATGGGGGAAGTGTAATGCATTGAGATGACCCCAATCACCCCCACCTAATTATTGGTTGTTGCCTACGTATCCAATACTCTAAGGAGGAATATCAAGCCACACATAGTTCTCCCACCTAATGTGATTGTGTAATTATGCTCCTTCATTATGTATATGCAGTTAATGATATGTTTTGTACTTTATAATGTTTTATTTGACTTGGATTTTAAGTGATTCATACTTAGCTTGTGACTTCTCTTAGTGATAGGTATGCAAATTGGGAATAATGGGGTAGATTTTATTAATGTGTAATAGCGTATAGATGCATAAGAGATGTGACCAGTCCCTTTTGAATGAGACCTTTCATTATTTATATATGAATCTAGTTTAATAATTCTCTACACCACCAACATGTTAAGCTTAAGGGCCAACCCTGATGACGTGTTTGATTTTATAAGATAGTTATTTTTAGGAATGGGTTAGTTCTGACCAGTTAAAGTTGTTATCAACTAGTGACAATGACCATAACTAGTAGAACTAACCTATGTATAGGTGGACTAAACTAAGTTCTATAGATGTATGTGCATAGTATTTAGCAAGTTTGAAATATGCATTAAGGTCCATGTAGGTGTATAACAACATAATATAAGGGTTGTGTTATAAGATAATATGCAAGTGTGAGAGTATGACAAATTAGGACTTTGTTTGAATGCTCAAGTCATGCCTGGTAAATGTGTATGAATATTGTCATTGTGAATCTTGAATTTAGTATCTAAAAATACCCCCCTTTTATTCTAGCAATGGAATTAATATAGTAAAATGATAAAATGTACTTGACTATGTACAACACACTTTGCCTTTTGGGAGATGGCTCCAAACGTATAGATTTTGCTCCATGCAAACCGGTAATAACAATGAAGTAGTCAATGTTCATATGTGAAATTTAAAATTAAAATTTTGAAAGAGAAAGGGTTAAACATGTTTCCCTTGAACCTTGTTAGAGATTATACTTCTTATCGAACCATTAGAAAGTTACAGTGATTATGCCCCAAACTTGTGTAATTGTGCAAGATTTTGACTTGTAATAACACAACCTCATGAATGTGGAGAAAATTACACAATGTAATAACCCAAATAAATATATAGGAAAAAGAGAGAGAACCACATGGCTAGGTTCACTCAAATAAATCACCACACAGGTGAATGAGAGAACTAACCAGGCAAGGTTCACTAAAAAATGAATCAATTACTGCATATGGCTTATATATTCAAGTATAATGTTTTGTTCCAATTCAATCTAGTTTAATCCATTTAAAACAAAAATGAATAATCAAAAGGGAATGAACAATGTTCATGCCCCCATCATGTACGCAAGTTTGATTGTATAGTTTCATTCAATGTGGAATGTAATGCATGACTGAAAGAGAATAAACCATGTATGTGCCCCCATCATGACCATAGATTTAATAATTATGAAGTGAAATGTCAACCATTTATAGTTCAACTATAACTATGTTGTTGTGTATATGAGCATGAACTAGTATCATACCTCTTGAATTTGTAATAATTGATATAGAATGATATACATCTACATGTTGAATTTGAGAACCTATATCTTAAAAATATATGTTGTGAAAACTTATAAATTTTTTCATGTAAATCATTGTGCATATACCCATTCATATGCACCCAAGTGTGTATGAATATGTGCTCAAATGTTTGTAAAGTTTATGCATTGCATGGCCTATGACCATGTACTCTATATCAATGTGCTAATATATGTCATTTATCTAAACCATCTAATATTTGAACCATTTGAATCTCTTAAATTTATACTTTTCTCTAATTTTCTACTTGTGGAGGATTATGTCTCTATGACAATCCCATTGTAATGCCCCCATTTTGAGATAAGGGATGCATCATGTAAGACACTCTTCTCAAAATAAGAGTTAATTAAATCATGTCATGTGTAAAGATACCATCATGTAATATCAGTTGATCATGTGGAGAATATGTCATCATAGTAATTTATGTGTTAATCAAGGAATGTATGTAACACATGGAATGTATGGCATGTAAGTATCATGTCTAGAGAGGTGTATCAATGAAGCACATGGTTTAAGTATCTTTGAATAAAACTATGCAGTAATAGTACATGATGTGGATCATGGCACACCTAAATGTCAACATGCTCAATAAGCATAATTAGTAGTGTCACACATATGTTGGGTGTGGAGCCCTTTGGGGCTATCACATGACCATAGGAATAAATTTTGGGGGCCTAAAGAGCTTAAAAGATGTGGGGGGCATAATTTTCATGTTCTCCACATGTGAGTGGAATATTCCTTATATTCCTAATTTCTATGTATTCCATATTTCATGGAGTTAGTTGTTAGATGCCTTTTCCCATGTTGACTTCCTTATTTTGAGGAAGCTATTTGTTTTTTGGAAAAGGGAACTCCTTCCTTGTTGAGTGGAGTTCGTTGTGATCACATGTTCATGGGATAATTTGCCCTTAGAAGGTGGAGAAGATGAATATGGAAAATTTATCCTTGGAAGAGCTTTTAGATAGGCTTGATGAGGTGGAAAAGGGTTGTCACATGTTGGATAATGATTATCTTAGATAAGCATTACACATTTGTTCCTCATTTTGTTGATTTTATTCATTTTCTTATATATACAAGGTGTGGTGTTGCCTTTAGAGGTTGATGGTTTATTTACAGGGTGTGGCTTTAAGGATCAGAGTGAAAGTGAAGGTATTTTTCAAAGTGCAGGTGTTTAGTATAGGGTGTGGTTTAACAACTTTTGAGATACAACATTGTGCAGGTGTAGGTGAAAGTGCAATTTTTTTACAGCACTTTCTATAAGAGATTTTTATATCTCTATGAGAGTTAATTATAATCTTGTTTTAGATTAATTATTTATTTGAGAACTTTCATTGGTGGATGTATCCCACATTGGGTAAACCACGTTAGATCTATGCTATTATTATCTTGCTCTCATTTATGCTTTCATATTAATGGTGAATCAAGGAATGTTTCCATGATGCATTTTATTGCATAGCTTTAGATCTAGTTTATGGTAATAGTAGATCTGGATTTAGAATTGTTTTATTTCTAACAACATAAGACCAAGGGCCACATACAAGGGGCATAAAATGCCACAACAAACAAGGCCAAGGGCCACACATAGGAGGACATAAAAAATGTCACAAAAAAGGGACATCGAGGATGTAACATCAAGCAAGGCTAAGGGCCACACACAATAGCCATACATAAAGTAACTTGTCATTCAAAAGAGTAACACAAACAATGGATCATAAAAAAAAGATATACTCTATACCATCTTAATATATCAATGTCAAATCATAGTATAATGGCATATCATGTATCATTGTGTAAGAAATGAGTAACTAACAAGGCATAAATAAGTAATATAGGTTGTTCAACATGGTATAAAGGTCATAGGAAGATATAACCTATAATAGTGAAACATTTGGAATGAGATGTCTTCAGTATCAACATGGCCATGAGGTACAAAGAAACCCAAAATTTGTATGTTTATGTGTACCCTGTATGTCTTGCATAGCACTTAAATGTCATGAAATTCATGTTTGTATATAAATAATATGCCATTTACCATTCTATTTGATCCTAAAATGATATAGATTGGGATTTTTTAGATGTTAAAGGGGTATATAGAAATGAAATGACACAAGGGTGATAATCATATCTATAGCAAGCCAATTATATGCTAAACTCATATATAAGCATACACTAAATTTATTATGTTGAGATAGTCTAAATATGAAAAGTATAACTATGTTAGATATAGAAATAATAAAAAAGTGAAGTACTTAGCTTATTATGATGCTAATAAAGTTCTAGATCTAAAATAAGCAGAAAGCAAGTGAGAAGGAAATTCTAGAACAATCATCAGATTCTAATTTTGATACTTTCGATTCTCTAGATAGTTGATTTGTTATTTTTGGGAAAATGGATGTTTAATTCCTAAGTAATAAATGGGTATGAGTAGATAAAATCAGTAAATAATATGCAATAATTAGGCTACTAATTTTTGAAATTTGATTGTAGTTAAGACTTTAAAAAAAATAGTAGTGAGAGAGAGAAAATCAAACTTATCTAATTCTATGCTATTTCAACTGAGATAGGGTCTAGAAATCTATGTGCAATCTTGGGAGAGTATCACAAATAGGAATTTGGAGTTCATTTCTTGATTGGAAAGGACTATTGAAAATAAGACAACCTACTATTTGGGACTATAGTCTTCATCTTGCTGTTGTTATCCAAAATGCTCATAGAGATCTAATTTTTCTAGGTTTTGTTCATCGTATCTATGTGAGGTTGGGTACCAAATTTTAGATCCTTAATGTTAGCAGAACTCCCTATAGAGCTAATTATTTGTGTGATTGTGTATTTATGCAATTAAATGGAGCTTTGGTAAATAAGGAAAAGGGTTTAGTGTGTAAAAGATACGTTGGATGCACTTCACATCCTATGTGTCGGCACACTACCTACATACCAATACTTTGAGGAGTGATCAAGCTATATGTAGTTCTCCCATTGAAGTGTTTGGTGAAATAGTGTGATGAAATGTAAAACTCGATGTACTTAGAATGACTAAGGATTGATGTAAAGGTTTGAATAAGCTTTAAATAATATTGGATGGCTGTATGTAGAGAATAGGTAAAAGTGCTTGAGTAGTTTTGCTTGTATTCTTTCTTTTCTCTTGTAAATGAGTGCCAACCCTTATAAATGGACTTTGAATGGCCTTTTATAGGGGATTTAATGATCATGGGTTAAATCAATTCATGTTAGGCTGACATGAATTAGGATAAGGATTCAAAATAATGTGACCATTAGAAGCTAAAATGCACTTGGATGACAACGCCAAAAATATGACACCTTGGGTTTCAGTGCTATAGTCCAACATTGGGTGCTATTGTCCATGGCTAATAGGACCTAGGGGGATGGATTAAGCATGAAAAGAGTAATCTAGGTCTGTATGGGTTTAATCTGAGAGGCTATAGATGACTAAGAATTAGTGAAAACATGCCTATGAGGGTCATGAGAGCAAACAAGATGGACCTATCGATTGGGTGTCATTAGCCATACTCAAGTTACCAAATTTTGCATTTTATATGATTGTATTTGCCCCCCCTTTATTATAGTAATGCAACAAAGTTAAATACTAGGATAAAGGAAAAATAGAAATCATAACTAAACTTACCTGTAAAGGCAAATCTCATGAAGCTATGTGATGTTGGATGTGCATAGAGAGAGCACAATGTGAAGTGTGAATCTATAATGAAAAACATAGTGTAGATCAATCTTTACTAGATACGTTATATCTAAGATAAGAACGTATAAAAGCTGACTAAGAGAGAGAGGAAGAAAAAGGAATGAATACACCTAATCGGGTATGTGAACTAATACAAAACCTATTGTGATGCTGGATTGTGCTGAGTAATGTTAGATGATGCTGTACTAAGAGTAATATCACAAATGAAGCTGAGTGTTTAATTCCTTAGAAGTGGCTCAAGAATGAAAAGGTAGGCCCTTGGGTTCCATCATCACCTACTAAGTAAAGCTAATGAATCATGCATATGTCAATCAATGTTTGGATTGTGTGTCCAATCCCTCTAAATATGTGGCTCAAGAATACAAAGGCTAGTTATTCCTTTGGCTCCATTATTGCCCTATGAATTGAAGCTATGAAGTAATACCAGTATGGAAAATATGTCATATGAGATGACTTTTGAAGCCTATGAATGTACTATGATCTGACAATGTTGGCATGGATAACCGATTGTATGCTGGAAACTAGGACACTCTTGGCCATTTTAAAAGATGGAGATTAGGATTGTATGAAATCTACTTTGAAACTAGTGTAATAGGCTTATGTGAAAGCCAACTCAAGAACTCAGGTACTCAAAAAGTTAAGCTTGTATGTAAGCTAAACTTGAAAAAAGATTCTAACCACCTACAGATGGAGTAAAGCATACAACTACTGAGAAATGCTTAGGAAATAAATTAAACTAAAAAAAAAGGGGAGGATTAATGTGCTACACACATTGCCCCCAATCAATGGTGTCTAAAATATGGATTTTGATTTGGAAGTTATATCAACTACCTAATCTAAAACTAGAAGTGAGAGTCATCATGCCATGCATGATGCCCCTAATATCTTGATTCTCTAAGCAAAAACTATATTGAAACATGCTGAATATGCACTATACTTAGCTAACAAACCTATGACTAAACTCACTTTTCTATCTATTTATAGAAAAAAATGATTTTTCTATTATTTGGATATTAGTGCCAAAAATACGACACCCTGCTATCTAGCACTATAGTTAAACTTTAGTGCTATTGTCCGAGGCCAAGTCTAGTAACTATTCTAGATTTTTTCCTATTTACCTAGTCTGTTCTATCTAGTCCGATGTTTAGATTCTATTATGAGTGTTCTAAAAACTACTTTTTTGACCGTTAGAAGCTATGATATCTGTGACAAAACCCTTATTTGTTACTCCCTCTTCTTAGGGTAAGAATAATGATGTTGTAATGATTTCCCTTAGAAGAAAGAGCTCTACAAGTGTGTTAAGCTAGAAATATACATGATAGAGCAATGATAATCAACAAGATATCTCAAGATATATCAAGGTTTGATTTGAGAGATTGTGAAATCAATAAGGGTATGCCTAGTTAGATATAACAATGTAAAAACATGTGCAATGTATTAAAATAGAATTGAAAGTGTTAATTGTTAGTTGTTAATTATTAGAAAGGAGAGATGGAGCATGATGTCCACATTGGCATCCAAGAAAGTAAGGAAATGTATGATATGGATCATGGCATTATAAATAGGAAAAGTAATCTTGCAACAAGTATACAAAGTAAGAATCAAGAAGCATACAAGAGTAGCAAGGGGCCAAACAATCAAGGGACATGAGCACATGTCACTCAAACTGGAAAGTAAGCATATAAGGCATGCTAAAATGCCACATACACATACAATTGAAACAAACAAAGTTGGCACAAGGGACACAAGCACATTGAAGAGTAAAAACAAAGGTTATTGACAAATGTCCTAAGGCACACACATGAATAGAAGCAAAGGACATTGGAAAATGTCTTAAAACACATACAAGGCATCAAACAAGAACTGAGAAAAATGCAAACACATCAAGCTATGCTAAGAAATAAAGGAAAGCATGTATATACTGGAAGTGCAATCACATCTAACTAATCAAAGTAAGAAGTGAAAGTATGCAAGACATGTTAGTATAAGACTAGGCATATGCTAGGAAATACACAAGTGCAAGATACTAGTAAGTGTCGATATGGTAATCTATGTAGGATTAGTAAGTAATGTATGTCAACATGATAACTAGAGTGTGTGCTATAGGAATGACATAACTTGGATGGTGCAGTCATGTAGAAGATGCCCCCAGTGGGTATGTATATTGATGTGTGTCTCGAATGTAGAAGTAGGATGCCCCCTCAATGGATAGAGTGAAGCAATCAAAGATCTAGATGTCATTGTACACACTAAAAAATGATCAAGTGAAGCATGGTAATGTAGATAAATCGATATACAATAGCATGGAACAACAAATGTAAGTCTTAGAATAACAGTAGCAATGTAAAGCATGGATAATACATATAATTAAAATGTTTTTATTATTTTGACATATTTGAATGCTTTTGGATTTTTTTGAAATATTTGAATTATATATAAGTAATCACATGAAGACTATGTATAATCATAATAAACTATGTACAGGAAGTGCTGAGAACTATGTACAAGAAATACTATGAATAAATGATATTAAATGATGAGTCTCATGAGAGACTCCCTATCATGTTGTCCTATATCAAGAAGAAGGATCATGCATGATAGAAATGCTGAGACTATGGCTTTAAAAGCTATTTATATTGTAAATTCTCTAAAATCTCTAAAGTAAATTCCAATTGTGGGGTCCCTCTATAACTTTGAGAAGTGGATGCAACTGTAGGGCTCCTAGGGACCCATATGAAAGTAAGAGAAGCTCTCTAAACATGTGCTATATATGTAGATGCATGAGATCTCATTGAAATTGCTTTGGGTGTGAATATGGTAGCTAAAAGCTGTCTAGAATCTTGAAGCTATGTAGGTGTGTGAACTCTCTATGCTAGTGATGGTCTCAACTGTGTCTAAATCTCGACTGGAGGAAGAACTATAATAGGTGGAGGAGTTGAAACTAGATCGAAAGGGGTGCTACCCTAAGTGACAAAGCTATAACCATGGGTGTACTCAACCTGCCTATCTTCATAAACTTGGGTGATAACATGTACCACATAATCTAGTATATGCATAGAGCTGGTAGTAGGTGCAGGATAAAAGCTCGATAAACCAAGTTTAAAGAGAGGAGGGATAGATATAACCACTAGTGTTTGTTTGTGTCTAGTAGTGATAGGGTGATACTTAAAAGAAGCCAAAGAGTTAGATACATCTAAGTAGAAATCATGTATAGAAATATGATTATAAATAACATTCCACATTATAGATAACAAATAAGGGATATAGAGCATAGAATTGTGCAGTAATGCATAGAAAACTTTGACTTGAATCATGACATTTCTAATATGTTTTGCAAGATAGTCTTGAAAAATTTTCCTCATGAGAGAGAGAAATTATATAATAGAGAGCATGACATTGTACATGAACACATTTAGAACTTTGATATGTGATATGCCATTTCTAATGTGTTTATCATGATAAATTTGAAAAAATTTCCACATGAGAGATAGAGAGCAAGTGATAGAAAGCATGAATTTGTACATAAATGTATAAGAAACTTTGACATTAATTGTAACATTTCTAACATGTGTAGCATGATAAGCTTGAAAAAATTTCCACATGAGAAATAAAAAGTAAAGGGTAAAGATCATGAATTTTTGCATAAAGGCATATAAGCTTTTGATATGTAATATAACATTTCGAATACATTTAGGAAAATGGAGTTGGTAATTATTTCGTATGAGAAAAAGGGAATATGCAAAAATAATTTTGAAATTTTGTGCATTTTGGGCAATGGATTTTATTATATCATCCCATATAATGAAATATAAACATGAAATGCAAAGGATGAAGCTTTGTACTAACATATGATAGACTTCAACATTCATGTACATGATAGGGCCAATTATGGTTTCCTTGTTATTTGCAAGAAATGTAAGAAAAATTTGTACATAAGTGAGAATAATTTTTGAAATTTGATTATGGATGTAAGGTGATACCTCAAGAAGTAAATTAGGAGCTAGTATATGCAACTAGGGATTTTCAAAAAATATTTTAGCATAATACTATGAATTTTTAAAATTGAAATTGAATTTTTGAGTTAAGTATTCAAGAAAAAGTTTAGAAATTTATGGGAAAATGCTTGATTTAATGGGACCTAGTAGATGCAACTAGGTCTTTGAGATTTTTTTTTTTTGAAAATTACTATGAATTTTTGAAATTTAAAGTGATTTTTTGATTTTAATAAGCAACTATAAATTCAAAAAAAGATTGGAAAATTAATGGGATATAGTTGATGCAAATAGGGTTTGAAATAAATTTATTTTAAAATTTACTACAAAATTTTAAAATTTGAGATAAATTTTTGATTTATATGTGCAAGTAAAAAATTAGGAAATTATTGGATTAATGTTGGAAAATTATTGGGACCTAGTGTATGTAACTAGGGTTTGAAATAAATTTATTTTAAAATTTACTATTTTTTAAAAAAATTTAAGAGGAATTTTTGATTTTAATATTAAAAAAAAAATTCAAAAATTAATGGGAAAAATCAGCTAGGAATTTACCCTAGGGTTTCTAGGATTTTTATGCAAAATTCAAAGTAAGTTGGGTTCACCAAAATGATTTTTTATTTTTGGGAATAATTGATGTTTAATTCCTAAATAATAAATGGGTCTAAATAGATAAAATAAATAAATAATGTGCAATAATTAGGCTGCTGATTTGTGAAATTTGACTATAGTTAGGACTTTTCTAAAAATAATAGTGAGAGAGAGAAAATAAAACTTCTAATTCTATGATGTTTCAACTGAGATAGGGTCTAGAAATCTATGTGTAAGCTTGGGAGACTATAAAAAATAGGAATCTAGAGTTTTTTATTGATTGGATAGGACCATAAAAAATAATACACCCTACTATCTAATGTTATTGTCTTGGTCTTGCTGCTATTGTCCAAATTGCTCATAGAGATCTATTTTTTTTGGGTTTTGTTTACCGCATCTATTTTAGCTTGTGTACCAAATTCAAATCCTCACTATTAGTGGAACTCCTTGTAGAGCTGATTATTTGTGTTCTTATATCATGTATGCAATTAAATAGAACTTTGATAAATAGGGACAAAGGGTTAGTGTGTAAAGGATATGCTGGATGCACTTCATACCTCATGTGTGGGAACGCTACCTACATACCAATACTTTGAGGAGGGATCAAGATATATGTAGTTCTCCCATTGAAGTGGTTGGTGTAATAGTGTGAAAAAAATGCAAGTAAATGTGAAACTAGATGTACTTAAAATGACTAGGGACTGGTGTAAAGGTTTGAATAAGCTTAAAATACTATTAGATGGCTGTACGAAGAGAATAGAGAAAAGTGCTTGAGTAGTCTTACTTGTATTCTTGGTTCTCTCTTGTAAATGAGTGCCAATCCTTCTAAATGGAATTTGAATGGCCTTTCATAGGGGATTTAATGATTGTGGGTTAAATAAATTTGTGTTAGAATGACATGAATTAGGATAAGGATTTAGAAGAAAGTGACCATTAGAAGCCAAAATACACTTGGACAACATTACCAAAAATAAGACACCCTAGGTTTCAGCATTATAGTCCAAGTTTGGGTGCTATTGTCCATGGATGATGGGACCTAAGGGATGGATTAAGTATGGAAAGTGAAATACAGGTCTATAAGGGTTCAGTATAAGAGGCTATGAATGATTAAGAATCAGTGAAAACATGCCTATGAGGGTCATGCGAGCAAACAAGATGGACCTATGGATTAGGTGTCATTAGCCACACTCAAGTTACCAAATTTTTCATTTCATATTACTACAATAGTAACATCATCTTGGGATATTTGCATCAACACTACTATCTAGGTTCGATGCTAGTGTCATGTATAAAATATTTACTAAAATAGGATGCGACCACCTAGATGCTTCTAGGTTTTGCTTCACTTTCTCTCTAGTGTATTCAAATATGGGCCATGGACTATCACTCTTTGTGAAGTGGTAAAACCCTAGTTTTCCATCTTTAATGTGACCTTGGAGGAAAATGGGTTAAGGGGCACATAGTGTCAAAATGCACCAAAGACTCCACTATTAGTGGGTGCTATCTACATAGCCAATACTTCAAAAGAGGGCCTCAAACTCATGTAGTTCTCCCCTACATGTTGACTTATGTGTGAATCATATAATATGTGCAAAGCAAATAAAATAGTGACCTAACTTGCAACTTAGAAAATCAAGTTCTTGGGCTACTCATTTACTCCTTAAGACTTTCAGATGTGTAGTCTCTATGAATTATATGGAAATAGAAATAAATAGGGAAGTTTTTGATCAATTGAATGCTATCTAAATGCTCTTTTGTCTCTTGCTAGGTATTTGTAGGTTTTATGAGGGTTGATCTTGTATTTATATCAATCCCTTTGGAGTAATAAGTTGAATTAAAGCACTTAGGTCAACCATTAGGATACATTTAATTTGAAAATTAGATGGATTTAGGGAATTGGACACTTGCATCAGGATAAAACAATAATGTCGATGCTATTATCTATCCCAAACATTAATGTCTAGGGA
Source organism: Torreya grandis (assembly GCA_037957365.1). Classification (NCBI taxonomy): domain Eukaryota; kingdom Viridiplantae; phylum Streptophyta; class Pinopsida; order Cupressales; family Taxaceae; genus Torreya; species Torreya grandis. Next base: position 407,268 of record JARHVA010006074.1, on the reverse strand, counting down.
GTAAGAAAACATATACATGTTCAAAACTTATAGAGATGGAAGATAAGTATATTTTAAGCATTTTGGGCAAGATAGAAGACCTGGGTCATCAACATAAGACTAGTCAGACTAAGATATATATGCTAAGGGGCATAAAGATAGAGCAATTGTGAGACTTGAAAAAGTGAGAAAGGTGAAGAATTGAGAAGAACAACCAAGGTCTAAGTTTGCCAAGTGTATAAGACTTAGGTCCTATATAATCTTAAAATATCATGTACATTCCCCTTCCGGCCCCCCCCCCCCCCCCGGCCCCCCCCCCCGTCGCCCCCCGCCCCCCCCTTAATCTAGTAATGAAATTTCTAGTTTAAATGAAAGGAATACATACTTGGGTGTGTATACATACCTTATCTTTGTATGTGTCCAACTTGAGTGATTTGATGGTGATTGACATACAACCAAAAACATGTAATAGTATAAAATCAGTGCATTTAATTTGAGTTGAAAATATATGAAATTGATTGAAATTAAAAGATCAAGGTTTAAGAATACATATGTGTGTCAATGTAATCACCTTACCTATTATCAAGTTGTTTTGATAAATATGTATTATTGTAAGGATATAAAACTAAACTTAGGATAAATATAGATAAATATTTAAAGTACATATATCTAAGGAGATAAAAAGAGAAAGAGATAGAGATATTGGAAGGCACATGCCCCCTACTTTGGAACAAAAATGAGTTGCCACCTAGCAGTTGAGATTAACTCAATCATGTAATCCAATGATACTTATAACTTGGTGAGGCTAGATGATCAAGTTCAACCTAAAAACTTAGAAATATTATGTGATTTTATCACCTCAACCATACAAAAAATTGAACTAATTATTGCAGTAGATTGGCTCAATAAAAGTCTGTAAAAGTCCATAGGGTAGCACTATAAAAAGTCTGTGATATAGTAATTGTCCATAATAAATTTTTGGATTCTAAAAATAATTTGGATTTTTTAATATTAGGCACTATTACATATCATATGCACTTTAGATACGTCTCATTCTAAAATTGTGTGTAAAACTAGTACCAATGTATAGAATTCTGCCACAACTATGAATCTAAATCATATAATTATGTGTTTTAGCCAATTCAGATAATTATGTAAGTGTGAAGGACATGCTTCCAAGTAAAGAATCCACTAGATATGGAGAAATTTGAAGACTAATATAGGTACCAATGTGAAGGACATGTTTCCAAAACATACCCCCACTATAAACTAGAGATGTTGAATACTGAATAGGTGTGGAGAACATGCTTCCAAAGTATGTCCCCACTGAATTTGGGAACTAATAAAGTACCATATACTAAATAAATGTGGATAAAATGCTTCCAAAGCATACCCAATTTAATCTAATAACTATGAATTTTTGAAATCCATGCCCATATGACATGCCTCTATTGAATCTGAAAGCTGATGTAAGTATTATATACTGAATGAGTGTAGAGAACATGTTTACAAAACATGCCCCCACTAAATCTAGAAATTGTGCCAAGTGTGGATAACATGCCTCTATGAAATTCCCCCACTAATATTCCCCCCCTTTGAAATGAGGATGTAACCATGTAACATATAGAAGAGAACATGTCTAGGTAAATGCATCATTGAAGCACATACAACTAATGTGACCACATGTAGGCCTAAGATGCATGATAAAGATTATGGAAATGTCTAGATGGTAATAATACAAACTCAACAAGCAAATAAGCACACACATAAGAGCAGTTAAAAGCAAGTTAAAAGACAATTGAAAACAAGGGAAAAGTTCAAATGTTGCACACTTGAAGTAAAATAATTTAGTTGAATGCCCATAAAAGAAATAATGACATTCAAATGTCTATATAACAAATGATGACATAGGCAAATGTTAATGAAATCATAAATAGGCATGGGGCCCATAAGAAAAGGAGCATATTCAAATGCTTTAATAAGAAATACAATAGTAAAGCAAGATACTCAAAGAAGTGCATAAAATAAAGCATAAAAAACCAACATAAATAGTCTTAGTAGCCCATAGAGCTAATATGTTAGGAAAAGGTGTCAAGTTTATAGCATATAAATTACCCTGTGTAAGATGTAATAATTGATAATAGGCATGTGTAATTATATATGTAAGTTCAAACATGATAATGTAGAGTGATTATCAAATCATATAACTTGTGTGTATCAAGATCAAATAAGCAGATGCCCCTAATGTCCATATGACATGAGTACAAGGAAGGCACAACATATGAAATAGGAATGTATCATGTGTCTATGTATAATTGTATCACACTCAAGTAGAAGTGTGACACATATGTTTATGTAAGAGTAACTGAGTATGCCATCCATTAATATGGAACTATCACATGGATGCCAAGGAGTCAATAGAACATGTAGGTGTCAAAATTATTTTTATATTTTTGAATGTTTTGGTGTTTTTGGAATTTTTGAAGATGAAAGATCATCCTATGATGCCATCCAGTGGATGGTCATAGATATTTCCCACACTATAAACCTTATAACCTTAAGTTGGATCTTTTACATTGTTTGCATCATGATTGGATAGGTTGAAAAGGTACATATCATGTTCCTCCTCACATTTTGCATGCGTACTAGAAGAAATAATGTTATCTTTTAAAATATGTATTAATTTTACTTCATGAGGAAAGGAAGTACCTTGCTGATTTGGATCAAATTTTTGCTTCCATTTAGTATAGCCAAAATGTTCCTAGTGTAAATGCATATAGAGATATGGTAGGCATAACCCAAACCCATGTTTGGATTACTTTAGGACCACAAGAAATTGTTTATATAATGTTGCATAATGAGTCTTTCCAACCTCCTTTGTTTTGTAATTTTGTTAGATTGAATCCCATTTATTGTAAGCATATTATATTACAAATAGTTTTTGGTTATGTAGGATCAATATGGTTATGCTGAAAATAAGCAACACCTATGTATAAGGTTCTTGTTAGATATTTTTGGCATGAATGATTTTTGTGTTGTTATTTTGAGATTATTGTATAAGATATGTACCTTGGATTGGCCCCATTTTGAGTAACATTTTCGAACTAGTCATATAGAGATTAGGCACCCCACATTTTTATTCATAATGCTCTTTAGGTAAGTTATCTCCATCCTTTGTGCGAGGGATAAAGTTTTTGTATTTGGAGGGAGATATGTTAATTACTTTGAATGAATAATTATGAAGGAAGTGTATCTATTCACATCATTATATAAATGGGTAAATGATTCATATTATTTATGCAATGTCCTTCCTTTATTGGGGAAAGAAGGCCTCTACTAAAGATAAATTGTAGTTCAAATTTGAGGGTCTAAATGCTAGCTCATATGATGTACTTTTGAATCAAATAATATAATATTTAAGGGACTCATCATATTGTTGTTTAATGTTATGAGAATTTTCTAATGTAAGTTTTGACACCTTGTGAATATTGAAAGCCATGAAAAATGCATCTTCCAATTGTAATAAAATATGTAAGGAGCCCTTTGGTAAACTATAGAACCACTTTTGAGCCTCATCAAAAATACTTATATGGAAAAATTTTATCAATAGTTTGTCATCTTATGCCCATTGACCAAAATATTCTACATATCTAATCATATGATCAATTGGTCCTTGTGTCTCAAAAAGAGAGGTAAATCTGGTAATTCAAAATCTTGGAGATAAGGATATTCAAGTGTACATTATGCAAGATGTTGATTATTTAATGGGGTATCATATGCATTATCATTATGGAAATCCATTTGCATTTAGAGTATAAAAAAATTATTTTAAAAGTCTAAAATAATGGTCATTATAGACATTAAATATTTCATGGGGATAGGGGTGTTTGTCATAGGTGTTAGCATTGGTTTAAACCTACCGCCTCTTTTGAATCTAGTCATATGAGTATCATCATAGTTATGTATAATGAGTAAAAGTTCATGATCACTAAATTGAGGACATTTTGGTAATGGTATGGAATCTTTGAACTTTGGTATGTTTTGTATATCATTTGAATAGCTTGTACCATTTGAAAAATTTGTTTTATTTTCCTTTTGTAAGGGTATAACAATTTTAGCTTTGGAAAAGTTTGGTAAGTATACATTTTTTTATATAGAATTTGTTTTAAATGAAGGTAGGAAAAAAACACCACCCCTAAATAGAGGGATATTATTTGTAAATGTAGGAATGTTAGGGGGGTTAATCAATTTTTTTGAATACATGTCGCCTTTATTAGTTGTTTGCACATCAACCATAATCTATTTATGTAGTTACCATAATCTTTGATGATAAAATAAAGGAACCTCTTGGTCATATGTACCCAATTTTTTGGTAAAATGTATATCTTTAGTTGGTTCGAATGGTTGGTGAATAAATAATGTGTTTGAAGACCCCAACCCTTACCTATTTATATTATTGTGTTTAAGAGATATAGGGTGGGTTATACCTTGTTCATGTTTATCCAATCCTTAGCCTTAATATCCTTACTTTTGTTAGTATCTAATTCCAAATTCATATAATGGTGGTATAATAAGTGTGGCTAAAAGATTTTCATCTTCCTTAATATGAATGAACTTAACTCTTAAAGTGGTGGGAACATGGGCTTGATTTGAGGGATAACGACTACCACTATTCAAGGTTTTTATATTACATGATTTAGCACTTGGAAGAATGCAAGAGTAATAAATTTTAATTAAGTCCTTGAGGAAGAATTAGATATTGTCATAATCATAGTCATAAAATCAAAAAACATCATCCATGATAAAAGATATGAAGTAAATAAAGATTAGGACAAAATAAGTAACAAGCATCCCAAAGGGTATGTTTAAGGTTTTGATGCTCAAAGATCGGGTTCACCAAATGTTTAACCCTAAAATGATTTATATAGGGGTTATCTATATGTTAAATGGGTATACAAAAATGAAATGGCACAAGGATGATACTCATATATATAACAGGTCAATTAGATGCTAAACTTAGATATAAGCATACATTAAATTTATTATGCTGAGATAGTCTAAATATGGAAAGTACAACTATGCTAGATAAAGAAATGACAAAGAAGTGAAGTAGTTAGCTTACTCTGATACTATATATTTTTGGATTTGGAAGAGGCAAAAAGTAGGTGAGAAAGAGATTCTGGAACAATCATCAAATTTTGGTTCTGATGCTTCTGGCTCTTTAGCCAATAATGTTAGCTTAGGATGGTTGGGTTGATGCTATTATTTAGGTTTGATGTCAGTGTCATTTATAGAATATTTATTGAAATAGGATGTGACCACATAGATACTTATGGGTTTTACCTTGCCTTCATTCTAGTTCATTCAAAGCTAGGTCATGGACTATCACTCCTTATGAAATGAAAAAAACCTAGTTTTTCATCTTCAATATGATCTTTAGGAAAAATGGGTTAGTGGGCACATGGTGCCAATATGCCCCGAAGACCTCATTATCAATTGGTATTTTCTACATAACCAATACTCCATAAGAAGGCCTTAAACGCATGTAGTTTTCCCTTACTTGTTGGCATGTGTGTGAATCATACAAAATGTGCAAAGCAAGTACAATAGTGACCTAGCTTATAACTAGGTAAATTAGGATCTTGGACTACTCATTTAGTACTTCAGACCTGTAAATGTGTAGTCCCAATGACTAGTAAGGAAATAGGAATAAATAGGAAAGTTTTTGATCAATTGAATGTTCTTTGATCTTTTACTAAGTATTCATAGGTGTTTGCAGGTGAGGAATGAATGAGGGTTGATCTTATATTTATATCAATTATTTTAGAGTAATAACTCTCATTAAAGCACTTAGGTTGAACATTATGATATATTTCATTAAAAAATTAGATGATTTTAGGGCATCAAACACTTATGTTAGGACATGATAGTAACATCAATGCTACTGTTTATCCTAGATGTTAGTGTCCAGGGAGTAAAAAGCAGGTACACATTTAAAACTTGTAGAGATGGAAGATAAGTACATTTTAAGAATTATGGGAAAGATAGAAGACTTGGGTCATCAACATAAGACTAGTTAGACTAAGAGATATTGGCTAAAGGGCAAAAACATAGAGTATATGCATGACTTATAGAAGTGAGAAAGGTGAGGAACTGAGAGGAACAACCAAGGTCTGAGTTTGCCAAGTGTACAAGACCGAGGTGTAATATAATCATAAAATATCATCTACATAAACATGTGATAAATATCATATGAAAATAATATAAACTAATAATCATGTCATACTCAAGTCTTGATTTTGTATTTTTTGAATATTTGAATGTTTTTGTATTTTATGATTATTTAATTTTTTAAATATTTTTGGAATAATTAAAATTATGGAAAACTATCCAACTATACACACAATGGGTGGGGGGGGCATGCAAAGTGTTTATATTAGGTGGTGGAGGGATAATCTATAATTTTTTGGAGGTATATATTGAGGATGGATCAAAATTCAATAGGGAATAATGTAGTGTGTCATTTTTATCATTCTCAATGCTTGTAGAACTAGAGGTTTGGTGAATGTCATTAGAAGGTTGAGGACTCTTTGGTATATTTTGTGTATTAGGAAGGTGTCTTGTTGCTTGTATTATGAAACACGTTGAAATTCCCATGAAATTAACTAAATATGTATTATATAAGATGATGCCCTCTATGGTCTATGAATAACTTTTTTACATGATCGATGTAAAATAGCTAGTTATAAAGATGGATCCTATATATGTATAACAATTGACTTTGTATGTTAACCCTAAATATTTGCATCAACCATCTTTGAATGGTGATCTTAAATATGTGTATTAACCCTATTTGAATAATAATCCTAAATAGGTGTATTAATCTTATGTGAATAATCATCCTGAATATATGTATCAACTAATTTAAATGGTGGTGGGGTGGAAAAGGAAATATCATTGACTATAGAGGATATTCATAACCTACACCTATAACTATGACTACTTTTTTGTTTTATATGTACTTTAGGCATCGGTGCACTGTAGAGGGAATGACATGATGTCTATGCATCCTTGGGTAGCCTAAAAACACGTTAAAAATACTATTACTCTATAATACTATGAATGACATGGCTAATATGGATAATCTCACCTAAAGAGGTAATATTATGCATCACAAGGTAATGTGTCTATGTCCATACAATCCTTTAATTAATTTTGTCATATCTTCTAAATCTTGTCATGTGTACTCAAGAGATTGGAAGAATTCCATCATGAAACATTTTTACTTGAGTCATTTTCAATCATAATATTGTATGTAAGTTATTTCTTAGTGTAGGCTTGTATTAATAATCCATAAAAATGTGAATAATCATTGACTATCTCATTATCATTAAGTGTAATCATGGGCCACTAAGGTAGAGTATCACTAAGTGTACCAATGATAGTATCTAGTGGATGATCATATGTTGACAGTGGAGGATGCATGTTGTATGCATAACTTATTTTTGAAAGGTCCTTAGTTTTTGTTGACTAATGTTTAGGAAAAGGATCACTAAATATATTCAAATTTTGATTTCCATTATGCTACATTCAATATTGCTCTATAAGAGTGATTAAATCGATAATGTTATCATTTATGTGCTCATATATCTTGTATATTAACTTGAAACATTTATTCATTGAACACCCTAAAATTTGATGATAATCACAACATGTGTTGTCATCATAGTTCCTTGGTCTAAGTCTGCTTGGATTAAGTTCTTATAGAGGAAAAAGTGTGATAAGGTTACTGTTGTTGCCCACATGCCCCATTTTATTTGAAATGGGGAACCCCTATAAAAATCTCATGAACTAGAGGTTCAAGATCCTTTATTTTGTTCTTATCAGTAGAGCCTACTTAAATCCTTAAAGTATATGTCACCTTGATTTCCATGAGCAGCTATAGAGCTCTTTTATTTTTATACCTAAGGTAGATTAGTCCTTTCATGAATTAAGGTGCTAACATTGTAGGTTTGCTTTCGACAAAAAATTCTTGGAGTCTCATTCATTTCCCAAAGCAACATACCCATTTCCCTTCATGGAAAATCAAAGTTGTAGTAAGAGATGAGTAAGTATTCAATGAATTGTGTATATTTTCATTTCTTACTTAGTCTTTTTTATGGATTTTATAGAGTGTAGGAGAGCCTAGACAAATGAGAAGGTACCATGTTATTGAAGTGTCAAAATGGCTAGTCCCTAGATCTGTTAGAGATGTCAGAGTCCAAGAGAGCCTGATCAAATGAGAAGGAACCATGTCATCAAAGTGTCAAAATGGAAAGTCCCTAGACTTGTTAGAAATTTTAGAGCCCATGAGAGCCTGACTGATTGAGAAGGTACCACATTGCCAAAGTGTCAGAATGGCTAGTCACCAAACTTGTTAGAGATGTCAGAGACTGAGAGAGCATGATTGAATGATAAGGCACCATGCCATCAAAGTGTTAGAATGGATTGTACCTAGACCTATCATAGATGTTAGAGCCCAAGAGAGCTCAACTGAAGGAGAAGGCACCACATCACCAAAGTGTCAGAATGGCCAATCCCTAGACCTATCAAAGATGTCAAAGCTTGAGAGAACTCAAATAAATGAGAAGGAACCACATCATGAAAGTGTCAAAATGGCTAGTCCCTAGACCTATCAGAGATGTTAGATCTTGAAAGAGCCTAGTTGAATGAGAAAGCACAATGTCATTGAGTGTTAGATTAGTTAGTCCCCAGACCTATCAGAGATGTCAAAGCCTAGGAGATCCCAACCAAATGAGAAGGTGCCATGTTGCCAAAGTGTCAAAATGGCTATCCCATAGAACTATCATAGATGTTAGAGCTTGGGAAAGCCTAATTAAATGAGAATTCACCATGTCTCCATGTGTTAGAGTGGCTAGTCCCTAGTAAGGCAAATGAACTAGTAGCGACCTAAGGCCCCAAGAAGATCATAATAAGGTATAGATAAGGCTAAAGAGCCAATCAAGATGTGACATGTGTCCCTCAGTGAAACATCACCCTTCCTAAAAGAAGGACATGGAGTACAAAACTGTGCCTAGGTGATGACTATTAGTAGGAGGACCAATGAGTAGGCGACATGTGTTAGAAGGTGGAAGTTAACCAAGAAGCCTCTAGGAGATGTGACTACATGCCTACCATACACTGAATGTTAACAAAAGAGGAAGCTAGGCTTGATTGGATAGTTTTAAAACATCCCGTCACCAATTCTCTATATTTGGCTAGTAAAGAAGGATCATGGGCTCTGAATTCAAATCTAGATTTAGAAGTAAAGAGAGAAAATCTAGCCACCAATTCAAATTTGAATTTGCAACAAGTGAGCTGACAAATGCCATTAATATAGGGGGATGTATGCATGCATTTATAAAATCATAAGGGAAGCTCACTAATGGTTACCAATGATACCATTAGAGAATACTCCAACTCTTGACTCTTTGACTATTAAATAACAATCATGTATTCCATGCCTCCTAGGCTCAGAGCTTCCATATTACCCCTCCATTCTATAGTAATGGCCACATCTTATTCAAATCCAACTGCCAAACCTAATTATGGGGATACCATATTCTTGGTTGGCTTGATTAAATTTAAACACTATATGACTTATTCAAAGTGGTCAAACAAGTCACTAGGGATTTAGGATTAGATGATGATTAATAAGTAGAGTTTGAGGATGCCCTTTGATCATATAATAAGTGCATACTTCATAGAGCCATCACTAAACTAGAGGCATTACCCTATGCTAACTTCTTTAGAAACTTCCTTCACAATGCCATCTGTATGCAAGATGAAGTCAACAACTAGGTGTGTTCACTTAACTCTCACCACCAGATTATTGATATCTTTGGGAATGCTTTCATGGCATACTTCTCCCTCCCATAATACACCTTCTCATATGATGTGGCAGCGATGATGGTTTAGATGGGTACCTACCAAATATATGATGTCCTCCATGATTGGGTTGAGAAATTGAATGCTAAATGGGTTAATAAGGAGGATATTAATGAGTACATGGTTCACCTTCCAAGAGGAAGTCTGAGTAGGCATGATCTTATTGAACTAATTTTTTGGGATCCAAGACTACTTGCACATCAATGAACTATGGGTTCCTCTCTTGTATATGATCCTTACACACTTAGAAGTCCTAAAAATGGGAGGATTCATTAAGTTCAAGTTGGTCAATGCCACTATAAATTATTAACTTGGGAGTAATTTATACATGATGAACTACCTATTTGACATGGTTTGTGGGATGTTCTCTTTCAAGCCTTCAAATTTTCCTGCATGGGTTCCTAGGGGGCTTGACGATATATGTGGTCTTTTATAAGCTAGATGGCGACCACTTCCACAACCACATTTGGGACATATGTGATAATTTATACCTGGTGGTATACTAAGCAATCAAAAAGGCCATGATGCCCCTACTCTTGACTATAATCAAAGATTCCATCATTGACATCAGGGACTACTAGCTTTACTAGGAGGATACCATTATCTAGATTGTGGGTTTCCTTAAGGACCCCCTCTACCTACTGTATTTCATATTGGACCATATAGAAGAGCAAGAGATTTTTTATCATTTGGTGGAGGGCATATTTAGGTTATATAGATAATGTCACTAGAAGGCATGCCTACCACTTTTGATCATAATCAGGCACCACATCTATAAGGCATTCACTCTAATTCTAATGATGAAAGCTGGGTAAGACTCCTTCACCCTAAAAAATTTAAGCTGAAATATTGGACCCCTAAGGGGATAATTAGAGCTCACTTGGTGTGGTATTCAACCCACCTAAATATCAACTAGAATAGTCAAGTAGATAATGATGATGAGCTCTATTAGGATGCCACTAATGATGAATAGGTGCTATCTCAAATCACAATAAAGATAAAGAAGAAAATTAAGAAGGCTAAGGTTGACCCATCTACACCTCTTTCAACTCTGACTTAGTCCACAAAGAACCCAACTCTAATAAATCCTAAAATATCCCAAAAGATCTTGTAAGGCATTTCCCTACCTTCTCCTCCTCATGTTTTAATTTTAACTCTACTTCATCCAGCTCCTACTCTTCATGCCTCAGATCCTCATCCACCTCTTCCAATCTCTCCTCACACCTTGCATTCTCCTCTACCTCCTCTAGTAGTTCAAGTAGTTTGACTATAGTAGAACTAGACCTGAGTTACTCGATGCTAGGAAACATAACCATAATGAACACAACCACTAACACCTCAACCCTAGGCTATAAAACCTTGAGGTTTGATGTGATCAATAGCCCGAGGATGATTTTGGAGTGAGGCTCCCAATAGGTACCTATCCAAGTTCCCCCTCTCACACCTCTAACTTCTCCTATTTCCCTTCCACCCCTCACTCCCATTGCTTTCCAACTCCTAGTCCTAACACCCACTAGTTTCACTTTGCTCCCATAAACCCATCAAATGGTGCTTCCTCTTTTCACCATTATACACACTCCATTTACCCAAGTAACTTTATCCTTAGTCCTCTTAAGTGTCCTTGCCTCTTCATTCCCCTCTATTCTATCCATTTCACAACCTAAAGTCTTCCTGATATATTCCTTAGGTGCATTTTTATTATTAATCATGGATACGACTATCGAGAGCATACCATTTATAATATGAATCCTTTTGGTGCCTACTCCAGTCAGCATAAATTTTCCCTCAATATCTCCAAGTCTTGCACCATTAGCTCCTTTAACTCCTATTATCCTAATTGGTCTATATACTGCAACATCTAGAGCTGACATAGGTGTATCTCCAAAAATCTAAATAGAACCACTAATGTTTGGTAGGGGTTACATGGGGTACTTAAACAAACACCTAGAAGGCTCAAGGCTTCTATGGGATAATAGAGATATATAAAGGCTATCCAATTTGTTAGCTTTCCCCAAGCTATAAAAAGATAGTTAAATGAGAATAGGGCTAGCATGATCAAGCACACAAAGGATGCAGATATCTTTAATGGGTATAACCACAGTAAAGTGAGCAGTTGAAACTAGAAATCTACTTTCATACAAATTGGGGAAATGAAAATGCTAAATAAAGAGAACTATCAAATGATTCATAAACTTAGAAGACAAGGCACTTTCAGGCCAAATGAAAGATGTTTTAAGAAGAAAATATGTTTTCAATCAAGGGTGAAAGAGAATGCCTAATCTAAGCCGAAGCTAATTCTTTATTCTTAACACTATTATTTCTTAATGATGCAACTTTCTAATTTATCAAAAGAGGAGATTGTTTATGCAAATGTATAGACTGTTTTGAGCAATTAGGATTCTACTATGCAATGAAAAAAGTTTATAAATCAAGAATGACATGTGATGGAAGATATTTTAAAGTAATTAAGGATATTATTAACCACATACAAATTTAAAAACTTCATAAACTATCCTAGATGATGCCCTAAATAAGCTAAATCACTAAAATAATCAAAACCCTACTATAAACAAATAGAAATTTAACTTTGCATAGAAAAGTACCCTCACATCAAACTCAAAAGTATCATGTAAACTTTATACCAACTGATTATCTAAACTAAGAAGCAATGGAGGAGGAGGATCAAGTTGTGTGTGAGTTGAGTCTAAACCAAGAGCCAAAAGTAGTGGAGGAGGTGGAGGAGAAGCTACCAACTATGAGAGAGCCAATATTTGGAGAACAAGCTTAGGTGCAATAAAGTCTTGAGGAATCTAAGAAAAACTAACAAGTTTTAGGAATGCTATAGAGAGTAATGTGAATCACCAAAATGAACTGTAGAGTAGTAAGGCATCCGTTGTCATAATGAAATCTAAGTATGCCAAGAATGAACCAGGTGAGATTTAAGAAGGCATCAAAGCTTTGAGAGTGATGATCAAGAGAGAATATCAAAGAAAAAATGTAGTAAAGATAAGGAAAATGAATGATGAACCATCATATAAGGCAAGCCTAATTAGATAAAATCCAAAAACTATCTATTTTTATCCATTAGGACCAAACTAGCCCCTTTTTTGCATGTTTTGCCTAGGCTGTGGTTTAGGCCATGGGTTTTGTGAAGGAAAAATGCAGCCTAGTCTATGAGTTTCCTCCCTAAGCCACAACCTAGGTCAAAATCCCACCTCAGGTGGTTAACATGCCTCTATAAGGGCCCTAGGCGGCATCTGGAGGGCTTGCCAATGTGCAAAAGGGGTAGTGAGATGCCATGGATGTCTAAGGGGTGGTTATATGATGAAAAAAGGGTCCATGCAAGTGGAAAATGTCTCAAAACAAGATAAATAGGGTTAGTAATTTGCATGTGAGTTGATGTGTAATCATAAGAAGGAGTAGGGTCATGGGAAGTATGATTACACTGGATAAGAGGCCAAAGAAGAAGTGAAAGGCAACCCACATTTTGATTCCAACTCAAAGGCCTTCTACTCTAGTCCAACATTCTATTCAAACTCTAATAATCATTCCATCCCCATTTTTTAGCACTTTTATTCCTTAGTCCCTTATCTCCTCTTTCCATTAGCCAAGGTGCCATGGGACTTGCCTTCAACTAACTTATTTCTTCTTTGCTATTTAACAAACCTTTCTTAAGGGAAATTCCTCAGGTGAACTTAACCTAGGAATAGTGGTGGGTACAGATGTTCCCATGGGCCTCCCCCTTTATCCTTGTTCCTTTTAATACCATCACCCTTCGCATTTAATACTTTCCTCATTCACCCCATCCTCTTCCTCCATCTCCCCTCGATCTCATCCTCTATCTTTCACCACCATTTTAGGCACCCCTCTTACACCTCTCATAACCTAGGGAATGGTTCTAAGGTCATAGGCATCAAACATGACTACTCAGGGTGACTCAAACATATAATAGAAATTCAATTGAGCCTTAAGAAGCATGAAAAGGACACTAATGCAGAGGTTGGGAACCTAATCATTTGACAGACCCATCAGGATCTATTCTCCCTCACTAAGGTGAGGAATTCCACCAAGGAAGAAAGGATGGATGAGGATCCACTATCTATTCTTTAGGTGACTCATTATATGTCTAAGAAGTTCCTTGAGGACATACAGAGCTAGGTTTGAACTTTATAAACCCAAGTGAAGAACACATTTCCCATTGGGTTGATTGGGTAGGTCAAGGATTCTGTCTTACTACTTTTCTTAATTTTTGGGAAACTAGTGGAGACTCTTGCTGAGACAATCATACTTATCAAGTGAACCTAGGCCTACATGGAGAGGATTGTAGAGATTGACAAAAAGTGTATGAATTTGCAAGTGGTGATCAAAAAAAGGATGTACTAGGAGTTAAAACTAATTCTAGCCTTAGACTTAGGGTTTTATCAAATGTACATTGGGAACTTAAGGGCTATAATGGAGGAATGATTGGTTATGGCTAGCACTAAAACATGCCCCTTAGAATAAGGTAATAACAAGATATTTACCTACTTCAAAGAGGTCAATATCTCTATGGTATTCCTCCTACATGGCACCCTGATCAACCGAGGGTAATTTAGAGTCCACTTTGGTCAATTCAACTAGGTCATGTGGAATAAGGTTACTAGAGCAAACCAATAAGGGGCTCAAGTAGTGCTAGATCTATTTATGTAGTCCACAGTGAGCATCAACTAGGTCTCTAGGGTCTAAGCATCAATGGAAGCACCCTTCCTAAGTCTACCAAATACTAGTGACTCAAGCCGAGGTAATCCTTAGGGAGCCCTCAATGAACCTTACCAATTTGGATAAGAAGTTTGACCTTTTGGCCATTGCATTGGAAATTAAGGATGCTAGGTCAAAGTAGTTAAGAGTCATACCTTTTAAGCTACCTCTTCATATTAATTAATTAGTCGCCCATAGATATTTTATGAGTTTGAAGGTATTATCTTATTTTAAATTTTAAATTATGGTTGTAATTGTAATGAGTGGCCATCATAACCTAGGATGGGATCCTCATGATATTTAAAGGTGAGCCCCATCCTTATCTATATAAGGAATAACTATATTTTAATATAGGGTTGACTAAAATTCCTCAAAATTGCTATCAGATTATAACTAGGATTTCACCTACTTTTTCCTTCATCTCTCTAGGCTATAAAGTTGGCCTAGATCAATTATTGTAACATCACTTACTTTTCTTAATGAATACAATCTTTATTTTCTGCAAGAGGATTTGTTCTATGTTTCAATTCTCTTTCATCTCCATTATTGAATGACAAATAATGATAGGTTAATTAGATTAATACTTTGATACTTTATGTGTGCTATGGTTATAATGTGCTTAGCTATTACGATCATTATTTGAGTTCTTTCATTTCCTTTTATAATATTGATAATTTGTGTATTAATCTACAAATTCTCATATGGTGTTTATGTGTATTCTACTATAAGTTCCTAATACTCATCTTTAGTGAGAGCTCATATTAAAGGCATACTCCTGTTTCCCTTAAACTCTTCCCACTATATGTTCTTAGAGGTAGAACTTTAGTGAAACTTAGTCTATAGTGGTATAACTATGGTGAAGTCACTTGGTTCAATTATCAATATATTGAGTTGATTCTAGACCTACAGGATCCCTTTTATGACTTACTATTGCCTCTCTTATGTGTTTATTCTTTAATGTTGAGCCTTTATTTCCCCTTGTATTTAGAAATGGAAAACATAATACTCAAATTCTCATAATAATCTTTGACTTGTGCATATGAACTTTAGATTGAACTTTTTGTGGTGATAGTGCATCTCTTGGAGACTAATAATGTATACTCTATTTATGAAGTCAAATAGCTATAGCCTTACCTTGGGCTGATCCTAGATCAGTCCTAGAATGGAGGATGAAATTATGTAGTTGTCCCTACCTTCCCCTTTTAGGGAATGGCCAACCTCATGGAATTTCTATGAACAAAGATGTTTGGAGTGAACAACAGATGACACTACAAGGAGGGATTTATTAAAATACTTCATTCTCATCATTGATTTTTTTATGAGTATGTCTAGTTTGGCTTATTGATAATAATGTGATAACTATAATTTGCTTGTGAAGCATCATGGAGACTAGTTCACCTGTTATTAGGGCTAGGTTCCATCAAGGCCAATTGGTAATTTCCTCCTAATTTTCCATAAAAATCCCATGCTAAATCAACCTAGACCTATTATGATTCTCATTAGTTCATCCTTGAAACCTATCCCAAATTTGTAGCCCAAAATGGCTTGGTTATGTTAATCTAACATTAACATCCCAGGAGTCATCCATGATTTACCCAAGAACCCTAAGAGGCATCTTCCCCATTTCACCCCTGACATGGGATGAATTGTAGAGGAAAACATAACATCCTATAAAATTTACTTGAGGCATCTGAATGTAGAACATGAGGATGTGGTGTGTAGGATCTTCCCCTTTACCTCAATGGACTTTACATATGATTGGTTCCTCAACCTTCCTAAAGACGCTATCCTAAGTTGGAACCATTTCAATAATGCATTCCTCACCCAATTTGGATAAGTGATAGACCCTAATGTCCTATATCAGTAGTTTACCTGTATCAAAAGGGAGCCCAATGAACCCATTAGGAACTTCAATGCTAGATTTCAAAAGATTTATGGTTAGGTAACTGTGCTTTATCAACCCACCCCTTAGATTACACTTGAATTATATAAGAATTCATTAGACCTTTGGATATCCATGTTACTATAGAGGGACACAACTATAACATACCTATCTTTAACTTATGCAGGGGATATCAAAGTGGATAAGTAACTAAACCCCCAAGGTCACACAATGACCCCCACTCCTAATGTGCTACCATATATCCTTACATTAAACTTCTTACCCAACATTAATCAAAATGCCCCAATGTTTCATCCACTTATTATGATGCATCAAATACCACTAAGTCATCCCATTTTAAACTAATAAGTAGGTTTCTTAAACCCAAGGTGCCATAAATTGATTACTTGGACTCAACACCAATTAATGTTGGTTGTGGCTAATAATACCCAAACCACACTTAGGAATCCACTAAAATTGAGTTATATGTCATTCAATTGATGGTAAAAAAACTCAACAATGACTTCCTAGGGATATAAAGACATGTGAGTAACTCTAATATAGAGAGTTCCAACAAAAACTTCACATATCAAAGACCCAACATAAATTATAACCATCCTCACAATCCCCTAGAACCTTCACCTAATAGGTTTCCTAAAATCAAGATCTCTAAGATATCCTTACCTAATTGGTGTCAGGTGCATAGCATGGCACCACATGAGGAAATGGACTACATAGATTTTGGTTCCACTTTTGAAATCTTCTAGAAGGAAATGGATGAATATGAGGTGGTCCCTAATCATCCTAAATATTTTAACTTGGGTAAATCCCCTAGTATTGCTATGGTTATAGAAACCATGGATTTCCCTAGTCAGGAGGAAAATAAGTCAAATGAGGGTATCAATGAGGTTCAAGCATTTCAAAAATTCTAAAGAAATAACTATTCCCTTGACAATAGGCAACAATAATATTTCCTTACTACCTCAACACCCCCTAATAATGGTGTAACCTCACTTGACCAAAATGCCAAGAATGATCCCCCACCTCCAAGACATCAAGAACCTAAGGCACCTACTAAAATCCCACCAGTTCAAACTAAAGGAGGTTACAACATAGTGGAGGAAATGCTAAAGATCAAGGAAAATATTACCATTCATGAGCTTGTTGAAATCATAGAGAAACATGATCTCTGCCTAAATTATTTGAATAAAAAATTGATGCCAAATAAAAATTGAGAGTAACATACACCAATGTGCTCATTCAAAAAAATAAGATGGAGGTGACCTATTTACTTTTAACCATCTATTTATTTGGAAAGAATCTACATAACTTCCTAGTGGATTTAAGAGCCTTAACAAATATAATGACAATAAGCATATGTGAGAAACTCACTTTAGCGCCCATAAAGTTGTACAAGGTAGTGGTCCAGCTAGAAAATCACTTTAAAAGTAAAAATGATAGGTGAACTTCTAAATGCACACATATAATTAGAGTCCAACCCTAGGATTCAACACTTCATAGAAATTCAAGTGGTGGATATGACCAAAGCCTATGGCATGCTCCTTAGTAGGGATTGGTCTAAAGCCCTAAATGCGTATATGGCCACAAATTTCTCTCATATATGGTTGCCATGGAGAAGAGTATCCAACCAAATAAGGGTAGATAGATAAAATCACATGAAACATATTATAACCATGTATAATTCCATCAATGATAAGGTAATCCTAGTTTCCTCAAACCTAGGCATATACACATTGAGCACAAAACCTCCCAAGGATCAAAATAGTCACAACCTAGGTCTGCTTGGCCTATGGTATCTTTATATAGATAGATCTCACTACAAACAAGGTAGTGGAGTTAGGGTCCTACTTATATATTCCCTGGGGAGAAAACATATAATATCACATAGGTTATAGTTTCCCTATATGAATAACTTGGCCGAGTATGAGGCTCTAGTCTTAGGATTGCAATTTGCATGAAAACACATGGAAAATGAACTCATAGTATTCAATGATTTTAAATTAGTAGTCAACTAGATCAAGATTAAGTTTTAATGTAAACTATCATACCTTAGAATGTATAAGCATAAGGATTAGGACCTATTAGAGACTTAGATTGCACCCTAGCTGAGCCAAAGATTGTTCAAGTCCTCTACTATAATCTAGTCCAACATGGGAATGACCTTAGACTATGGGTTACCTAATATTGGGTTAAACCTCTAGGATTTTTTAATGATGCTAGATCCTCTGATGTATCACTTAGCTCATTTCCATTAAAACCTACTAATTTCTAGGGTGAAAAGGGAGAGAAAGACAACTGAAAGGGAAATCTAAGCTAATGTTGATGAAGCACCTAAATTGATTACTCATCCACTCTATTTGAACTTCTAAAAACACTAACGACAGAAGCAAAAGACTGAATCTACAACTCCAAATGTCTGTTATGCATCAATATTTCATGTAAAGGTTCACCAAGTGATCAAAACCTGAGGGAAGTGATGGAAAATCCTAATTTAAGGCACTAACCATCAATGTATCCATTTGCTAGCTTTAATTAAATGACATTAAACACTAAACATGACCTGCATAACAAGATAAACTAGTAGCTAGGTGAGATCAGGACTTGACAAGGGAGACATTTCTACCACATATGCAAATCAAACTGATATTAACACACTATACCAGAATAATAAAATCTAAAATAATCATCTATTTATCTCAGAAGGCTACAAATATCAATCTTTCATAGATATTTAGTAATGCCTAATAGAGGGATCCATTTCAAGGCTTAAAAGCCTATATTTATAACAAAATAGAATGAGAGAGATGGGAAACATGCATAGGAGAATGGATAAAGAGTCATCAATGATCAAGGCAACATCTATACCAACTCTTTGAGCTCCCCATGCATTAATGTCATTAGGACTCTATCTGGCATGGAAAGGTGGAGAAAGAACCATGCAACCCATGATTTCCACAAGAACTAATCAAGAATGGCTGTACAAAATCCTTCTCAAGCTCCTCAATGTGTTAACATTAGTCAATAGCTCCCAATGGTTATGTTTGATCCCTAAAAATCCACTCTAGTTTAGCTTTAAGCTGTATTTTGACCTCCAGTCAAAGTATCATAACTTTAACCTTTAGTTTTGACTATTGATTTTGATCTAGGTCTTCAAGATTATGACACCTTCAACCTATATCATTGGCCATCGATCTATGATTTGCATTTGAGATTAAGACACTTGGAAATTGTATTTTATCCTTAGGATATGCTATTAGTTTCATTTCCTCCTATGCTTATGCCACATGTCAACCTCACATCTAATCTGAAATCATTGACCCTTTATCCCAATATGTACCATTGATCTCGTTGGTTTGATTGAACATGTGCCATCGATCTCCTTCCATTTGATAAAATGTGCATCATTGATCCACTAAGGCACTATGATCATGACACTCTTCAAAACCTTGCTTGATCTCAAGATGATATAAATTTTTGATTTGATGCTCACCATTAGATCTTAGGTAAATGAAAAAATTTACTCCATTAGATATTTGGGACCCATCGATGTTGTTGGGTTACCACTCACTATTCTATCTTTGATCTAATCAAAGACCGACTGTTGATATTATTCTAGGCACTTTTGGACTCTTTAACCTTGTGTATGCCATAGATCTTCTACCCAAGACCCTAAAATAGTGACATCTATTGGATCTACATTCAACCTTAGGATTAACTAAACCCAAATGACTACTTTCCATAGCTTTATCTTGACATCTCTGTGTATGTCTTAGACTGCTAGTTTAACTTTTAAGCTTTATATCTTAAGATAGAAAAGACATCAATATATGAAATTTGTAGAGGATGATCTTGGCACTAAATACATCATTTCCATGTGATCCTTTGGGATTGAAAGGATTAAAAAACATACTTATAAAATACATAAATAAACTTGTATGTTCATTTCTCCATGACATGTAATGATAGTCTGGTTTTTACAGACCTATGCATGAATTATTATTTGAATCTCCAAGGCTCGAATGAACTTATGAGGCTTGTTAAAACTTGATTCATGTTCCTGAATGCTATGATTACCTTGGAAACCTACTTTCTCAAAATTTGACAAACTACACTTTAAGTTTACTTAAAGTGTTTCAAAAGCTTTGCAAGATGTATGTGATCTTTGGACCACTCATTCCATCTAGAACTCTATTAAGCTCATACATTTAGGAAAAATATTCTTATGTAGGCCAAAATTAGCTATCATTTTTAGTGACTCACAAGGAATCATGCCTTCTATGCTTGAGATCCCAGACTAGTTGCCTTTTCTAGTCCATTGGGTATGGAGTATCTGCTTTGGTTCAACATATTGATTTGAAGCTAAAATTGGCTACCAACCCTTGGATAACTCATCTTAAAACAAACAAGGACCAAAGGGAATAAAATAAAATAAAGTGCCTAATGCACTTATTGAAGGGAAACATATAATAGAAGGAAAACTAACCTAAACAAAGTAAGGACCACTAACCAAAGGAAACGTGGAAAACAAGATAAAAGGGAAGCATGCTACTGCTTATGCTAATCACTTATTGAAACAAATCAAACCTAGAATAACTAACTTGTAGTGACAAACTTCCCTTTAGGGTCAAATGGAAAGCTATTTGGTACACCTTGGAACTTTAAAGCATGCTTGCCTTTTTTTGATAGCTTTCTTCTATAGTTAAGATTAATTAGATGCTTGTGTCTTCTTGGGGAAGCAACTGGTTCCTCTACTACCAATTATAGGTGCATGAATTATAGACATGAGTCTAATACCCAATCATACTCCTCTCAAATTTATGGACTTTACAAGAACATCTTCAATTCTTCTTAATTTATTAGCTGTCAATGATCTAATATCTCTTCCATTGTACCTTGATTTTGCTCCTCATGGACAAGTAACTTATCTAAATCTTCATGATTGATATTTTGTACCTCTTTAGGCATAATAAAGGGTATAAATTCCTCATTTTATTTGTATTCAAGAACAAGAATTTGAGGTACTATATCAACAAACACATGTTCATTCTTCTTATCTTCATAAATTTGCTCTTCTTGTGAGCCAAAATGAATAGATTCAATAACTGATTGGTCTTTAAGATCTTTCATAGGAAGTGTGAGACCCTAAAAAGCTTGATATTCATTACAAATATCCATATATTTCTGCCATAATTCATCATAATTACCTTTACTCTTATCCTCTTTGGTTGGATTGTATTCATCAATGGTTAATTTAGCAAGTTCATGAGGATCTTCTTGAGGGGAGAAAACTGATATGTTATTAAGAGACTTATGAGAAACAAATTCTTGTTACATACCTGAAACTTATTCTTCTTACACTTATACTTGTATCTCAACCTCTATCTCATCTTCTTTGACATTATGAAAGATAAAATCATGCTTGTCCTTTCTAAGTGGTGTCCCAATAATGATTTTTTACTTTTGATCACTCAAGTCATTTTCATTACCTTCATTTAATATCTCTTTGGCTGCATGTTCTTCATTTACCTCTTAAAGAAGAGGTTGTTTCTCCAAAAGTGGCATGGTAAATCCCTAAAAATAGTCAATAATATGTGAAAGTTCCACATAAGTAACCATATATACTTGATTTTGCTCATGGAGCTGATCCTCTTAGATCATCTTTGCCTCCTCTCTCTACTTCACTTTTTCTTGAATGGATTTCCATGAAGGTAAAGACTTTATATTCTAAGGAGGAAGGAGTGGAGGCTATATGATCTCCCACTGAACTTCAACATCCTAAATGATACTTGATTGTTCTTTCTCCATGGACTATTGTACTTGATTCCAAGTCATGAACTTAGGTTTAAAAACCTTTGCTTCTATACTTTTTGTAGCCATAGATGTGAAAGAATGAATTTGCTGCTATGTTGCCTCTGTAACTATCATTGAATACTGGAGATACTGATTTGTGAGCTCAATTTATTTGGCTAAATTAGCCTTAAAATCATAAACCAGATCACTAGGAATTTATTCCTATAAACTTGAAGATGTAGGCTCTTGTATGATCTATGTAATCTAAAAATTAGACTCTTCAAAACATACTTCTTTAACATTTTAAGACCTCTCTTGGATAGACTTCCAAGTAGGAAAGATAGGCAAGGCTTGGTTTGACTCATGAGGGCTATGATAAACATTAGTTTGCTAATCATAAAGGGAAAAGGACAACTCTATGAGAATATACTATTGATTATGATGACCCTAAGGCTCATAAACCACTAACATCTCTTCAATATTTACTATTAGACCTCCAATGTCTAGAATATCAAAACTAAACTTTGAGTAACCTTGCCTTATAAAAGTTGCACATAACTCTTTAGACCATTGAAAATTTTCTCTCATGCTCTAAATTTTGTACTTAGAAATCTCCTCTCTATAAATCTTCCTAGTGTCTATAATTATCATCTCTTTCTCATAGTTTAATAGAGTTTTCTTGAAGCTTGAGATGGATTGATTTGGGGCTTGATAGGTTTGATCAGGTAGATAACATGATTAATGAGGGTTATCATAGGATTATCATGTGTCACCATACCATTGATAAGGCTCTATACATGGTTGATGATGCTAAACATTAGGATGATATAGATCATAATAGGGCTGATATGGGTCATGAGGAAGGTAAGACCGTGCTTTTGATAACAAGAATCATGATAAACTTGATAAGGCTCATCATAGCTTTGATAGAACTCTTAGTAAGGCTGATTAGGCTAATATGGATTATGTTAGAACTACTAATAAGGAGGGCTATCCACCATAGTTGTTCATATCAACCTTAGATGTAAAAAATGATTAAAATCTTTATTTAGACATACCTAGGTTGCTTACAACCAGAAGCTTTAATTCACAGTCACCATTGGTACTAACTTGATTGATTCTAAAAGCTGATTAGATGAAAGACACACCAAAAATATTTCCACTCTTTTGGATCTTGATCCCATTAGGCATATCAGAACTATTAGACGCTTAGATTGCACCCTAGCTGAGTAAAGGATTGTTTAGGTCCTCTACTCAAATCTAGTCCAACATGGGAATGACCCTAGGCTGTGGGTTACCTAATCTTGGGTTAGAACTCTAGGATTTTTTAATGAGGCTATCTCCTCTAATGTATCACTTATTTCATTTCCACTAAAACCTATTAATTTCTAGGGTGCAAAGGGAGAGAAAGATAACTGAAAGGGAAATCTATTCTAATGTTGGTGATGCACCTAAATTGATTACTCATCCACTCTATTTGAACTTCTAAAAACACTAATAAGACAAGAAAAATATTGAGTATACAACTCTAAATCTCTGTTATGTATCAATATTTCATGCATAAGTTCACCAAGTGATCAAAACCTAAGGGAAGTGATGGAAAATTTTGATTTAAGGCACTAACTAGTCAATGTATCCACTTGCTAGCTTTAATAAAATGACATAAAACACTAAACATGACCTGTATAAAAAGATAAAATAGTATCTATGTGAGATCAAGACTTGATAAGGGAGACATTTCTAACACATATGCAAACCAAACTAACTTTAATAATTATACCAAAATAATAAAATCTAAAACAATCATCTATTTATCTCAGGAGGTTATAAAGATCAATCTTTTGTAGAGATTTAGTCATGACCAAGAGAGGGATCCATTTCAAGGCTTAGAATCCTAAATTAATAGTAGAAGGGAATGAGAGAGATGGGAAATATGCATAGGAAAATGGAGGAGTCATCAATGATCAAAATAATAGCTGTACCGACTCCTTGAGATCCCCATGCATTAATGTCACTAGGACTCTGTATAACATGAAAATGTGGAGAAAGAAGCATTCAACCCATGATTTATATAGGAAGAAATCAAGAATGGATGAATGTAATCCTTCTCAATCTCCTCAATGTGTTAACATTACTCATTAGGTCCCAATAGTGAAATTTTATCCCTAAAAATCCACTCTAGTTCAACTTTAAGCTATATTTTGACCTCTAATCAAACTCTCATAACTTTGACCTTTAATTTTGATCATCGATCTTGATGTGGGTCTTCAATATCATGACACCTTCAACCTTCATCATTGGCTATCGATCTGTGATCCATGTTTAAGATTAAGACACTTGGAAATTATGTGTTTATCCTCAGGATATACTATCAGTTTCATCTACTCCTATGCTTGTACCACATATTGAACTCACATATAATCTGACCTCATTGACCCTTTTACCCTATATGCACCATTAATCTCTTTGTTCTAATTGAATGCGTGCCATCAATCTCCTTTTGCTTGATCGAACATGCACCGTTGATCTGCTAAGTCACTATGATCATGACACTTATAAAACCCTCATTTAATCTCAATATTATATTAATTTTTGACTTGATGCTTGCCATTATATCATAGGTGCATGATCAAATGTAATTTTTTAGATCTTTAGGACCCACTAACATCATAAGGTTGTTGCTCACCATTAAATCTTTGATCTGATTAAATGCCAATTATTGATATTATTCTAGGCACCTTTTGACTCTTTGATCTTATGCATGCCATAGATATTCTACTCAATCTCCTAATATCTTGACACCTATTAGATATACATTCAACCTTAGGATCATTTGAACCCAACTGGTTATTTATCGTAGCTTTATCTTGACGTCTCTGTGCACATCCTACACTGTTGGTTTAACTTCAAAGATTTATATCTTGAGATAGAAAAGACATCAAGTTATGATTTGTAAATGATAATATTGGTAATAAATACATCATTTCCATGTAATCCTTTAGGATTGAGAGGCTTCCTAAGCATGCTTATAAAATACATAAGTAAACTAGTCTATTCATTTCTTTGTGACATACAATGATGGTCTAGTTCTTCTAGACTTTTGATTAAACTGGTGTTTGAATATTTAAGGCTCAAATGAAATTTTTAGGCTTGTGAAAACCTGATTCATGTTCCTAAATTATATGATTACCATGGAAACCTATTTTCTCAAATTTTGAAAAACTACACTTTAAATTTACTTAAAGTATTTCAAAAGCTTTGAAAGCTGTATGTGATCTTTGGACCACTCATTCCATATAGAAATCTATTCATCTCATCCATCTAGTTATAATATTTGCATGTAGGCCAAAATTGGCCAATTAGACCTAATCAAAGTGTTTAATGTGTTTAATACCATCCCCATTCCCTGGGAGAAAAACCAAATATCATACTCACTAGAATATATGACAATAAACCTAACCCCCTTGGATGACACTGAGCTACAAGAGTTCTCCATGGAGCTCATACCATGTCCCTCTATCCTATAAAATATGGAAAATCATCTAGTTACTTGATAATGAGGGAATATTTAAAGCCCAAGCTATAGATGAGAAGGACAAAGATAACCTTGGGAATGAGCTGAATAAAGATGGAACCCTAAATATTCATGGCAAATGGATCTTTAAAGGGATGATCTCATTAGAAATAGAATTTGATGCATTAGACCCAACTTTCTATGTGAAAAAACCAAGTTCGAGGACCAAAGTGTTGAATCATCAACCTAGCTCCTACAAAAAATCCCTAGATGGTTAATGTGGGTCCTGATTAGACAAACTAAGAATTAGAGTAGTTATGAAGGTTACTACTAATATATAAATATGTGATTGCTTGGGCCTATGGATACCTTAACATGTTTTACTCAGGAGTAATCACTCATACTAGCCCCCTTAAACCTAGCCAAGAACACTTTAGGCAAAGATAAAGGGTGGTGAATTCGATCCTAGAGACCTTGATACATAAAAAGTCAACAAGTTATTATTTGTAGGGATAATTTTCCTGGTTTGCCATTCTACCTAGGTGGCTAACCTAGTCTTGGTGTGAAATAATAATGGATAAATTTACCTATCTGTGAACTTTCAAAACTTGAACCTGGCCTCAAATAAAGATAATTACCCATTGCCATCCCTAGGTGAGGTAATATAAATGGAGAGTGGGTCTCAAATGATGTGATTTTTGGATGGATTATTGAGATACAACCAAGTCTTGGTCAACCTTAGAGACATAACTAAGACTACTTTCACAACCAAGTGGGGCACATTCACTTATAAATGAATGCCTTTTGGGTTGATCAACATTGGTGCCACTTTACAAATGGCAATGGACTTTAATTTTGAAGGACTAATAGGTAAATGTATAGTAATCTATATGGATGACCTAATTGTATTTTCAAAATACAAGTCATATCATGTACACCACTGAGAAAGGGTATTTGAGAGATGTATAAGGTATGACATTTCATTTAACCTAAAGAAGAATGTGTTTGGTGTCACCAAATGTAAGCTTCTCGATTACATTATCATAAAAGAAAGTATTGCTATCAACCCCAAAAGGGTAGATGTAATTTTTAAACTATCTTTACCTAATAACAAGAAGGAACTAAAATATTTTTTTGGGAAAATCAACTTTGTACATAAATTTATTTTTAGATTTGCTAAAATAGTGAAGCCCTTGAATGCAATGTTGAAATAGGATGCTAAAGTGAGATGGCATGCAAAATCAGAGAAGACTTTTCATGATATTAAGGATGATTTTATGCAAGCCCCAGTCCTCATCATCTTAATATATATACAAGACTTATATATCTATCCCTTTGCTTTAAAGCACACCTTTGCCACTTTCCTTACCCAAAGGTTATAAGGAGAAGAACACCCTGTGGCTTTTATGAACACTAATCTTAAGGATGTCAAGCTCAGATATTTTACCCTAGACAAGCATGCCTATGCCATTATCCCATAACTAAATATAAAATAGATGCTAAGACAAAATGAGATAAGTGAAAGAAGAGGTCAATAGATGATGAAATTACAAGAATATGACTTTGAAATTAGGTGGCCAAATTGGTTAGAGGACAAGGCCTCACTCAACTAATAACAAAGATAAACCCAAAGATTATAGTGCTCTAAGTGGATCAATAGAGGGTACTAAAATCAGACTGGTATGCCTCAATCATGCATTTTCTACTCTATAGAAATGTACCCCTAGGACTCAACCACACACAAAAGAGGGACCTCTAGTTAGTGGAAACATAGTATATGCTAAATAAGGGAGTTATCTTCAAAAAAATCATAAAATAATCTACCTCTAGTGTGTATCACAAGAATAGGCCAAAGAGATAATGACAAGTTTCCATGAAAAATTGGGAGTCGACCACCCTATGAAAAAAACCATAGCCTACAAAGTTCTTTGGCCTAGCTACTACTGGTCCACACTATTCAAATATGTTCATGACCATGTTTGATTCTGCCATCAGTGCTAGACCTTTGCTAAGAGAGAAACCCATGTAATAATACCATTACAGCTTGTTACAAGGTCTACACCATTTGCACAATGGGGACTGGATTTCATGGGGGTCATCAATCCCAAATCATTAGTCAACCATAAATTCATTCTTATGGGTATAGATTATTTCACTAGATGGTCTGAGGTAGTTGTAACTATAAAAATCACCACATCTAAAGTCATCAAGTTCCTTGAGAATAACATAACCACCCATTTTTGGGTCCCTATTTCTTTAGTATGTGATAATGGTCTT
Organism: Torreya grandis; assembly: GCA_037957365.1. Classification (NCBI taxonomy): domain Eukaryota; kingdom Viridiplantae; phylum Streptophyta; class Pinopsida; order Cupressales; family Taxaceae; genus Torreya; species Torreya grandis. The sequence continues at coordinate 379,141 of JARHVA010006074.1, read as the reverse complement.
ACCTTTCAATCCATAGAATTTATAGAATGGGCCTATGATAATGGTATCATGCTAAATTTCTCATCCAATCACTACCCATAAGGGAATAGATTGGTAAAGTCCACTAATAACAATTTGATTGACACCATCAATAAATTAGCTGAAGAAAATCCTTGGGAATGCTACTCATTGCTAAAGTTTACCCTATAGGCAAACCACACTAGGTACAAACAAAACCTTAAAATCTCTCCTTTTTTTATAGTTTATAGATTGGAGCCAATCATGATAGTCACACTCAGGCTGCTAACTTAGAAGTTTATGCAACAATTCATGAAACAAGATGATAAGGTAAATTCTAGATTCCTTGACCTAACTCATTTAGTATAAACCTGAGATGAATCTTTGTTAAGATTTATCAAGCACCAAAATACAATCAAAAGGTGGTTTGATAAGAGGGAAAGGGTGAAGACCTGTGAAATCTCTGACCTAGTCCTAATGTGTGACAAGGCTCATGAAAAAAGCCCAACATTCAAAATTTGACCCCCTTTAGATTGGTCCATACCAAATAGCCAAAATTCCTTCTGTCTCAAAGATATTGAGGGTAATGAGCTACCACTTTCAGTAAATAAATAGTTCTTGAATTAATATTCTTGATTGTCCCTTCCAATATAGTTTCTGAGTAGTCCAAGTAGAGGTGGTAATGTATATATTAGATAAGTTTGTTTTTGTTATGTGTTTGCTTTCATTATGTTTATTTTTATTATATGATTTCTTTTATTTTTTGTTTTTCACTTATGGATCCCTCCTTATTTTTTGATTTTCCTCTAACACTCGACCCTTATTAGTAGCTGATGCATGTGAGGGCCAAATCTTGGAAGGGTTGTTGAGAAGTAGGTAGACCCAAGTTAAAACCTTTGATCTAAGCAATTATAGGATGGTAATTGAAAATTTTGATGGTCCATATCTTAGAGGCCAATGATTCTACGAGAAAATGGTGGATTTAAAAATAACTCACACCCTAATAGACCCACCAAGATACACTTAAAATAAATATCTCAAGAAAATATTGGGTTGTTTGAGCTAATCAAAGATTGGCTGGGTATTCAAAACTTCCTCATCATCACTTCACCCTTGTCTTTGTCCTAAAACCTCAATGGAAAAGACTAATAAATGATAATATTTTCATGGGGAAGCTTGGAAAATAATAAGGAAATCATACAATATCTAAATTTTGAGTCTATTTTTGTAAGGGCTATATAGGCAATCTCCATAGTAGGGTTTCTGGCTTGGGTGGTAGTGGAACAAGGCCATGAATGAGACCAGAGGCATATATGTCAAGGCTATGGATGCTCATTTTGAAGCAAATAAATACCCCATCCATCTCCCCTTCAAATCATCAAGCCATCAATTCCCTAGATGAAGCTTAATAACTAGTCCAAACTTGATTACTCGAATAATATTCGGTATTAAATAGAAAATGAAAATCACATTTTACACACATTGGTGGTCATTTATAAGGTGAAATATTAGTATTCCACTTGATATTGTGATACTTTAATACCTCATATTTTATATGGTGATTAAACATTCCTTTTATAATCTCTGTGTTGAGAAATGAAAGAATAAGAAATTGGTCGGGTTGTAAGTGCTTATCATCACTTTCTCTCTGAAAGTCACCATTTATTATGGCCAACATGCCCCTTATTATTTGAAATGGGGGACCCCTCTAAAAATATCATGAACCAGAGCTTCATTATCCTTTCTTTTATTCTTGTCAGTAGTGCTTGCTTAAATCCTTAAAGTATATGTTACCGTGATTTCTTCGAGCAACCACATGCCTCTTTTATTTTTATAACTAAGGTAGTATAGTTATTTCATGAATGAAGTTGCTAAAATTGCAAGTCTTCCTTCAATGAAAATTCTCATAGTCTCATTCCTTTCCTAGAATAACAAACCCATCAATCTTCATGGCAAATCAAATTCATAGTAAGGGATGAGTAAGTATTAAATGAATTACATATTTTCTCATTTCTTACTTAGTCTTTTTTATGAATTTTGTAGAGCCTTGGAGAGCTTGATTTAATGAGAAGGTGCCACATCATTGAAATGTTAGAATGGCTAGTCCCTAGACTTCTTAGAGATGTTTGAGACTAGGAGAGCTTAGATAAATGATAAGGCACCACATCACTAAAGTGTCAGGATGGCGAGTCCTTAGACCTATCAAAGATGTCAGAGCCCAAGAAAACCCAACAAAATGAGAAGGAACCACATCATCAAAGTTTTAGAATGGATAATACTTGAACCTATTAGAGATGTCAGAGCTTAGGAGATCTTGATTGAATAAGAAGGTGACACATCACTGAAGTGTTAGAATGGGCAATACCAAGACTTGTTAGAGATGTCAATGCATAAGAGATATTGAATGAAGGATAAGGTACTACATCATTTAAGTGTTAGATTGGCTAGTCCCAAAACCTATTAGAGCCTAATAGATCCTAACAAATGAGAAGGTGACATATCACCAAAGTATCAAAATTGCTAGTTCCCAGACCTATTAGAGATGTTAGAGCCTAGGAGATCTTGGTCAAATGAGAAGGTACCACATCATTGAGTGTTATACTGGCTAGTCTCTAGAGCCTAAAAGAGCCCATTTAAATAAGAAGGAACCTCATTATTGATGTGTCAAAATGGCTAGTCCCCAGACCTATCAGAGATGTCAGAGCTTGAGAGATCCCAACTGAATGAGAAGGTACCACATTGCCATGTGTTAATGTGGCCAATCCTCGATAAGGTAGATGAACTAGTAGCCACCTAAGGCTCTAAGAAGATTAGAATAAGGTATGAATGAGGCTGGAGAGCCAATCTAGATGTGTCATGTGTCCTTAAGTGACACATCACCCTTCCTAAGGGAAAGATATGGACCATAAATACATATCTAGGTACCAACCATTAATAGGAGGACCAATGAATAGGTGACATGTGTAGGAAGGTAGGAGTTAACTTAGAAGCCTCTAAGAGATGTGATTTCATGCATACCATGCATTTGTAATTTGTAAAATAAGAATTTGAGCCCGATCAAACAATTTTAAAATATCTCATCACCATTGCTATATCTAGCTGGTGGTAGAGGATCATGGGCTTCAAATTCAAATCTAGATTTATAAGTAAAGAGATAAAATATAATTTACAACTCATATTTGAATTTTTAACAAGTGAGATTCCAAACAACATTAATACAAGGGGATATATGATGCATTTATAAAAACATAAGGAGATCTCAATAATGGTTACTACTGCTATCCTTAGAGAATAATCTAAGTCCTGGATCTCCAATACTCATAGATCACCCTTGTATTTCTTGCCTCCTATGCTTATATCTTCCCTATTGACCCTCTATACTACTGTAATGGCCATACCCTCTTCAAACCTAAAGGCTGAACTTGAGCATCAAGATACCACATTCTCGACTGGCTTGACCAAATTAAAGTACTATAATGACTTATTCAAAGTGGTTAAGCAAGTCACCATGGATTGAAGCTTAAAAAATGACCAATAAGTAGAGTTTGAGGATGTCTTTTGATCATATAAGAAGTGTGGACTTCATAGAGCTACTGATAAACTAGAGGCATTCCCTTGTGCTAATTGTTTGATAACCTCTTTCATAGTGCCATATGCATTTAAGATGGAGTCCATGATTGGGTGTGTTCACCTAACTCTCAACACTAGATTTATGATATATCTGAGAATGCCTTTAAGGCATACTAATCCTTCCCTAACTACACCTTCTCATATGATGTGACAATAGTGACAGATTGGATGGGGACCTACCAAATATATGATGTCCTCCATGATTAGGCTAAGAACCCAATGTTTTATGGGTTAACAAGGGGGATATTGATGTGTACATAGTCCACAAATTCTAAGAGGATATTAAGGTAGGCATGATCCTACTAAACTAATTGCTCAAGGCCTATGATTGTTTGCACATCAATGAGATAGGGTGCCTCTCCTGCATATGATCCTCACACACTCAAAAGTCACAGACATGTGAATATTGATAAACTTCTTGTTTGTTAATGCCATTGTAGATGCCTAAGTTGGGAGAAATTTCTACATGATGAGCTACATATTGGATGTTGTCTATGGGATTCTATCTTTTAAGGCTTCAATTTTTTTTGTATGGGTTCCCAAGGGCTCGATAGTCTATGTGGTATTATACAAGTTATGTGGCCACCAATTTCACAACCACATCTAAGACATATGAGAATATTTATACTTGATGGTCTACTAAGCAATCAATGAGGCCCTAATTCCATAACTCATAAAAACATTCAAGGATTCCATCACCACCATCAAGGACTATTGGCTTTACTAGGAGGACACCATGATTCAAATTATAAGATTCCTTAAGGACCCCTTTGCTTGACATATTATATTTTAGAATATCTAATATAGCAAGAAATTGCCCATCAACTGGTGAAGGGTATCTTCAGGTTTTATATAAAGAATTAATAGAAGGTATGGCCACCATTTTTGATCATAATCAGGCACAATGTCTATAAGTCCTTCCTTCTAATTTAGAATATGGTGATCAGGTGAGACTCCTTCACCCTAGTAAAATGAAATATTTGACATTAAGACCCCAAGGGGATAATTAGAGCTCACTTGGTATGGTATTAAATCCACCTCAATATCAATTATGGTCATCAAGTAGAGTGTTTCCCCTAAATTTTGGCTAAGTGTGATCCATTTTTGGTGTAGGATCAACATGACACAAAAGGACCATGGAGTGGAAGGACCATGGTGCATAGCTATATAGGTGAAAAAGTACCAGGGCATGGAACCTACATGGTACAAGAGGATAATGACATGGAAGGACCAACGTGAGAGGACCCAGTCAAAGGAGAATGAGTCATGAGGAACCTAAGGACATAAGACTTGGAACAAAAGTGAAATACTAGGGAATCACATCAAAAGTGGGAGTAGGTAAAATAATGATTCATACGGGTCACCCTGACCTTATTAATGGGAAGTTTTGCACTACCCTGCAAGTAGAGGAACACATGGTAGCAAAGATCTAGTGTAGAGTGAGGATATAGGGGGCATAAAGGCCCAAGTCTTTAGGAAGAACTAGTTTTTGATCACCATGAATCTTAGTTTATTGAGAGTTCATTGATGAATTATTCTTGCCTTTAATGTTTGTAAACACTTGGTCAGGGAAAAGCAAGTATAAATACCCTTATTATAAAGTACTATGAGGATGGATTTTTACCTCTTTGATATTTAAGCATAATATATGAAGTAGATGGTTTTATCAAACTTCTTGTGTTCATAATGAATGGTGTCATGTGAGTTAAGTAGAGTGATTAGACTTAATATGGGTTTTGTCTATATTTGCTTTTCTAAGAATTAGCTTTGAACTACAAATGGAAGTAGTCTACATAATTATAGTAATCACTCTTAGAACTCAAAGGATCGAAATACTCTATCTCTGCTTATATAAGGTATTTAATTAAAAGCATGTTTAAAATCAAGAATCTGGCTAAGTATTACTATACAACAAAAACCTATAGGAATTGATACAAAGCTATACACTTTGAGTGAGTGTGCAAGATTTAAATATTATGTGAAAGGGCTAACACACTAGCTTGTTGGGCTAGGCTTTAGCATCAAAGCTATATTTAATAAATAAAACCCAACAATTTGGTTCCATTATCAAGACCTGTACCAGTTGCTGTTCAGCTATGGAAAATGTTTGAGCATATTACTCTTGAGAATATATAAGAATGGATTACCAGTGTTGAATATAACTTTGTAGTTTCTTACCTTAAACTAGGAATATTTGTATGATAGTGGGTAGAGCATAACCTCTACAATACATTGTATGAAACATTCTTTGTTGGGATACCAATTCATTTATACACTTGGCTATCAACATATGCTCAAGGATGATCAAGGAATATTGGAAGGAGATAATCTTGGATGCTCAAGTGGCAAAGAGTTTTAGTAGGACTTAGATATTTATGGATTAGAGATGTTAACATTTGGTGGAGAGGAGTTATGAATATCTACATTATGGATTATTTTGTAACTACATATTCATGTCTTGAAGAATCCAAGTTCTATTTCCTTCAAGAACTATGTGGCCATTATATTAGGCTTTTTGATTTTGAAATCAAGAAGCTATTTATTGATCTTGGACTTGAGACTATACTAATGGAGATCTAAATCCTTATGTGCATGAGTCACAAATTTGGAAGGGGAGAAGAAGAGTTGGTAGAAGATTGTGGGTTCATAATGGTAGCCAGTCAGCATGTAGAAATGGAAGTATGATGAAGCTCAATAGAGGATTATAAGAGTTAGTGGCATGGGAAAAGGCTGGGAGAACTCAAGGAGTGCTGTTAAGAGTCATATGGAAGTGAAGATGCATGATGACCCCATCACTTTTGAGTTACATCCTGTGCCACTACTATCATGAAAGAAAAACTAGATGGATGATGGTAACTAAAGAACCATATCTCAACCAACCTAGATACCCAACCATAGTTCATATTTATGTTCTTGAGCTAGATGAAGTATACATACACAACTGGGATACAAATAGTTTGGAGTCAAAGATTAAACCAATAAGAGATACTAGAACTAAGAATTTTGACACTCATTTAGACTTAACATTTTCTTTCCCTATTTAAGGGAATCATATGGTGTAATTTTGAATACCTAGTGGACCAGATCTAGAAGGATAGAGTACATGCCCTAATTTGACTAATCAATCAGCTACCACACCCCATATCTCAAGCACTGACTAATAACTAATTCACAATTAGATATACTTCTCTTGATTAAAATGAACAAGGAGAGTAACAATAGATTTGTACCTTCTACCTCATTTAAATATCAACCTAGGGACATAGACTTGATATGATGATGTCACTATATGTGCACATTCAATCTCTAATTTGACATTCTACTTATTATGTCTAAGATGCTAAATTGCAATAAATGAAATAATTAAAATGAAACATAAACAAAGTATAGTAAAATAAATGCTTATGCATGGGAAGCTTCCTAAAATAAATCTTAAATAAGAATGCAAATCACAATTTATAAATAAAACACACAATGCTTAAGAAAATCAAATAACATGCTTAACTAACTAGATAGGTTGGATTGTTGCTGTAGCCTTTCAAAGGGGGACCTTCCTCCTTCTAACTCCAGCTTCAACCCTTCCTCTTACAACACTATATTGAACTCAGAATTGATCACTCATATTGATCAAAAGTGTAGCAATGAATTGCTGCATGAAGTTACAATCACAATTACTTAACATAATATACTTCTGACAACTCTATTTAACATATAATATTTTCTATATATCTCTCAACTTTGTTGCTACATATTTATATGCCATAGAGGAGATTATTTTATGCAAAATAATATATACATTCTATTTTAAGATACATTCAAATTGGGATAATTGAAATTGATTCCTTCGCTAAAGACATCCTTCATGTGAATCTTGTGACTTTGATATAAGAAAAACAAGGCTAATTCATTCTTAAACCACTTCCTTATTGAGATTTATGGAGGTTAGAGTCATTTCTATGAGTCAGTTAGAAGAGAATCAAATTCTGTTCATCCACAACTTTGGTCACATAGTTGTCGTAGGATGGTCTGTGTAATGATATTCCTTTATTTTAAGATGCTCCATGCTATATACCTATTTATCCAAAGCATCTTCAAAGCTCCATGCTATATACCTATTTATCCAAAACATCTTCAAAACACATTCAAGAAAAAGAATCCTAAATATATAGACAACCATCATATATTTAATTTCAATACATAATTCTAACTATTTAAAAGAGTTTGAAAACATAATGCTATATGGTTTATGAAAGTAGGGAACTATATGGAAAAGTGGTCAAAAGTATGACAAATAAGTAGGATGAGTACAATAAATGGACATAATAACAAGACATTTTAGGGGCTCATCACACCCCCTAACTTAAGATCTTGCTCAACCTTGAGAACCATAGTTGTTCATTCCTAGTGCACACAAAAGTCTAAAATCCATGGGTTCTACAGTACCCTTGGCAAGGTGAGTGTAAAAACCTCACCTCTACTCAAATATTTTCCAACTTTTGGATTTTTTAGCTTCATCCACTGGGATTTTATCCTACTAGCCTAGAATAAGATACCAGAACAAGGGTGGCTAGAACTTTAGGTTCAATAATTATGATCTCATGTTACCTACAAGAAGAATACGTTTTTTAGCCCTATTAAATTTTTTTTTTAAATTAAATGGGGAATAGGGCTCCATCTTCTTCTATGTATCAGTGAGTTCATTTCAGTGTTCAATATAAGACTCTTTGGTTGAAGGACCAACAAAAGTTCTCAATCTAAAATAAATATCTTGAACCTTATCACATTTCTATCCAAACCAAGTTTTGACTTCTTTATTTAACATTATATCATCCCATTCAGCTAATACAACATCAGGTGCCATTGATTCACCCTTAATAAATAACTGGCTTTCATTTTATTTTGTCCTATATTCTGCTATTTCTCATCCTCTTCTATATTCATTCAACAAGTATGATGAAAATTCTTGAAATTGGACTTCTCCAACATATAGATTGAGATTCCATTCTCTATCATATGGAACAACATAATTGTGCATGTAGAAATTTCACAATTGTGCATGTTCTTCCTATGAACTTACTTTATATATAGAAAAGAATGAAAGGGGATCAATAACTTCATGGGACATATCATAATAAATTCTCACAAATCTAAACTTGTGCCATTATTTTTCAAGATAAACTAAATAAAATTTTTTAGGAGGCTTGTAATCATTGTGTTATACCAGCCGTGTCCTCAACTTTATATTTCAGTTTGGTGATGCTCTCTTCCTTCAACTTTTTTTCCTCTTTCAATTTTCTATTTTCTTTCCTCAATTTCTTTAGAGATTCAAATTGATTATCCATCCAATTCAATAGTTTAGAAGATATTGTAAAACAAGAGTGATACCTAACTTTAGGGGCAACTTTAAATTCTTTTTTCTAATTAACCTCTACATAAGGTTGTTAAATGTTGGCTATAGGATGATCTTCGGTTAATGGCTATAGTTGACAAGCTACTACAACAAGTGCATCCAATCCTCCACTAGGTTGGTCTTTCAACTACTTCCTTAGTCTCTGAATTTATTTCAAGGCTTGCTTAAGAGTGTAAAATTACACTTATATTGCAAGTAGTTTCTCCAATTGTTTAGCTTATTCTTACATGAGTTCCTCATGAAACTCTTATTGTACTGATTCCTCATACAATTATTCAAAACTGTGTTCAACATGTTCTTCTTCCTCATGCATTTCTTCAAAACTGTGTTCAACTTATTTTTCTTCTTCATGCATTACTTCAAGACTCTACTCAGTTTGTTCAACTTCTTCTTGATGGAATACTTGAGAACATTATTCCCTATCTATTTTAGTCTCAATAGATTCATTTCTACTAGTAACCCATTATTCTCCAAATTCTTCATTTATTTGAATAATAGAAGAAGGCTTAGTTCTCATCTTTCTCCTCAATTTATAAGATCTACAAGGAGTGTGGGTTACTTTGGTCTTCTTGGAAGAAGATGGGAATTCCTCCTCAAACTCGTCAGAATTAAGTTAGTGAATGAATTTCCTCTTTCTCTTTCCCTTAGACCTTGCTGTAGGTTCCTATGTTACTACAATAATACCTTCTTCCACAGGTTCTTGTGTGGCTGCAGGAAGGTTTTTTGCTGTAAGTTCTTGTGGTTCTATAGGGAGGGCTTCTTCTTCTTCTTATTATTTTGATCTTTTTTATTTAACCTCCAATTCTTATTTTAATACATTTCCTTCTCTATCACTCTCTTCATTTCCTGGTATCTAGATAAATTGATCCTAATTGATGTTGGGTCTGGTTCTTTGCAAATTGTCTTTAACAAGTAACTGGATGAGACAATGGTAGGAGAGAGATTTAGAACTACCTTTTTAAAAAGACTTCAACATCTTGGTGATAATATGAAGCAAACATTTGGAAATGTTTATCTCCACTCCATGCTGTAAATGATTTAGAAACTTGAAGTGTAAGCCATGTAACACATAATACCTTTCTTCATAGATAAAATATATAGAGATAAAATCAATAACCTTAGCCCATATTATTGGTAGAGACAACCTTGCAGTGCCCTACTTTGAGGTTTCTAGGTGTTCATTTACTTTGGTAAACCTTCATCTCTCAGCCTCGGCATCATATTTGTCTTGCCATTCCTCTCATGTTTTAGGTAGTCCCATTACTGTGCTGATGACTATATCCGTCAGCTTTACTTCCATCCCTTTTATCATGGCCAAGATATTATGCAATGTACCAAAAATGTCCTTTATAATTACTTCATCCAAGGGCTGTATTTTTTCAAAATACTATGCCCTTCCTATATGCCAGAACAAGGCTAAGATTTCTGGGCTATTGGTTAAGGGGGTGATATTCAGTGGTTCATGTTTCAACAAATCACCTCCTATATTGTGTGAGTTTTAGGTCTAGGTGATTTCAACAAGGGTTTGGGGAAATTGTGGAATTATTTGTGAATTTTGCATTGAGAGGTAAAATAATCCATTTGAAGTAATGAAAAATCTTCCCCCAACTTAATTTGTCACTTGTCCTCGAGGGATGAGGTTGATGTACACAAAACACTCATGGAAAGAGTAAGGGGTGGCAGTAGCATTTATGTCAATGGTCACATAAACCATGAAAAATATGGTAAGTGGGAATGATAAGGAGAGGACATAATGGTGCATTAATAACATTAAGTTTTGTTATCTTTATAAATAATTAAAATGTATGATAGGAAATAAATATATAATGATTACTGTATTACCTATAAAAATACCTTTCATAAATATTCCAATGATGATGTGAAGTGGCAATCATGACATACACTAGAATTTGAGTGGGAGAAAATGCTTGATGTAGGATAAAGTGTAGGATGACAGCCTATTACAAGATATGCATCTTGTAACAACAAGTTTTATCTTGCAATCACAAGTTTTATCCTATATCAACAAGTTTTTCACCTGTAGTGACAAGTTTTCCATCTTGTAGCAATAACGAAAATGTATTTATGATCTAAGGGAATGAATCTGGATGAAAAAAACAAATGAAAACAATTTTTTTTTATTACAGTAGTGCCTTTTCTCATTTTCATTTTTTTTAATGAATGTCGATCAACTAATGACATGGTTTTTTGAGATAACATCTATCAACAATGCCAAAAGGTTTTCATTACTAAATTTTTAGTGTTTTTTAAAAGATTTTTTGGTCAAAACTCAATTCAAATCAAAAGAATATAGAGGGTAGGATTTTATTCAGCCTAAACCAAGCCATTGGGAATGAATTGTTCTTGGTTGTAAGAAGCTTTTTTACTCTTGAAAAATATTATAGAAGGATTGATAGAAATACCCTTTAGCTACATGAATAAGTTGATTTGATTCATGAAAAAGAGATGGATGTTATTATTCAAGAAGTTGGTAAGTGAGTTTCCTTGGCGAATGGTTTTTTATATACCTTGAGCCTATGACCATTAATAGGCAGTCATAACTGAATAGAGTTAATGGTCATGATATTTACAACTCCACTGTCAAAAACTTATTCAATCTCATAAGGCCCAAGCCATCTAAACTACAACTTTCCTTTATGATCCTTTTATTTAGAGTAAAAAATGATCACCCAGTCCCCTGGTTGGAAATTCTTAATCTTGGTGTTCCTATCATGCCATTCTACACAATTTCTTTGCACTATTTCAGTATGGTGAAGTGCTTCCTTTCTTGATTCATCAAGTGCATTTAGTTGCATGATCCAATCTTGTTGAGATTGAGAAATATATAAGCCCAAATCAAGTGCTATCTTTAATGTCTTATATTCAAACTCATTGGGCAAAACATGATTTTTACCATAAACTAGTTCATATATGGAGTAAAACTAGTTATGGTTTTCTAGGTGATTCTATAAGCCCAAACTATTTCTAAAAGATGAGTTGACCAATATTTTCTATGTAGGCTAATAGTCTTAGTGAGGATATTTTCCAATTATTGGTTTGTCACTTCTACCTAACCATTTTACTGAAGATGGTATGAGGTATATTTCTTGTGTATGATTTCATATTCTTTTACCAAGGCAGCTATGAGATCTGATGTGAATTGTGGGCCTTGGTCTATTACTATTTCTCTTGATACTCCATAATGGGTGAATTTTTTTCATAGAGAAACTCAACTACCTTCTCATCTCAGGCATGAGTTAAGGATTTGACCTCTACCCATTTGGTGACATAATCAATGCACACTAATATCATTCTTTTTTGTTAGATTTAAGATCAATGGGACCTACAACATCTAGTCCCTATTTGTCAAAAGGTTTCAAATCTAGTTGTGGCTATAATGGCATTTCATCAAAGTGAGTGGGATTTCCCATACACTGGCATTGATCACATATATAGGTGTACATCATGGCATCTTTATGTAGAGAAGGTCAGTAATATCTAGTAATGTGTACTTTCATGGCATTCCATTTGGCAATAAAATGACCCCCATAGGGCTCATCATGGTAGGCTCTGAGAATGTCATAAGCTTCATCTTCTCAAATACATCTTCTCATAACTAAGTCTATTCTAGTGATAAAGAGATATATTGCAATCCAACAATAACATCTACTTTGTTAGATCAGGTGCTATTTATCTTTAGGTGAGAAATGTTGTGGTGATGATCTACAACAAGATAGCTATCAATATCTACGAACCAAAGATATTTAATTATTATGGGAAATAAATGTTCATCAGGAAAAGAATTATCAACAATAGGACTATGCTCATCATTTTTCAATTGAGATATAAAATTTACTACTACATTATCCTTACCTAGTCTATCCATAATGGTGATATCAAACTCCTGTAGCAAAAGCAACTAACAAATTATCCTGCTTGTTACAACATGTTTGTTCATTAAATACCTTATTGTTTCATGGTCAATGTGGATGAATACTTGGTAATCTATAATTTAGTGTTAAAATTTGATGATGACATAGATGATGGCCAAAAATTCCTTCTCTATTATAGTGTAGTTAAGTTTAGCCCCTTGAAGATTTTTGTTGATAAAATAGATTGCATATCTCAAAGATTCATATTTTTTCCTAAGGACAACTCCTAGAGTGATGTCAGATGCATCCGTATGAATGTGAAAAGGCTTCTTCCAGTCACGCCCTCTCAGAATAGGAGTTATTATGAGCAAGCCTTTGAATTTCTGAAAGGTAGTTTGATAATCATTAGTCCATGTAAATTCAACATCTTTAGTAAGCAATCCAAATAATGGGGTGACAATTTTACTAAAATCTTTGATGAATCATCTATAATAACCAACATGTCCTAAAAAATTTGAACATCTTTTTGCTTCTTTGGTGTGGATAGATTATTGATGATACTTATGTTTGTAGGGTCAACTTGAATTCCAATAAGGGATATGTGATGTCCCAATACAATCCCTTTAGTCATAAACATGTAATGATTTTAATTGCTCAAAGATAATTGATGTTCTTGGAAGCATTGAAGATGTTTCTATAGGTTGGTTAGTATTTCTTTGAATGTATGCCCATAGACGGTGAAGTCATCCATGTATATTTCAACATAGTCATGGGAGAGATAAAAAATATGCTCAACACAACCCTTCAAAAAGTAGCTGGGGCATTGCAAAAACCAAATGGCAAGATGACATAGACATAGTTTTCCTAAGGGTGAGTAAAAGTGGTTTTGTCTTAGTCTCATGGGGCAATTCATATTTGATTATAATCACTATAGCTGTATATAAATGAAAAGTACTTCTTTCATGCTAACATATCCAATACTTGATCAATAGATGGAAGGGGAAAGTGATCCTAGTAGTAGCATTCGACTCTCAATAGTTAACACAAATATACCATTTTCCCCCTTTTTTAGGGACAATGACCAAGGGAGAGACCCACTAGCTATTCGAGATAGGAAAAACAAATCCTACATCTAAGAGTTTTTTCAACTTAGTTTTGGCAATGTGTTTGACTGCAGGATTCATTCATCTTTGGGGTTGGTGAATAGGTTTGCATTATTATTTAATATAAATGTGATACATGCATAAATCTAGGGGTATTCCTCTCATGCCATGGTAATTCCAAGAAAATGATGTTGTGTGCCTTCTCAACATTATAAATAATTAAATTTATTGCTGGGGTGTTAAGGAAGAGTTGATGTTAAGGGGTTTGTTTGGGAGGATGTCTACTTGCTTTATTAAAGAAAGCATCATCTCTACATTAATGAGTAAAGGGACATAACTACATTTATGGGGAAGTAATTAATGGAATGTCCAAATGTCAAAAAATCATTCTCAAGAAAGGTATTCTGAAGAGGGCATGGTGTATATTCCAATAGGTTGGTGGCTACAAGATCCTGTTGATAGGTGTTTTTCAGGATACGAGTAAGAATAGTGTCTTCTTCTTGAGCCTACAGAGCTAGAATCTGGTCAATTATGTAGAGTCTACAAGGAGACAACTTCTTCAAGGTCATCAATCTAAGGGATTTGTCCATCATTTGGGGAGGGTTGAGCTAGTAGGTATAACACTAATTTCTTGGTGTCATTTTCATTAGAAATCAACACTTTTCTTGACCTATAGCCAATAAAAGCATCAACAGTGGCCAACCATAGATGACCAAGGATGAGAGGATAACCCCCCAAATTGCTCTTTGGTTGCAAGATAATAAAATCTACTAGCTATTTCCAAGAATCCATAGTGATAACAAGGTCCTTGATAATACCTTCAAGCTTAACAATTGATCTATCAACCATCTGGAGGATGGTGGGTATTGGATGAAGAGTGGTAAGCTTTATTTAATGCGTGGTCTCCATGGTCATCACATTGATGGATGCACCCAAATCAATTAAAGTATTGAAAATGGGTTAGTCATGGATGCTAACATTAACTACATGACTTCTTGGATCAAAATATTTTAGGGGAATTATATTCCCCAACATAATATTTGGTAGTTGGCCAATGACTTGGACTATTTTAGGAAACTTCTTATTTCTTCCTAATTTTTTCAAACATAGCTCTCTAACAACTTTGTTGTAAATAGGAATATATTTTATTTCTTAAAAGAGTGGGATTTTGATGTAGACATTCTTGAGTTGTCCTAAAATATCAAATTCAGGTTCTTGTTTAGGACGTGATATGTTCAATCTCTTAAAAAAGGAGGATTGTTTGTTTCTTTTTGATTTTATGATGGACTTCGCTCAGGATTGGCTATGGGTGGATATGGATTAGTATGTAGTGGAGCTAGTTCAAAGTGTTATGTGATTATGGGTGAGATGGGTTATGGAAGAACATGACCTAAGTGAAGTTAAACTTGATAATATCCAAGGTGTATGTTGGATATTGCATTATTTCAGTGGATTGTGTCAGTTGAACTAACTTATTGGTAAGATTAGGGATGGGATAATAAAGTAATTGAGTGGTTTAAATAGGATAATGAGTGTTTGGAATTATGGCCTATTATTTTGGTTATTGCATTTTCTAGGGAATGCCTTGATTTTATCTCCATTGCTGTTACTATGGATTAGAGGGATAGAACCATTTCTGGTTTTAGAATTATCCCTGTTAAGGTTATTGTTGATTTTGTTACATCCATAACTAATTTTAAGATAACTACCAATTTGTTTGGGACCAATTTCAATTAGGTATATTCATCCAAGAACCGTATTAAATATTATGAGAATTGAGAATTTACAAACATAGAGTTTGATGGTATACCTGGTCTTTGTACCAACAGTTTCGATTGAGCCACAAAAAACACTTGGTTCTCATCTTCTCCTATGGCATGCAACTCTACTATCTTAGGATTTTCCTCAATGATATTGGCTACCTAAGCTTTCATAGAATAACATGTGAAATCTTCCTTCTTTCTACATTTAGGGCAATAAGCAGCTAAGGCTTTCTAAATTTCCTCTTGCTTTCTCTGTGTATGTAATGTATCAAGCTGAGTAGCTAAGTGACCGATGATGTCCTACTTCAAATCTTGGAGTAGGTTACTAACTTCACCTTTAGATAGTCCTATAGTAGATGCTGTAAGAATTTTTTTACCCCTACTTTTGTTCATGGTTGATTTAGAGTAGTTCATACATAAAACTATTAGTTCATCAAATGGCAGTGTAGAAATATCACCACCAGACATTAGATCTAGTGCTTCCAAACAATCATCCCCAATCCTTTTCAAGAATATCATCTTGAAAAATTCCTTTTCCATTATATTTTGCTTGGATTTTTACAAGCTAAACAAAAAAATTTCCATATATTCTTCTAATGACTCATCATCTTGTGTCATTCAAAAAATGTCATCTCTCCTATAGTTTATGTCCCTACAATAGTCTTAGTATTTCATCAGAAACTTATTTATTTCTTCCCAAATAAAAATGGCATGCTTTCCAAGTCCCATGAACCATCTAAGTGTTTTATCTTTGAGTGTTGCTAGAAACAATTTGAGTTTTTGAGCATCTTGATTATAATCATAGCTATGACATAAGATGTTGAATTTAAAAAGAAATCTATCTAGATCCTGTTGACCATTTTCTGCATAACCGGTTTGTGTTTTCCCTTTGGCTCTTTTGATTTCTCCCTTGCTCATCCTCTATGTTTAGTCACTTACTTTGTTGCTTGTATTTTCCCTTTAACCTCTCCTGGTTTGGGCTCTTCTCCCTTGTTATTTGTTTTTTCCTTTGCCTTGTTTGCTTTAGATTTTCTTGCGTTGTTTTGCCCTGAAGTGCCCTTCAAAAAATGTTCCAAAGGGTCACTTCCTTTATAAGTGCCCTTGGGAACTTTTTCAAAGGGCCTTGCTTACTTTGCCTTCCCCCCAAGTGTCCCTTTAGACTTTTTTGAAGGGAACTTTGTTGTCCAAGTGACCCTTCAAAAAAGTTTTGAAAGACACTTTTCTGCCCAAGTGTCCCTTTGAACTTTTTCAAAGGGCACTTTGTTGTCCAAGTGACCCTTAAGAAAAGTTTTAAAGGGCACTTTGTCTTTGTAAATGCCCTTTGAAAAAGTTCCAAAGGGCCATTTCCTTTGGAAATGCCCTTCAAATTTTTTTGAAGGGACCTTGTGCTCTTCACAAGTGTCCTTCAAATTTTTTTTGAAGGACACTTTTTCTGAAGGACACTTTCCTAAGTGTCCTTCAGGGAAAGTTCCCGAAGGAACTAGCCATTGCCTTTCAGGGAAAATTCCTAAAAGAATTCCTTAGATCAAATTATCTGAAGGAATTACTTTAAGAAATTACTCAAAATAATAGTCCCAACCCAAATGGATCCCCATGATGTAATGTAGGATGTCAAATTTGATACAACCAACTAGCTATTGGGATTCAAAGAGGTGACATACTATAGGACATCAAATTTAGGGTGTACAACTAGTCATTGGGATTCAAAGACATGACATGTCACAAGATGCCAAATTTAGGGTAGCTAACTAACCATTGGGGTACAACTTGGTGACATGCTGAAAGATGTCAAATTCATGCCTAAAGTCATCAAATAAGAAGTAAAGTTACTAGGAAAACCTGAACAACTCTACAGTGCAAATTAGGTTTCCTAACAAGCTTTGCTTATGACTTTTATAAGTAGAAGTAATCAAAGAACCCAAAGGAGCAAGCAAAGAGTAAAGCCATTCAAAAAACCTGACAAGGTCTTAAGCAAAGAAAAATCAGGTTTTCAAAAGAACTTTGCTTATGAATTTTATAAGTAGAAGCAATCAAAAAACCTAAAAGAGCAAAGATAGTGTAAATTAGGTTTCCCAACATGCTTGACTTATAGGTTTATAAGAAAATCCATTTAGAAGGCATGAATGGGTTTAAAATGCAAAAAATGGAAGCTATTAGGAAGAATTTAAGGTTCACAGTAGTTATCTAAGCCATTTCTTATGGAGGGTCATCTCACCATTGATTTTTCAATGATCTTGGTCATTTCAAGAGGGCGAATCAAAGAGAAGGATACACTCCAACTAAATGAAAGAACAACTAGAATCAATTTCACCAAGATGGCAATTGCAAACTATTTTGTAGGCTTCTATTTTGGTGCCCAAGAGCTCTCTCTTCTCTCCCTCTTTTAATATAAGTAGGAACCTTGGGCTCTTATTTTATCATCCACAGATAGTATGGTGAAGCCCTACTAGAATGTTTTGCCATTTTCTTGCCTTTGAATAAAGAAGCATAAATCTATTTTATTTCTAGGTTCTAGGCATTTATCTGGGTAGGCAAGAGACATAGAGTGAAAGCAAGTGATGTTTTATCTTTATGTTCTCTATCCTTCATGGTTTTCAGCAAAGAGTTGATCCAACAAGTCATGTAGAGTGCATTCTAATTGTATGAGATTTTGCACATGTGTAACCCTTTTTTGGACTATATAGGTTATCTTTTATAGTTATTTACCTTGTGTTATCTCATTCATTTTGTCTCTACATTGAAATACTTATGTTGGAATCTTCTAAAGCTTGAGTTATATACTATATTATATTGTATTGTGCATAAGTATAGGGCATACATGTAGATACTAATTCTTGGTGTATCACCATTTTAGACTAGGCTTTTCATTTATGCAAACTTTTGACTCTTTTCACTCATACAAATTAGTTCAATATTTTTATTGCATAAAAAGCTAATACAAGGAGCTTGCCCTTTTCAACTTAGAGGTTCATTTCCACTTATAGGCACACCCACATGCCTAGAAATGTCCCAACATTGCCCAAATTTGGATGAGGCCTGAACAACCCTCTTATAGGGTGCAATATTTTGAGACAATAGTTCTAGCATACCCAGTAGGACCCTAATTATTGCTAAGTCAAGGTGAATGCTGGTCTTGATAGGCCTAAATTAGTATAAATACCCCTAACCCAACATTTGGTGACTTTAAAAGGGTGTGAAGCTTTAGTTCTAGACCAAGTTTTATACATTATACTACATGGTCCTCACAAGGTCCTTAAAATTTTCTGACCAAGCCCCTTTAGCTAAAATTTTTCCTGAAGAACAACACCCTCAACCACTTCTAGCCCTATTAAATCCTTGATAAGGAGGTTTTGGGGAAGAAGAGGTAGAAATAGAAGAAGTTCAAGGAGAGGACGAAGTTAAATTAGAGGAAGAAATATAGGATCAAAGGGGAAGAAGAGAAATGGGGTAAAGTGGAGAGATAAATAGATGTCAACCTTTCCTTGCTTTTAATAACCAAAACCCAATAGAGCTCCTTGCATATAATCCCATCCCTCTAAATGCTACCAAAAATCTTCCTAGTTTCAATGGGGAGGGTCTTATTACCCCATATAAATAGATTAGAGACATCTCTAATTTCTACAATTTTTATAATGTTACTAGGGCCAACATAGCCATTAGGCTACTTGCTATATCTTTAAAAGACAAAGCACTTGACTGGTATATAACATTGGAAGAGGATACATTACAAGTTGGGATGGCTTTGGAGACCTATTGGTGACAAGATTCAAAAATAAGAGTGATCATCCTTCCCTAATACATCAGTTGAATGTAATAATAAGAGGTCAAAATGAATCCATAAGAGATTTTAATGAGATATTTCAAAGATATGGTATAGGCTACCACCAATCATGAGACCTCTTCCTAGCTTTGTGTTCCAAACATACCTCAAAAGGATTGGTACTGATGTTGTTGTTATGTTGAAGTCAATAGGAGGATTCACTCTTCCAAGTGCATAGTAGATAGTAATTGAGGTTAAGAATAGCTTAATTCAAGATGGAAGACTTCCTCCAAGAGTTTCTATACCTTTGTTGTCCCTTAATTTAGTTGAAGCTCCAAGCATGTTACAAGTTCTTAATTCCAATGTGACACTAAGAGCCTTTCCCAGGAAGGTGGATAATGGTGTGGATATTGATGAAGAAAGTAGATCATTGAGAGCTCAGCTCAAGCAAGCTCAATATCAAGCAAGTGCTCCTCCTAATACACAACACTATCCTCAACCAATATATAGAGATCCATCCTAATATAATTATCAATGGAGAGGACAAAATCAACAAGGTTACAGTAGGTAGCCCAATGCATATAATCCAAATTTCACTCCTCTTATAAAGGTTGTTGTTCCAATTCATGTAAATCTAGTGTAAGGAGAAGATCATGTGGACCAATGTAGGTAGCCTCAAGGTAAGTTTACACATGATGATGGAGGAACCAGATATGCTTTGACTATAAAAGAGGAAGCTACTCCTTACATGATAGTAGAATAAGCATGTCCCAACCAAAGGGATAGTAATGGAGAAGGTAGCAACCCAAGTGTGAAAATGATGAATTTTTAAGAAAAAGATGATTTTGTGTTGATTCAAGGCATGTCAATTATAGCTAATACAAGGTCCAAGAAGAGATCTTTGGGAGAAGGCCAGGAGCCACAAATAGTTCCAAGTGATTCCTCTTCAAGGCCACAAAGTGTGAATCAAAGTGCTACACCTTCTACAAGCCATGCTCTTCAACGAAATCATAATGTAAATGCAACTACCAAGATTACAACACAATAGGCTACAACTCCTTTATTACCATCAAAATGTAGGAGAAAGTGAATAATCCATCTCTAAATATTGTGGACTCATTAAAGAACACTAAGACAAGCATATCCCTTTGGGAGGTTCTACATATACCTGGTCAAAAGGAGCTTTTGCAAGAGTAATTAGCAAGCATGCAGGTGTCTCCTCAATATTGAAAGCATCATAGTGTGGCTCTCACAAATTCTCCAAATCATCTTTTGGAGCCTTCCAATAAAGTTGAAAAGCCTCCATTATTCTACCTCACACTCATTGTGGGAGAGAAGTTGGTCCATAATTGTATTGTGGATAGTGGATCAAGCACTAATGTTATGCTTAAGGTAGTAACTGATAAGCTATGTTTAAACTATGAGCCACATAGTAAAGGTATGTTGTAGCTGGATGGAAATCTAACTAAGATGGTAGGATTGGTCAAAGGTATGAAAGTGTTTTTACATGGCTTTCCAAGCTTTCCTATCATGTATGATATTGTAGTGGTGGACCTTCTAACACACTTTGCTATATGCTTGTTTAGGGACTTTACAACCAAGATAGGAGGATAATTTTCTATTGATTGGTATTTTTTAGCTTTCAAAACAATGTATGGAACCAAGGTAACCATAAGGACTCAGCCCTTAGCAAGGTTCCACATTGAGCCATACTTAGAGACAATGACAAATTAAAATTGTCTAATCAACAAAGAAGAAGAAACAATGCTGAATAGTGAGACATCTTCTCCTGTTGAAGGTATTTTTGACCTCTATCTTAACAAGTACAACACTAAAACACATGGCCTTGATCCTTACACTTTAATTGAGGAAACTAATTTGGGAGTTTACTGCATGCATGAGGAGAACGTCCCAATTCCTTCACTCACCAATGAAGATCATGAGCTTGATGGCATGTGGAAAATGTTCGTTGATGCTTCAAGGAGAAAATTAGGTGTAGGAGATGGTGTCATTTTGGTTTCCTCATCAAATAATCATTACTACTCTTCTTATATGTTTCAATTCAATTTCACTTGCAATATGGTAGAATATGAAGGCTTAGTTCATGGTCTCCAATGGGCAAAGAAGAGAGGAATCAAGCTTTTAAAAGTATATGGAGATAATGAGTTGGTCATTCATCACGTGATAATTCAAGATATAGATAATAACCCCTTTATCAAGTCATATAAGCATAAGGTATGGGATCTAATTGAGTATTTTGATGCGTTCAACATCTAACCCATACCAAAAGACTTAAACAAGCATGCTAATAGATTGGTTGTAATAGGAGCACATTTTGAATTAGCTACATATGTTGAACAAGAGAAATATAAATACCATATGAAGATCATTATGAGACCTTCCATTATAGATAATGAAGTGTCATGGCAAGTGTTTGAAAGTGATGAACACATTATACACTTCTCATTATGAAGAGCAAATTATATAGCTGAAGACAAATAAAATGCCTAAGGGGCTGATTACTTTGGAGAGTGTCTTCAATGAGGATGATCAAAATAAAAAATAAATAAGGAGCATGCTAATAAAAGAAGATAACTAAGAGAGAGTTCTGATTTTCAAGGACAAACTTTTGAAGATTGGCAATGCTTGTTCCCAGTTGGAAAGGAAGCTTTTATTGCATTATGAAAATAGTTTCATGACATCTTTGCATAGAATACAAGGACTTGAAAGGCTTTGACCCAAGTCTAGCTCATCACACCATTGAGTTGGAACATGAAGCTAAATTGATAAGACAAAATCAAAGGCCTATCAACCCCAAGGTAGAAGAACTCATGAAGAAAGAGCTGACCAAATTGATTGAGTCTAGGATTATCTTTCCTATCAAGCACTCAACTTAGATAGCCAACCTTGTTCTAGTTTGAAAAAAGAATGGAGAAATCAGAATTTGTATGGATTTTTGTGATCTAAATAAAGTGTCTCTCAAGGATCATTATCTACTCCCTTCCATGGAACAAATTTTTCAAGTTGTTTCAGGTTCTCAACGTTTCTCACTTCTTGATGGTTATTTAGGTTATAATCAAATATTGGTAAATGAAGGGGATCAATTCAAGATAGCCTTCACCACCAAGTGGGGGACATTTTACTACAAGAATATCCCATTTGGTTTATCCAATGCTGGAGCTACATTTTAAAGGGTAATAGACATGGCTTTCAAAGGTTTGATCAATAAGTTTTTGCTTGTTTACCTTGATGATATAGCCATTTTTTCAAAGGATACTACTGATCATATGGGAAATCTAAGGTAAGTGTTTGAGAAGTGTAGAGAGTATGACATATCCCTCAATCCAAAGAAGTGCAACTTTGCTATCTATGAAGGTAAGCTTTTGGGTCATGTTGTTTCAAAAGAAGGCTTATCAATTGACCCTGAAAGGGTTGAAGCTATTCTAGGCTTGTCTTTTCGTCAAAAAAATAAAGGGATGAAAATTTTATTGGGAAAAATAAACTTTGTAAGGAGGTGTATCCAAAACTTTGTAACTATGGTAAAGCCTATCATAGCTATGCTAAAAAAGAACCAAGTTTTTACATGGACAAAAGAAGGTAAAGGTAGCTTTGAGGCAATCAAGATAGCAATTGAAACATCTCCCACTATCTTAAATATAAATTTAGCTAAATATTTCATTCTTTATAATTTTTCTAACCTTGACACAATCTCAGCTATGTTTATGCAAAAGAATGATGAAGATGTTGAGCAGATAATTACTTTCTTCAGCCAAGGCTTAGAAGATTATGAAGTGAGATATTATTTTATTGAGAAGCAAAATTTAACCATCATTAGAGGATTGAAAAAGTTTAGGCATATGGTTTCCAACAACAAGATCCATGTCATGGTCTCCCATTCTAGCACCAATGAGTTTCTCCTAAGCAGGGATCTCAATGAGAAGAGAGCTAGATGGATCCTGAAGGTGATGAAATATGACATTGACATCAAGGTAACCAACTTAGTAAGAGGAAGAGGTTTATGTGAGCACTTAGAATCCAAATTTCAAGAGACAAAATATCAAGCCTTGGTAAATCAAGTTCAATACCAACCAACTGATCAAATGTAAAATCAATGTTAGACACAAGACATCATTGGTTTTATTTAAAATGGTGAGTTTCCCTATGGCTTGAACAAATATCAAAGAAGGTATTTTAGGTTACAAGTTATTCCTTATTGTCTTGTGGATGGCATTCTCTTTAATATGGATGCAAGAAATGTGTTGCTAAGATGCATTAACAATGACCAATTTGATATGCTACTAAAAAAGTTGTATAATGGTGCAGATGGTGGTCACTTCTCTCCTATAATAACAACTACAAAAATAATGAGAGCTAGTTACTATTGGCCTAGTCTTTTTAAGGACTGTTATCATTGGGATAAGGTTTGTCCTCAATGTGCTTTCTTTATTGGAAAACAAAAGCTTGCTACTCTTCCATTGAATCCTATCTAAGTAGACCATCCTTTCATGCAATGGGGCTTTGACTTCATTGGCATGATCAACCCTCCATCAAGTGCTGGACATAAATTAATATTGACTACTATAGACTACTTCACAAGATGGGTAGAGGCTATTGATTTGAAATAAACAAATGAAAATTCCATCTTGGAGCTCTATGACAACATTATAACAAGGTTTGATGCTCCTCATGTCATCATCTCAGATAATGCACTTACTTTCATAAGTGCTAAAACTTTTGATTGGGCAATAAAGAGTGGATTTCATTTGAGTACCTCATCCAACTACTACCCTCAAGGTAATGGATTGGTTGAGTCTACCAGCAAGAACCTCATCAAGATCATCAATAGGACATTGGAAACCAATTAAAGATCATGGCATAACAAGCTAGAGATAGCCTTATGGGTAGATAAAATCACTCCCAAGAAGTCAATTGGTGATTATCCTTTTGTACTTGTGTATGGGAGAGAAGCTAGGCTATCCATATCATAAGATCTCCCAACCTTGGAACTTACACAACAACTTGAATTACTTGAAAACACTCCCATGGAGGTCAGATTGATAGAATTAATGTAGCTTCAAGAGGCAAGAGATGATGCACACAAATATTTAAAACACCATCAAGTTCTCATGAAGAAATCCTTTGACAAAAGGGAAAGGGCAAGAGTGTTCAAAGAAGGTGACTTGGTCTTGAAATGGGATGAAGATAGAGAAAAACTAGGAAAACATACAAAGTTTGATACTTTATGGAGTGGTCTTTACATCATCAGCAAGTGCAAGAAAAGAAACTCCTTTCAGCTATCCAAAATGGATGGAGAAGAGCTACCTATTCTGGCGAATAGAATCTATTTTAACCCTTGATTTTGACCCTTACTAGCCATGTCTTGTATATTCCTTATTTTTATGTGTTTCATTTGTTATGTTTGTTTTCTCTATGTGCTTTAGAGCATAGTGTTTCCCTTTCAGGTGTTTTCTTTCCTTTTATTGGCTGTGCATGTGTCTCTCCAGCTTATGTGTTTGGCCATGGCTTGTTCTTTCAACTCTTGTTTACCTTGTGTGACTCCATGCCCAATGGAAGGATTTAGGTGATTAGTCTTATGGCATAGCGGGCATGTCTCCCCTAGAAATCACCAAAATTTTGACCATTTTATACATAACTAGTTTGTGTTTTCCCTTTGGCTCTTTTCACTTCTCCTTTGCTCATCTTCAGTGTTTGATCACTTGCTTTGTTGCTTGTCTTTTCCCTTCAACCTCTCCTGGTTTTGGCTCTTCTCCCTTGTTCATTTTTTTACCTTTAAATTATTTGCCTTAGCCTTTCTTGCTTTGTTTTGCCTCGAAGTGCCCTTCAAAAAAGGTTCCAAAGGGCCACTTACCTTCTAAGTTCCCTTTGAAACTTTTCCAAAGGGCCTTTCTTGCCTTGCCTTCCCTTCAAGTGTCCCTTCAAAGTTTTTTGAAGGGCACTTTATTGTCCAAGTGACCCTTTGAAAAAGTTTTGAAAGGCACTTTTCCACCCAAGTGTCCCTTCAAACTTTTTTGAAGGGAAATTTGTTGTCCAAGTGACCCTTTAGAAAAGTTTTGAATGACACTTTTTCACCCAAGTGTCCCTTCAAACTTTTTTGAAGGGCACTTTATTGTCTAAGTGACCCTTTAGAAAAGTTCCAAAGGTGACTTTGTCTTTGGAAATTTCCTTCAAAAAAGTTTTGAAGGGTTATTTCCTTTGGAAATGCCCTTAATTTTTTGAAGGGACCTTGTGCTCTTCCCAAGTGTCCTTGAGGGAAAGTTCTCAAAGGAATTAGCCATTGCCTTTCAAGAAAAATTATTGAAAGAATTACTTCAAGAAAATTTCCCAAAATAATAAGTTCAACCCAAATGGATCCCCATGATGTGACATAGGATGTCAAATTTGATATAGCTAACTAGCCATTGGGAGTTAAAGAGGTGACATGCTATAAAATGTCAAATTCAGGGTGGGTAACTAGTTGTTGGGATTCAAAGACATGACATGCCACAGGATGTCAAATTTAGGGTAGCCAACTAACCATTGGGGTAAAACTTGGTGACGTGTTGTAGGACATCAAATTCATGCCTAAAGTCTTCAAATAAGAAGTAAAGTTATTGGAAAAACTTGAATGACTTTATAGTGTAAATTGGGTTTTCCAACAAGTTTTGCTTATGAATTTTATAAGTAGAAGAAATCAAAGAACCTAAAGGAGCAATCAAGGAGTAAAGCCATTCAAAGAACCCGACAGGGTCTTAAGCAAAGCAAAATTAGGTTTTCAAAAGAGCTTTTCTTATGAATTTTATAAGTAGAAGCAATCAAAAAACCCAAAAGAGCAAGGATAGTGAAAATTAGGTTTCCTAACATGCTTGACTTATAGGTTTATAAGTAAAGCCATTTAGAAGGCTTGAATGGGTCTACAATGAAAAACATGGAAACTTTTTAGAATAATCTAAGGTTCAAAACAATGATTTGAGCCATTTATTATGGAGCGTCATCTCACCATTGATTTTTCAATGATCTTGGTCATTTCAAGAGGGTGAATCAAAGAGAAGGACAAACTCCAACTGAATGAGAGAACAACTAGAATTAGTTTTACTAGGATGGTGCCTATAAACCATTTTAGAGGCTTCTATTTTGACACCCAAGAGCTATCTCTTCTCTCCCTCTTTTGCTATAAATAGGACCCTTAGGCTCTTATTTTATCATCCATAGATAGTATAGTGAATCCCTACTAGAATCTTTTTCCATTTTATTACCTTTGAGCAAAGAAGCATAAGTCTATTTTATTTCTAAGTTATAGGTATATTTTTGGGCATGCAAGAGATACAGAGTGACAAAAAGTGATGTTTTATCCTTATGTTCTCTATCCTTCATACTTTTGAGCAAAGAGTTGATCCAATAGGTCATGTACAATGCATTATAGCTATATGAGATTTTGCACATGTGTAACGCTTTTTTGGACTATACAGGTTATCTTTTCTAGTTATGTACCTTGTGTGATCTAATTCATTTTGTCTCTATATTGAAATACTTATGTTGTAATCTTCTAAAGCTTGAGTTATAGACTATATTCTATTGTATTATGCATAAGTATAGGGTATACATGCAGATACTAATTCTTGGTGTATCACTATTTTAGACTAGGCTTTTCATTTATGCAAAAATTTGACTCTTTTCACTTATACAAATTGGTTCAATAGTTTTATTGCACAAAAAGATATTATAGGGAACTATCCCTTTTCAACCTAGAGGTTCATTTTCACTTATAAGCACACCCACAGGCTAATGTCCCAATGTTGCCCAAATTTGGAGAAGGCCTGGACAACCCTCTTCTAGGGTGCAAGATTTGGAGACAACAGTTCCTCAGAGGCTTTTCCTCTAAAGGTAGGGAGGGTAGAGTGGGATATTTTTCATGGGTGCATTTCCATTAGGAGTAAGGATAGGAAATTTGAAAGTAGTAGACTCATTGGTATTGTTTTCTTCCTTGTGATCCCCTATAAAAACTCTTTGTTTTGGTAGATAAGAGGTTGTTTTTACCCAATGCTCAAAATTCCTATATTTTATTTCTTAGGGTGTAGAACATGGTGACTTTACCTTTTTCCTTAGGAATGTATGGATTCCTATATAATGGGGATAGTGTGGAGGTTTTAGAATATTTTGCTAGTGTTTTATATAGGGTCAAGAATAGATTTGAATGCCTCCTTATAAATAAATTTAGGTGATGGAGGGAAGCGAACATCAGATTCTTGAGTATGAGGTGATAAGGTGGGAATTCTTAGAGGTGGTGCCTATGGGTCTCTTCTAGGGGTATGAACCTCTTCAAGATCTCTACCTTGTACTATCAGTCTAGCCAAAAATTCTTCTTTCTCAATCTCTTTTATTAACAACTGTGAGTGATATTCAAGAATTCCTTCATGTTCTTCAGTTGCTTTAGGATGTATTTTAGATCTTGGAGAAATGTTAGATTATTCAAGAATAAATATTCCTATATAGTCCCCTTCACTTTGCATATGTCAACTGCTTTTGTTTTAAAAACTTTTTGCCCACCCTGTCTGTACAGGGTTAGTAATATGGAGGTTTTTAAAATTTCTACTCTCCTACTTGAAAAAATGGAAATTTAAACTATGAAAACAGGAAATATTTAATCTAAAAAACATCAATCTCTAGAAAAACAACAATAAACATCTAGAAACAATTGCTATGAAGATTAAAGATTATAAGTGTGTGACACCCTTCCCTAACAATGGTGCCAAAAAGGACTAGCAACTGATTCACAATTGGATATACTTCTCTTGATCAAAACGAACAAGGAGAGTAACCATGGATATATACCTTCTACCTCATTGAAATTTCAACCCAGGGATTATGACTTGATAGGATGACATCACTATATGTGCAAACTCAATCTCTAATTTGACATTTTACTAATTGTGTCTAAGATGCTGAAGTGTAATCAATAAAATGATTGAAATGAAACATAAAAAAATTATAGTAAAATAAATGCTTATGCATGAGAATTTTCTTAAAACAAATCTTAAATAAGAATGCAAATCACACAATTCAGAAATGAAACACACAATACTTAAGGAAATCAAATAACATGCTTAACTAGATAGATGGGTTGGATTGTTGTTGTAGCCTTCCAAAGGGGGCCCTTCCTCCTTCCAACTCTAGATTCAAACCTTATTCTTATAATACTATATTGAACTCATAATTGTTCATCATATTAATCAAAAGTGTAGCAATGAATTGCTACATGAAGTTACAATCACAATTGCTTAACATAATATACTTTTGACAACTCTATTCAACATATACTATTTTTTATATATCTCTCAAATTTGTTGCTACATATTTATATACCATAGAGGAGATGATTTTATGCAAAAAAATATATACATTCTATTTTAAGATACATTCAAATTAGGATAACCAAAATTGGTTCCTTTGCTAAAGATGTCCTTTATGTGAATCTTGCA
Source organism: Torreya grandis (assembly GCA_037957365.1). Classification (NCBI taxonomy): domain Eukaryota; kingdom Viridiplantae; phylum Streptophyta; class Pinopsida; order Cupressales; family Taxaceae; genus Torreya; species Torreya grandis. Next base: position 350,130 of record JARHVA010006074.1, on the reverse strand, counting down.
ACTTTGCTGTAGGACAAACAAGGTTGTTTCATTCTTCAACCACTTCCTTATTGATCTCCATGGAGGTCAGTGTAATTTATATGATTTGGTTAGAAGAGAATCAAAATCTATTCATCCATAGATTTTGTCATGTAGTGGTTATAGGATGGTCTATGTAATGAGATTCCTTTGCTGTAGGATGCTCTGTGTTATATATCTATTTATCCAAAATATGTTCAAAACACATTCATAGAAAAAACATCTTAAAGTAGTAGACAATCATCATATATTTAACTTCAATACATAATTCTATCTATTCAAAATATTTTAAAAACATAAAGCTATATGGTTTATGAAAGTAGGGAACTATATGGAAAAGTGTTCAAAAGCATGGAAAATAAGCAGGATGAGTATAATAGATGGACATAATAAAAAGACATTTATGGGGCTCATAAAGCACTACTATTTTAGGTGGAATAGGTGGTGGAACAGGAGGTAGTGGACTTCCTCCTAAAGGGATCGGGGGTAGCCCTTCCCAATAACCACCTATTCAAATACCTCAGATGACTATGGTATACTATGAAATAACACTTCACTTGCTAGAATATAGGGGCATAAAGAATGCAGCTGAACACATCCACAAATGTAAATTAATTTAGAGGGCATGAGGCATTACTTCTTCTAAGCATAAGGCCACCTAATTTACAAAAATGCTTTTAGAATGCACATAAAAATGGTATCAAAAGTTCAACCCTCAATAAGTGGTGGTCGATTATGATCAAATCAAAACAATCTTCCTTCAGGATTTTGAAATTCTTGAATTTGAGGAACAGAGCATAGCTGCGCTAAAGAACATAAAACAAAGACTTACTAAAAGTGTGCAAGAGTATGATGCAAGGTTTAAGACTTTATTATATAAACTATCATTTGATATTAACACTGTTTAGCATGCACAATGGTTTTTGGGAGGATTGTTACTACCTTTTTAATGAACATTATCTCAACAAAATTTTACTAGCTCATGAAAGGCTTTGTAAGTTACTCTCTACACTAAGATAGTTGAAAGCATTAATGTTAGGATCAGTCCTTTTATGGGATCCCAAATAGCTTGAATGGCATCATAGTTGGAGAAGTTGATAGCTAATAATGCACATGATACATGCAATGGTGTTTGATGCACAAACTGTGAATTTGAAGGGCATACATGAAGCAATTACTTATGCAAGAACATCTATGTGGTACTTAAAAAGACATTTGAAATATGTCATAAAGAACATGATGTACACTCTTGTCCTCTTCTATAGTGAGATACACAAATTAAGGTGTATAACTATTATAAGATCTATGATGCTTATACTCATGGCACTAATGATTGCCATTTAATTAGTGACATCCATGAAGCACATGTGTGGAACACGTGTCAAACCTCTATAGCCAAAAATCAAGACAATCATGGTTATCATGGATGAGGAAGAGGATAAGGATAAGGAGGTGGTCATTTTCCACCCAGGATATGTTACAAATGCAGATCTTTAGACCACTGCCAATGACATTGTCTAGAATACCCTACGCGTGCTTTCTATAAAAAAGACCACTGGTTGGAAGCATGACCTAACTTATACATGGATATCACCAAGGAGCAGAATGAAAAGGGTAATGGTATGATTCAAATCAATAAAAAAAATTGTGTGCCCACTCAATCATCCCTATAGTTTAATAGGTAAACATTACCATTCATAGTGGGGGATAGACTCAGTCTACCTCTAATCCCATCAAAAAGTTGCAACGTGAAGAACCATGAGCAAGAAAGTATCTTGATGCCTAGAAGAAAAAGGATGTCCTATAAGATATGATAGAATTAGTATGAGAAATTTAGGGAGAGGTTTAGTTCTGAAGAGACAAATAAATAATTTAATGTGCTACTATGCAAAGGTAAGCTAAGCCTCAAAATATTGCACATGATGACTTTCAAGAATTATGTAAGTGCATGCTAGATGAGTATATTATCCCTTAGATAAGAATTTGGATAGAGAATCAAGCCTAAGTACCAAATGAGATTCACCCTTAAGTCACTAGGTAGAGTGAGGATCATCACCTAAATCATGCTTGACAATAGGACACTCTTAGTTCCTCTACTCCTCTAGAAGATCGAGAAATATTGGTTAATGTTGCAATATATGGATGGGTAATCTAGGACATATTAGTAGACACCAGTGCAAAAGTAAATATCTTAACCAAGGATGCATGGCACAAGATGGCCATTCTAGCACTACATCCTTCACCACATATCTTATTTATGACAAATAAGACTTGTGCGTTACCTATTGGGGTCCTTAAGGATGTAATAGTTGACATACTTGCTATTAATTTCAAGGAAGATTTTGAGGTTCTAGATCTAGCTAAAGCTGATGATTACCCAAATCTATTATGATGACCTTGGTGCTATGAGAATAATGAAAAATTTAGCTTCAATAAGTGCTACATTATTTTTGAGAACACTGATTAGCATGTTATGATACCACTAGATCAAGCACGAGGACCTCCTTACCTAGACCTTATCAATGTTGATGAAGACATAAACCACATATATAATGTAACTATAAGTAATGATGAACAAAGAGATCCTAATCTAGATGGTGTTATTTGGTGATTGGATACTCAACCCCTTTTTGACACTACAAGTAATACTTGTAATTGTTGGGTTCATGGTGACTATGACCTCACTAGAAGAGTATGTAGTACCATCAATAGCTAGGAAATGTGCCATGCTATTTCAATAAATAAAATAGGTTCATTCACCTTATCATTGGCCAAGTCATGAGGGGATGTATACTAAAAACACTTCTTGAAAGACTCGACAAGGAACTAAGGTTCCATGGGTAGATGGAAGTCTGAGACTTCATTCAATGCCTTGAAGATTTTTACCACACCAATGTAGATCATATACAATATTTGGTTCATCTATTTAATGGCATAAATACATGATAGTGGTGAACCTATTATGAATGAATCCTCTAGTGGGATCATGTGTGCTCAACCTTACACCACCAATTCCATCATGATAACAAAGTAAAGGGAACAATCAATTATAGTGGAGTACAAACACTTGAGCCCCACATAGAAGCTTGTGAAACAATGTGGAGAAATGAGGAATCATACTTACCAAAATATTTATGGGTGTATGAATTCTATGGCACTTTATGTACTTGGGCATGAGTATGGTACATTCATGAAGAGTGATACATGGGTACCAGGTCCTGACATTTATTGAAAGAGAACATGAACTTGGCACTATCTTATTCTTCATCAAGGATGGATTTGTGACTTACTCTCCAAGAAATGCATGAACCAGTTGTAGGTGATGCAAGTCACATAAAAGAATGCTTAAGAAGTATCCATAAAGACCCTAAATAATCCCTACACCTATTCAATAAACCATTGACATCCCTGGTTCCTATGCCTGCACTAGTTCTTAAGCAGTATCGACGTGAAGAAATTCATCTAGGAAAATAAGAGCTCATCTTACAAGTGGAATAAGGTGAAGGATCCACTCCACTCAACCTATTGTAAAACTATTTAGATGTTCCTATAGATATTGGCACAAAAAATATTCAAGACATAGGTGTTGATATGGATAACCCTTATAATAGACCTATTTAGACTATTTAGTGCAACATCGACACAAAATAAGAACCAAAGATGTTGATGGTAGGAAACTATTGGATTGACACAAAAATTTCAAAAATATTTGAATTACTAAAATAATATTAGGATGTTTTCCCAAGAAAATATAGTGAAATGAAGGGAGTCCACCCATCCTTGGGGAAGATGTATATCAATTTGGTTGATGGCACTTAACCAACTAGAAAATGACCATATATAATGAATCCCAATCTATGGACATGCGTCAAGGAGGAAATTGACAACATGATGCATGCTAGATTAATCACCCCCATCAATAAATTTGAATGGGTCAGTCTCATGGTGATTAGTATCAAAAAGGATGGATGCATCTATATTTACATAGACTACCAAATGCTTAATGCATCTTGTGTAACTGATCCCTTCTCAATCCCATTAACAGAGGAGATCCTTGAGGATGTTACTGGATGTGAGGTATATACCTTCATAGATGGCTTCTCAGGGTACCATCAAGTCTAAATATCTAAATAAGACCAACCCAAGACAACATTCACCATTGAATGGGGATCCTTTGCATATATTGTCATGCCATTTAGGTTGAAAATTTCCCCAGTAGTGTTTTCATAAATAACAATTGAAGCCTTTAAGGACTTCATCCATAAGTTCCTTTAAGTCCATTTGGATGATTGGATAATTTATGGTTTGGTCAAAGAATATTTTTCTAACTTGAGGCTTATACTTGAGCACTGTCAAGTCTTACAAATCTCATTAAACTTAAAGAAATGCATGCTTGCTACACCTTTAGTGTGATCTTAGGACATAATATTTGTAAGAAAGGACTTCTGGTAGACCCAGTGAAGGTTTCTATTATTCTTCACCTCTTAGCACCCAAAACTTAAAACAAGGTCCACACCTTTTAGGCCATATGGGTTACTATTTAAATTTCATCTATGGAGATGAAAAGATTTTTGCATCTCTAGAGAAACTTATAAAGCACAGTGAGCATTTCATATGGACTTGCTCTTGTAAAGAGGCTTTTGAAACACTAAAGGAAAACTTGGTCACTACTCCTATCCTCCAACTCTCTGATTAGACAAAACTATTCCATGTGCATGTTAATGCATTTGGCATAGCCATTGGTGCAATCCTTACACAACTAGGTGAAGGTCACCTAGATCATCCAATCTACTTTTCCAATAGAAAGTTCACACCAGTTGAAAGAAACTATGCCACTACAGAGTGCAAAGTATTATCCATGGTATATGTTTTAGAGAAATTTAGACAATAACTATTAACCACTCCTTTTTTTTTATATATAGATCATGAGGCTTTGAATTACCTAATCAATAAATCCATACTACATTTATGGATCCATCATTAAATTGTGTTATTCTAAGAGTTTTAATTTTTATTTATGGTGAAACTTGGGAAAACAATTATGGACCTGACCACCTATCCTAGATAGAGAATGGATAACCACTACATACTATAGAAGATGATATACATAATGTACATTTATTATACCTTATGCAAGTACCTAAAGATTTGGAATACATTGCAACATTCTTGACCACTGGTTTCATGCCTAACTATCTCACCTCGTAGTTCACACTACACCCTTTCAACTTATAAGAGTTGATATCTATAAAATGGGTCATGACAAAGTTATTCAACATTATGTAATGCAACATGAGTGACCAAAGGCACTTCATAAAGTTCATTAGGGTATTTCATGAGGACACTATGTTGGAGAAGCTACCACATAAAAGGTTCTTCTAGCTAGATTATGGTGGCCAACTCTTTTTGAAGATGCTAAATCATATGTTAGATAATATGACATATGTCAATGTATAGGAAAATCTAACCAAAGGGATGCCATACCTCTATGAACCATTCCTTATTAAGAACCCTTTGAAAAGTGGGATATTGATTTTGTTGGCCCTATCACTATAGTAAGATGATGATCAGGTTCTTAGTATGTCATTACAATAACTAATTACCTTACACATTGGGTTGAAGCTTCGCTAACAAAGGATTATACCACTACTACTGTTACATGGTTCATTTAGGATAATATCATAACTTGGTTTGGATATCCCTTGATTTTCACTAGTGATCACATAACCCACTTTTTGAATGAAATAATTCACATCTTGTTGGCTGAGTTCATGATTGCACACCACAAAATAATACCATATCATCTACAAGCCAATAGAATTGTTCAAAATTTCAACAAGATCCTAGGTATCACAATGATAAATATCTATAATGTTGGCCAAACTTATTGGGATAATAGGGTATTTGTAAAACTATAGGCTTACCACACAACCTACAAGCTCCTAAACAAAAGCACACCATTCAACTTGGTGTATGGCAAAGAGATAGTCTTAATGATAGAGTTTTTGGTACCATTTCTGTGTATAGAATGAGTAGGATAATTAGATGAAGAGCATCCTTGAAATTTCACCTAGACACTTTAATATGACTAGATAACTCTTGTTTCCTTACTCATTAGAGCCAGGATGTGGAAAAGCATAAGTAAAAGGCATGACATGATTGACATATAAAGAACAAAACACTTTTTCTAGGAATGAAGGTTTTGTTATACAATTCTAAGTTCATGCACCACCCCAAAAATATATGAATCCATTGGGATGGTCCTTTTATAATCCATAGCATTCATCCTATCAGAGCATGTTGGTTATAAAGGATGGATGGCTAGTTCCTTCCTAGGCACTGTAATGGACGCTGGCTTTGGCCATATTTCACTTCTAAATAATTGAAGTATTATAATCAATAATGTTTGTGCCATTAATTTAAGATTTCCTATTTTTAATAAAAATACTACCTTTGTTATGTGCAAACTCTCTTTATGTAATTTCCTTTCAAGTTTTTTGTGGCCTTTTCATGAAGGAACATGACTCATTTTAGTGTGGGGTAAAAAGTCATGTTTAGTAAGTAAAGTGTGCAAGTTACCTAGGCACGTAGGGTTAGATAGGTGTACAAGATACATGGGAGCATAAGGTGCTTAGGGCATGAAAACATCAAGTTTAAGCCTCGTAAAATAGCCATTTGAGTTTAAATTCTCTAAGATCAATGGTTGATGTTCAATAATACTATAAAGATCTAATGATGAATGGGTGAGGATACTGTCAGTGGGTCCCAAAGATCTAACATAGTGCATTTAATCATGCATCAAGGATCAATAGTGAGAATCAAGTTAAAAGTCATAGGATCTTAAAATTGAATGCATTAATGAAAAGTGGCATGATCGCAAGAGTATAATATATATCTAATGACACATAGATGAGCTTGAGTTAGTGAGTCCAAGTAGATCTATGGCTTGCACTTGTATAAAATAGATCTAATGGCAAGCTCAAGGTCAAAAACTTAGCGAATCCTAAAAATAAGTGAGAGGTTACCAAGTGTTGACTGTAAGAGCTATTAAATAAATCAATGGTATGCATTCAAGTTGTGAAAAATCATATCAATGGTCCACATTTGATCTGGTAGAATTAGATCAAATGGTATGTGTTTGAGTGTGGGACACAACTATCATCTAATTTGAAGAAAGGAATGAGATAGGATGTGTCATTAAGGTAGAAAGAATATAAGGATCTACACTAATGAAATGAAGTGATGGGTGATGGGAAAGTGTTAAATGATGGAGAAACCCCCTTGAGCTTAAAAATTAGTAAGTTAAACTCTTTTAACACTTTACCTTTGTGATTACTTTGAGATTAAGAGAGCTAAAGGATAAGTAATTACTAGAGCTGAGTCAAGTGAATCTAGAGCTGAGCAAAGCAAATTCATTTCCACAACAACCTACAGAGGGTATTACAAAGTTAAGGATATGTATTACAAGTCTAGTTTCATGAGAGAAATATAAGGTAGTACCAAAAGTTACAGGTCCACCAGTAGAGGGTGCCCAAGCTCAAAAAGCTGAAGTAATCATCCACAGCCACATATTCTTTTGAAAATGTTAGACAACCATGCGTAAACCTTTAGGCTTCTATAAGGGTGATGTAGCCTAAGAAAAAGGCCAAAAGGATTAAACCCTTACCAAAAATACTAGAGGAAGATGAAGTGAGTGGAGGAGACTCGATTCTTGTTAGGGAAGAAACACCAAAAGAACAAGTTCAACATGTGAAGGAAGAAGAGGAAAGTATGGTGTGTAAAGTAAAGAAGGCTCAATCATCCTTGGCATAGGAAGCTCAAACATCACTACCCCCATCTTTATTGATTGAATAAATGCAATATCCAAAATCAATTTTGAATGCAAAAAATTAGGCCTCCAAGGTTTCCACTTGCACTATCTTTGATTACAACCATTTTCAACCTAGGAATGAGGTTGGGCTTCAAAATGATTATCGGGTTGAGACTAAGAACACCAGAAACTAAGTGGTGTTTGATATTATGATCTTCAACTAGTTGAACTCTATAGGGTTATTCAAAATATTTAATTTACCATACTTTGGTACACTAATGAAGGCAATCCAATTTTTTCTCTCACATGTCTATCAGGACTACATCTACTTTGTCAGGTACAACATGAAGATCATGCTTGAGAGGATCAACAAGGTCATGGGACTGTAGTGCTAAAAATTAAGTGTGATTGATGACGTGGTAGACACCAAAAAGGTCTAAAAGACCACCATGGCACTCATGTACCAAAAGTAGGGCTATGCCATGTATATTAAGAACCTATAGGATCCCACCCTGTGGGTAGCAGTGTAGATCATTATGACCAAGATCAATGGGATCGATCAATAGAAAGAGGTTGATATGACACACCTCCATATTACCCACCAAGTCATACAGGGGATAAAATAAAACTAGGCTATTTAATTCACCTAAAAGGTTATTAAAGATATAGAGAGGACCCATTGGATGCCTAAGTATAGGTTCCCATGGGGGGTATTCCTCCTTTTAATGGTTTTTGATGAGATTGATGTTCCAAACTATAGCTCGAGAGTGCTGAAGTGGGTATACCTTCCCACACATAAGTTCCATATTGAACACTACAAGGCATTCAAATTCCCCCAACACATCATCCCCTTATACAAGATCAAGATGAGGTACTAGTTTGATGGGATAAAGGTAGTGTTTGAGAATTAGTGGCACATCTCGAAGGACTGGCCCTCTTTAACTACAAATAAATCATAGTTTTCTTTAAAGCAACACTTCTCCCTAGTACACATTAGAATGAAACCTTCCAAATATCTCTCTACATGGATTAAGTTACCATATGCCTTATCAGTGTGGTACTTCATAGACTCCATGAACCAAATTTATGATGCATAGCCAATTATCCTGGAGGCTGAGAGAATAGACTTGGAGATTCACACTCTTCATAAATTGTTTGTCTATCTAGGCAAGAAAGCCTATATAAAAAGGAGTGATATGGAATTGAATAACATTAAGGTTAGCAAAACCATGATGGGAGAAAAAAATCATAACTTGTTCTAGATGCTGTGCCCCCAAAGGGATCCAAAGAGTGGGGACCCTAAGGAAAAGCATCCATCAATGCCATCTTTGAAGAAGAAGAAGTGACAAGATCTTGGTGCCAACACAAGTGGATAACATCCACTATAAAATAATAAAAATATGGCCCTATCCCCTCCACTACATTCATCTCCTTTATACTCATCTCTACCCCACACCTCTTCATCACCACTTCACCCTTCACCACTATGCCCTTATTTTCCCCAACCTTCTCTTCCACTTTCACCTCCACATTCTCCCCCACCTCTATCCTCTCCCCATAAAGTAACTCCACCACCATCTATCTGAAGGGATTTTACCCCAAGAACTATATAATAACGAGTCCTAAGGATAGTACCCATACAGGAAGACCCTTTTATGTAGTTAGAAGCATTAGAATCTAGTTTGGAGAAGACCCCCTCTCCTATACAGGGGGAAAGGGATACCTCTTATGACTCACTACTTGATGCTAAAACACTCTATGGTTAAAATGAGGATGGTGAAGAAGAAGAAATGAGTAAGATGGTCTTATGTAGCCATGAAGAGGCCAAACTAAAATGCAACCCTAGTAAAGGAAAGGGACCAATCAGGGACTATGGAAGAGCCAAGCAATAATACAACTGGAAATGTGCATGAGCATTATGAATTTGGCATCCTTGGTAGGATGCTATATGTTTAGCTACACTTCATTTATAATGATTTAACCTTGGAAACAAGGAAATAAGTGTTCTTCCTATTAGATATGTAGAATGAGGAACATGAGTTTGAACTCCCCCAAAATAGCCTTTACTTGGGATCAAATGCTCCAACACTGTCAAAACCACTATGGGTGGATCTTGTTGTAGGCTAGAATTGCACCCTTGTGGGAGATTTTTTTAGGCTCTCACACTCCCAGCTATAATATTGGAATAACCTTAGGTTATGGGTATCTTGTAGTGAGGTTTAACCTCTAGAGAAGGCTGACTTCCTCCTGGTAGATCACCTAAAAATAAAGCTAAAGTAATGCTCCATGGGGAAAAGGGTTAGAAAGGGGATAAGGGCTCATAATAAAGTTAACCAGGTGATGCACTAAAATAAAATGGGAAACTCCCATAAGCTTAAACCCATACTAGTTCTATAGAGGATAATACTGACTTACATAACCTTAAGACCAAGCTAGTTGCATTAATATTTTATGGAGGAGGTTCAGGAAGCAATGAATGCAAACAAAGAGGAGTTCTAAGACTCACTAAAAATTCACATCAATGGTGGAAAGAGCACTTGACTAGACCTACAAACAATGTTGAAAACTCCCTAAATAAGGTCATAAAGGAGGACCATATATGAGGATATTCTCCTTCACACAATACCATAGTGTGGAACTCAATAGACACAAATCCAAGGCAAGAGATAGGCAAAGAAAATCCTTTATTGCATCAAGACGTAGTTCTTACAAATGCTTGGTAGGGTTGAGCCTAATCAAGCTAAACATATTTTTTAATATCTCAAAGAGTGTCTCATCTCCTAGAGAGATGGAAAAGTCTAAAGAAATTAGGAACCCCTAAAATGGAAGAATATGAGATATATATAAAGAGAGGGAAGATAGAGAGAAAGGGCTTGCATTGGAAAATGGATAATTATGAGAATTCATCAATGACTAGGACCACTACTATTATACTCAAGCTCTTTTATATTAAAAACATGTAACTACTTTAATCATGAGATAAACTATCCAAAATCATTGTAAACCTCCTCAAGCCCCTCGTGCATTCAAGTCTCTATTTTTGGAACTGAGAGAGTCATGTTAAAGGTAGTTGCATGTTTTTGCCAAGTTTAAATGATTTGATATTTTGCATTTAAAACTTGGTGAGTTATTTCACTTTACATGTCTACTACTCCACTTGGATACATCTATTCTTATTTTGACCACTTTAGATGTTTTGAATGTGAGCTATAGACCATGTCATTAGGGTTTGAAAAGAGGAGTTATTGTTGTCTTTTGCTGATTGGTTAATCTAAGTCCCACTAGGATCCTTTGAAAACTTGACCTTTTCTCATTTATTGATCTCCTTGAACTTAGACCTCTACGAATCATTGATCTCCTTTCCAGTTGGATGCCCTTGAGCCACTTATCCTTGATTGATTATCCCCTTAGATTTACTAACTGTTTGACCTTAATGTTACTCAGCCACTTTATTTTAGGTACTTTGTTCAGGATTTTTCATGGACTTTTGCCTTGTGCCTATTTTTCTTGAAGGAATTCCTTTATATTTTCTTTTTCAAAGGAAAAATCTTTTTGGCAATTTTTTTGAGAGAAATCCTTCTAAAGGAATTCCTTCAAACTTTTATCCTCGAGCACTTTTTTGAAAAAGGTACCTTTGAGAAAAGTGTTTAGGACACTTTGATGTAGAAGAATTCCTTCAAGAATTCTAAAAAGGACCATTTTATTGAAGAGTTACCCTTCAAGAAAATTGTCACAGACAATTTTCTCAAAAGAAAAGGTCTTTGTCTTTTGCTTCAAATATTTTGTCCTTAAAGAAATATCCCTTTGAAAAGCTTGTCTTAGATAACTTGTCTGAAAGAAATCAACACTTAGCAAAAAAAGGTCTTGAAAGAAAATAAATACTTAATCCCCATAAAGTATGAAAGAATGAATAAGTAAAGACTAAACGAAATAAAATATTTTGCACTTAGCTTCTGGCTTGTAGACTTATCCTTAAAAACATCTATTAGGTCCTTAGAAAACCTTTCTTGGATCCTCTCTAAAGACTTTGATTGAATGCTTCATCAAACCATGTAAGAGCTTTAGTATATGGGCCAAAAATAGCCAATAGATCCTCAAAAGATCTCCCCTTTTCTATCAAGAATAGCCATTTTGAATCTATCCATGGAGGTCACACACCTAAATATTTTAGAAGATTCTGATGCACACATTACCAAGAGGAAACATTCCAAAATTGTGGGCATGTATAACAAAGAGGTTGTAGAAAAATAAGTGCTCACCAAAGAAGTGGCCACTTTGAAGCAATAGATCTAAGAGGATACAAAGGAAAAATTAAGGGCCTTGAACCTATTCAAAATAATTTTTAAAGAAGAATTGGAACTAGAAAATGGCATACCTCTTAACAAGGACACCATAGGAAAGCTAGAGACCTTGGTGAACCTTCTAATCAAACACTATAAGGAGCAACCTGTGTCAAGAGATGAGGGATTGGAGTTAGTAGATGAATTCACCACATCAACCAAAGTCTGTAAGTGTAACCTAGAGATGGTTGGTGAGGTTGTCCCCATTTTAGATGACATTTTTTCAATGCTGGCATGCCCAAATAAAGTCTTGGATACTAGGCTCCAAGCTGAAGAAGCTTAAAGGCAATAGTTGGTTGATGATATACTATTAATAAGGGATCACACAAAATGCACCAAGGCATTCAAGGATGTGGAAATGATGTAAGATATAATGAACACACATCACCAATAGTTGAATGTAAGTTTTGCATCCCTCTGAGAATAGGTTGATAAAGAGGTCTCCACATTTGAATATGTCCAAAAATATGCTACCATTTCCCTAGACGAACTGGTCAAGAAGGCCAATGAGAATTCCAACCAACTTAAGGAGATGAAGAAATCAAAGGGGGCCATAGAGGAAATAACAACTAAAGTACTCAAGGAATTTTCACATTGGGATAATGTGAAGAAGGAGATCGAGCAGATAGGACCCAAATTTTTGATAGAGGAGGCTAGCATGACATAGTCTAGGAGGGACTAAGAGCATAGTGTGGGGTGATATTAGCCTGAAAATTTGGCTAAGTATTATCTATTTTTGGTGTGGGATTGACATGATGTAGAAGGGACATGGCACATAGTTATATAGGCATAGAAGCACTATGGTATGGAATCTATAGGTCACAAGAGGATAATGGCATGAAAGGACCAACATGAGAGGACCGAGTCAAAGGAGAATGAGTCATGAGGAACCCAAGGATATAAGACTCAAAATAGAAGTGAAAGACTAGGGGAACATGTGGGAATGGGAGTAGTTAAAAAAATGATTCATACTGGTCACCTTGAACTTATTAACGAGAAGTTTTACACTAGCCCACAAGTAGAAGAACACATGGCAACAAATATCTAGCATAGAGCGAGGATATATGGGGTGAAAAGGCTCAGGTCTTTAGGAATAACTAATTGTTGATCACCATGAATCTCAGTCTATTGATAGTTCATTGATGAATTATTCCTTCCATTAATGTTTATAAACACTTGGTTAGGGCAAAACAAGCATAAATACCCCTATTGTAAAGTACTATGGGGATGGATTTTTACCTCTTTGATGTTTAAGCGTAATATATGAAGTAGTTGGTTTTATCAAACTTCTTGTGTTCATAATGAATGGTGTTATGTGAGTTAAGTAGAGTGATTAGAATTAATATGGGTTCTATATATATTTTCTTTTCTAAGAACTATCTTTGAACTACAAATTGAACTAATCTACATAATTATAGTAATCAGTCTTAGAACTAAAAGGACTAAAATAAACTATCTTTGCTTATATAGGTTATCTAATTAAAAGCATGTTTAACATCAAGAATATGGATAAGTATTATTATGCAACAAAAAACTAAGAATCGGTACCAATCTATGTACTAAGGGTGAGCATACAAGACATAAATATTATGTGAAAGGACCAACACACTAGCTTGTTGGACTAGACTTTAGCATCATAACTATATTTACAAAATAAAACAAAATATAGAGGATGATGATGAACTCTACCTAGATATCACTGATGACCAAGAGGTGTTATCCTAAATCATGGTAAAGAAGAATAATAAAGACAAAAGGGTGAAGTTAAGCCATTTACATCTCCTCCAAATCTTTCTCTATCTGTGGAGAACCCAACTCTAACAACTCCTACTATTTATCAAAGGATCTTGCAAGGTTTTCCTCCACCTTCTCCTCCTCATGCTCCAAGTCCATTTTCAATTCCTCTAGCTCTTGATCTTAATGCCTCAACTCTTCTTACAACTCATTTAGTCACTCCTCACACCCCACCTCCTCCTTTACCTCCTCTGACATCTCTAGTAGTCTAGATATGGTAGATCTAGACTCTAGTTACTTAATGCTAGGTACCCTAGACACAACCAACTCAACCATTGGAATCTCAACCTTAAGCCACACAAACCTTGAGGTTTGATGTGGCCAATAGTTTGAGGATGATCCCAGAGTGAGGATCCCAAAAAGAACATATCTAGGTTCCCCCTCTCACACATCTAGCTTCTCTTATTTCCCTTCTAGCATTCACCCCTGTTGCTTTCCAACTCCTAGTTTTGACACCCATTAGTTTTATTCTGCTCCCACAAACCCCCAAGTGGTGCATCTTATTTTCACTATTTCAATCCCTCTATCCTTCTCCCAAGTACCTTTTGTCTCAATATTCTTAAGTGTCCTTTCCTCTTCACTCCCCTTTTCTCTATCCATTTCACAACTCGAAGTCCTCCTAGTACCTTATTTGGGTTTCTTTATGAGTGAGCATGGCTATGACTATCAAGAGCATACCACTTGTAGTAGGAACCCTCTCGCTACCCACTCCAATTATCCTAACACTTCACTCAATTTCTTTGAATCTCTCACCATTAAGCCCTATTGCTCTTGTAATCTTGGCCGATCTATCTCCTATAGTATTTAGAGTTGACCTAAGTAAGAGGCCAAATAAGAAGCAGAAGGAAACTCACACTCTAGCTCCATCTCAAAGGCCTTTTAGTTTAGTTTAAACTTATTTATAAGATTCAATAGTCCCTCCATCCCTAGTCCCATCACATCAATGCCTTGTTCCCCTACCCCCTACTACTATTACCAAAGGTGCCATAAGACTTGCCTTTAACCAACCCATCTCTTCCATTATTTAATGAAGCTTTCCTAGGGGTAATTACTCCTTAGGTACACTTAACCCAAGAAAAATGGTAGGTGAAAATGTTTTATTTAGCCTCCCATTTTGTCATTCTTCCTTTCACTCCCATGCCCCCTTTGCTTCCACTAATTTCCTCATTCACCCCATCCTCTTCCTCTATCTTTCCTCCACCTCATCCTACTCCATTCACAACTATTTTAGCCACTCATCCTACACCTCTCACAACCCAAGGAATGGTACCAAGGTCATAGGAATGAGAGATGACTACCTAGGGCAACCCAAGTGTAAATTAGAGCTCCGATCAAACCTTGGGAAGCATGAAAAGGATATTGATATAGAGGTTTATCTGAGAAGGGAACCTATTGGTTTTATAGACCCATAAAATCTATTCTCCCTCACTGAGATGAGGATTTCCATTGAGGAAGAAAGGATGGATAAGGATCTACTATCTATTTTGTGGGTGACTCACAATATCTCCAAGATGCTCTTTGAGGACATGCAAATCTATGTTCAAACCTTAGAAGCCCAAATGAAAAGCACATTTCTTATCAGATTGATTGGGCTTGTCAAGGATGCCCTTTTAAAACTTTTCTCATGTATTGGGATTGTAGTGGAAAATATAACTGAAACTAACATACTTATCCAATGAACCCAAGCCTACATGGAGAGGATTACATAGATTGAGGGGAAGTGTAGGAACCTGAAAGTGGTGATCAATAAAGGGATGTTCTGAGAGTTGAAACTAATATCAACCTCATATTTGGGGTTGTATTAGATGTATGCCAAGAATATGAGGCTATAATGGAGGAATTACTGTCATGTCTTATATTGCAATAGACCCCTAGGAAGAGGAAAAAAAATATATTAACCTACTTTAATGAGGTTTATATCTCTATGGTGTTCTACCCAAATAGTACCCTATTCATCTAATGGAAATTTAGAGTCCACCTAGGTCATTTTGACTAGGTCATGAGGGAGAAGGTTACTAGAGAAAACTAAGAAAGGGTTTGGGCAGTGCTAGATCTATCAATGTAGTCCAAACCAAGCATTAACTAGGTCTCTAGGGTCTAAGCATCAATGCAAGCACCCTTATAAGTCTACTAGAGATTGGTGATTCAAGTTGAGGTAATCTTTAGGGAGACTCCAAAGAACCTTTTAAAGTTGGACAAGGAGTTTAACCTCATGGAAAACTCATTGGAAGCTAAGGACACTAGGTCAAATCAGTTAGGAGTCAGACCTTCTTAACCACCTTTTCACATTAATTAAGTGATCCCTTATAAATATTTTATGGGTTTGAAGGGATTATCTTGTTTTAAATTTTGAATTACAGTTGTAACTATAATGAGTGGCCATCATGGCCCAGGATGGGATCCTCATGCTACTTAGAGGTAAGCCCCATCATTATCTATATAATTAAGAACCATATTATAATATATGGTTGACTAAAATTGTTTGAAAGTCCTATTGGATTAGAGCAAAGATTTCACCTTCTTTTTCCTTCATCACTTTAGACTTTAAATTCAGCCTAGATCGATTATTGTAAGAACACTCACTTCTCTTAATAAATACAGTCTGTATTCTCTACAAGAGGATTTGTTCTATGTTTAAATTTTCTTTCATCTCCATCCTTAAATGACAATAAATGCCAGGTTAATTGGTTTAATACTTTATTAATTTATGTGTTCTATGGTTAAAATGTGCTTGGCTATTATAATCACTATGTGAGTTCTCTCATTTCCTTTTGTAGTACTATTAATTTTTGTGTTAATCTAAAAATTCTCATATGGTGTTTATTTGTATTCTACTATAAGATCCTAGTACTTATCTTTAGTGATAGCTCATATTGAAGGCATACTCTCATTTCCCTTAGACTCTTCCCATTGTATGTTCTTGGAGGTAGAAATTTAGTGAAACTCAGTCTACAGTGGTATAATTGTGGTAGAGTCACTTGGTTTAATGATCAATGGATTGAGTTCATTTTAGACTTGGAGGCTCCATTTTATACCTTACCCTTCCCTCTCTTTTATATTTTTTATTTAACATTGAGCCTTTCTTTCCCCTTGTATTTATAAATAAAAAGCATAATAATTAAATTTTCATAATAATATTTGACCTATGTGAATGAACTTTATATTGAACTTTGAGTGGTGATAGTGCATCTCTTAGATCCTATTCATGTAGACTCCATTTATAAAGTTAAATACCTATAGCCATGCCCTGGGTTGATCCTAAATTATTCTTAAAATTAAGGATGGAAGTCTGTAGTTGTCCCCATCTTCCCTTTTTAGGGAATTCTCAACCTCATGGGCATTTCATGAACAAAGGAGTTTGAAGTGAACAATAGTTACACTCGATTAATTTATTTAATAACACATGAGGAGGTGATAGAAATCATGAAAACTACCTCTTTTGTGGAGTTATCAATCATAATTAGTTTGTAGGTTGTGATTGACCTTATAATTTAGTTTGATTTAAAACTTCATTATTGAAGTAGTCGTAAGAGTTGATATATACTAAAGTTTGTTAAAAACAATTAACTTGACTTCTTTTTCTATCATTATATGACATAAATCATAAAATTATTTGAATCTCTTGAATATGATTGATTCATGGAGTTTTTCTAGAAAAAATTATTTGAATATATCTTGAAAATTATTGTCAGCCATAACATTGGTCATCTTGGCTAGCATGGTCTTGTATCAAAGCACATAATCACTAATTAGTTCATTGGATCCTTTATTTAGCTCAATAATTTGTGCATAGGATAACTTCTCATCGACATTGATGGAAAAGTGCACTATAAATTGGTCAGACAAGGAGTTGAATGCTCTTAAACTTTAAAAATGGAGATAATACAACCATTTCAATGCACAATATTTAAGACTTCTTTGAAATAACTTTGTCGATAGTTTATGGTTTTAACCATAGTCTAAGTAAGCAATATTGAATGATATAAGATGTTGCTTAAGATCAAATTTAACTTCATATAATGTGAATTTTGGAGATATGAATTATGTGGGTAAAGGGTATGCTATTATCTCAAGAGCTAATGAGTTATGGATCTAGGTGTGTGAATCCACAATGTGGATAGCTATCAATACACCTTGCTCTAATTACAACATCTTGGTATGTAGAACCATCTCAAGGAAATGTGTATTAGGTGAGGTTAATGATGGACTATGTGTTTCTAACTATTTTTTTGTTTTCACATTCAAAAGGAAGTAAGAAACTAAAAGAAATGGTCTAGGGTTAGATGTTACCCGGATGAGGTCTGCGCACCGTTATCCAGATGTTGTAGGGACTCCTCTTTGGCTGTGGAGGATGACACCTACAGAAGAAAGAGACTCAAAAAAAAAGATTTGTTACATGGATGTAAGGTGGACTGCCAAGCCACATGCTTGATCCCAGAAGTGCAAAAAACTTCCTAGAGGGATGACAGTCCACTGATTGATAAAAAGTAGAATGTTGCCAGAAACATAAATGATAAAAGATTGAATCAAAAGAAATGGAAACAAATGCATACATATATGTGGCAATCTGTCTTCCACATTTGCTTGTGTTGGTTAGTTTGCTGATGTTGGTTGGTCAAGGTCACCAACATCAGTTAGTCTACCAACATTGGTAGGGGCAATGCGCCTGGTGGCTGGCGTCAGTTGGGGTAATGGTCTTGGATGAGGTTTGGATAGGTTTATGGTCGATAGAATGGTTTTTAGAATGGTTTGTGGTAGTCTGAGAGTATGTTAGGAGGTCTGTGCAGGGTTTACATGGTAGAAAGTATGGTCTGAAAGAGGGACCAGACAAAGGATTGGGGTGAAAAGGGAGGATAAGGATTTGGGTCTGGTCTAGTTGATAGCTGGGTTTGGACTGGTCTACAGTACTTAGAAATAGCAGAATAAAGACTAGTTACTAGTGCTTTTCAAACTACTAAAATAAAAGAATAGAAGAAATACTTATCTCTTGCTTGGAGCAGAGCCAGAGGTGTAGAAGACCTATTGCTGATGTAGAAGACTTCCTGCAAGGTGGAGTGACTGATGCAGAGTACCTGTACCCTATGATGCTTGCTGTGTGTTTGGGAGAGAGGACACGAGAGAGGTCAAAAGATTGGAAGGTTGGCTAATTATTCAAGATTAGCAGATTGAAGATTGGTAGATCTGCATTTCAAATGCAAAACATAGTTTTGAAGGCAATCGACGCTGGTAATACCATCAACATCGGCCAACTACTGACCGACGTCAGTAGCCAAAGAATAGGAAAAGGGGATAAAAATAGCCTTTTGTCCATTCTTCCTTCTGCCGAGGTCAGCTGGTCATGGGAAAACAGTTGAAGGTGGGTTTAAATGAGTGCGAGAGGATGAGTGGAAGGGTTGAAATGGGGTTTAGGCATTTAAGACTTGGCATGGGGTAGTGGAGGGCATCCAAGGAGAGGTATCCTAGGAGGGGTGAGGTGTCATGAGAGAGAGAGGGAATTATAAATTTAAAATAGATGATTATTTTAAATTTATAAGACATAGGTTAGGCATGGTTAGAAGTGGAACAGGATGAAGGGGACCAATGGGGAGTCGACCAAGGAGTAGACACGATTTTGATGTCTACACTATGTGTAACCATCATGGGAGGAGTGACAGTTATATATCTAGGGATAAGCATCAAGATCTATTGAACGCCTCATGTTGGCCCCATACTTTTGGCAAATGTTGTATAGGCCACTAAGGTGTAGTCAAAAGAATATTAATAGTAGTAATAGTTTGAATAATTGATGTAGAAGTACTAACTCAAAAGGATTGGTTAATAATAGTAAATGGATATTTTTGAGGTACTTGATATATAACAAGTTTAGCTTGGTGTGTGTATTTAGATGCCAGGATCAATTGTATAACTCTACCCACATATTGAGGACATTAATGGAGTCCTTCAAGAAATTTAGATAAGACTTTATCTTTTTCAATAGCTACCTTTTTAATTTCATTGGGATCAATTATCTAGGCCCTCATTATGCTCATTTTGATTATCTTGGTTACCATGTTCCAAAAGAGGCATATCAACATAATCAACAGTTCACACATATTCATGAATAATTAAATTATTAAAATAAGAAGAAACATGTATTGTGTCAATTTTAAATGAATGAATAGGAATATTATCATGCTCTATATATGTCCCACTAAATATAACACTCTTAGAGGCACAAGGGAACAAGCCTTCTTCAATGGCAAAAAATGGAATCATGCAAGAATGCATATGGTTAGGGCCAAAGGTGAAAAGATTAATTATTTTTTTAATGGGGGAAATAAGAAATCAAATCTGAGACCCTAAGATAAAAATATAAAACCTTGTAAGGATGAAACCCTAAGGGAAAACTAGGATTTTACACTATTTGATATTGTATTAGTTGATTAATATATGCTTTACCCTAATTTAGATTAATGAGTTAGATTAATATAGTTAATATAGAATGTTGAAATGTAATTCATATCAATAGATATGGAATTCAAGTGTATATTTGAATGTAAAATATTGAGATTGGTTATTCTAATTTGATAAGGGCATATGCTAAATATGGAAAGTATTAAAGAGATCATGATACTTAGCTTTTTTAGTTGACTTTCTATTTGTGATAGTATTTTGGAAGTGAGAATCAAGGATAAGTAGGCATGTAGTTTATTTGGTTTTGGAACTAATTCTCTATTTATGTCGGGTCATTTCCATAGGATCATGTTAATATCAATAGTTGATACTAACCTATTGGTTGGTACTAACCTATGTAAAAGTATGACATAATGACTATAAAGTCAGTTGTGATAGTGTTTCCTTGCTATGTGTTTATGATATTGAAATTTGATGTCCTGTACAGATCCTAAAATTTAGCCTTTATTACCTTGAAACCCTAGATATGCTTGTGAGGGTTAGCAAATTTCAAAAATGGGAGAAGTTTAATGGGTTGAGCTGACCCCAATCAACCTTTCCTGATGATCAGTCATTGCTTGTGTAACTAATACTCCAAGGAGTGAAATCAAACCATAAGTAGTTCTCCTACCTACTATGATTATGTAATTATTCTCCTTCACTATGCATATGTATATAATGATTGGTCTTGGTACTTTACAATGCTTATTTTGACTTGGATTTTGAGTACTTTAGACTTGGCTTGTGATAGCTCATAGTGATAGTTATGCAAATTAGGAAGAATAGGGAAAATTTTCTCAATGTGAAATAATGTATAGATGTATAATAAATACATGTCAAATCCATTTTGAACGAGTCCTTCCATTATTTATTTATGGATCCAATTAAATAATTCCTCATGTCACAAACAAGTTAAACTTATGGGTTGACCCCAAGGATGGGTTTGATTTCAGACAATAGCCTATTGCTAGGAGTGGGTTGGCTTAAACCATTATAGATGATAAATTTATATTTAATATGATAAACTAGTCTTGTATACTTGACAAATATCACTCATGGCTCAACCCTTTAGTTTAGGACCTTTTCATTATTGAAAGGCTCAAATTCACCATCTCATTATGCTTAAATGATTATCCTATAGTCTGACCCTAATATTCTAATTACCTAGATCACCTATAGCCCAAAATATACCTACAAAAAACTAGTTTAATATCTTACTCTAGTATTTACAAATCTTCAACATCTTTCTATCCTCACAAATAGTACCAACTAGACTAGGACACTAGCATTGACTTCAGTATCCTAGGTCTAACACTAGTGTCTGAACCTTACAAATGGTCAAATTTTTAAATCTTTAAACATGTGTGGTCAACCTATCTATATTAATTAACCTTATTGTGAGATAATTTTAAAAGGTGTGGTACAAATATATGTAAAAGACCATTCATTATCATCAAGTACAAATCAAACACACATCTATCTTATACCAAGGAAAAACACCTCTCAAGCTTATGAAACTAGCCTATTATTCCTTATTTATAAATAAATCATAGGAGAAATATTATTATAGGTATATAAAAATCAAAGATCAACCCATGATTTATATTTTACAAGTTATAAGCTAGATCACTATTTTCACTCACATATAACATATTGCACGAGTCTTCACACACAAACCCATATAAGGGGGAAAACAACATCAATTTGTGGCCCTCTCAAAGTATTGGCTATGTAGACAAAATTTATTGACATAAGGATATTTGAGGTTAGCTCAACTTCACTTTAGCCCACTAACTCATGTTTTACAAGATGACATGCCCTAATTGGAGGATCTACGGTTTTGAGTTACATATTGAAATCTATAACTTGTGTGTAAGATCCAAATAAAGAATCTACAAGCTGATAGTCAACCATAACATGAGTAAGTGGAATTTATAGAAAATGACCTATAATTCATTGTAGACAAAAGCATTAAAATTGGGACAAAAGTGTCAATGCTAGTGTCCAAATTTTGATGTTAGTGTCTAAGTAGCTAAAGAGATAATTTTCAAAATATGATGAATTGTAGTGGATTATCAACCTATCTACTTCCACACCTATATTAGTTAGATACACTTGTGCATTAGTGAATAAGCTAAGTATTATCTCTTATTCATTTTTAAGCATTCAAATTAATGTTTGGAATTAAACTTTCTATATTTAGCATACTTTAATAATTTAACATTGTATTAGAATATTATTAATCTAAATTATTTAATTGACCTAATTTTAGAATAGCTTGCTTCAAGTTTATTAGGATATTCCCGTTAATTCATTCTAAAATGGTTGAACACTAGTTTAGGTCATTATTGACTGGTGATAATGATCGTGACTAACATAATTGGCCTATGTATATGTGGACTGAACTAAGAGTTTGGAACTATCTATCTAAGATATTTAGTAGGTTTGAAATAGACAATGAGGTTATTGTCGGTGTATAATATTAAAATAAAAGGGTTGATTCATAAGATAACATGCAAGTGTGAGAGGATGGCGAAGTAGGACTTTGTTTGAATACTCAAGTCATGCGCGGTAAATTTGTATCAAGGTTATTGTTATCAAGTACTAAAGACCGAATTTTAACATCTACACATTTATT
The DNA here is from genome assembly GCA_037957365.1 of Torreya grandis. Classification (NCBI taxonomy): domain Eukaryota; kingdom Viridiplantae; phylum Streptophyta; class Pinopsida; order Cupressales; family Taxaceae; genus Torreya; species Torreya grandis. The sequence goes on along the minus strand of JARHVA010006074.1, from coordinate 327,098 downwards.
TACCTCTTTTATATAGACACATCCTTGGTTTATTCTAAGGTTATTCATTATCTTCATCATTAATTTTAGTTGAATGTTTACTATTTATCATGATACTTTTGTGATACTTTTTAAATTTTTTTGGTGATAAATGTAATCTAAATAAGATAAAGCTATTCAAATTTTTTAAAGCAACCCAATTACCTAAAAAATATGATTTTAAAAGAGAGATTGATACTGGACATACTATTTTTTAAATTGATAAGTGAGAAGAGAGGCACTTATTTTATTTTTTGATTTAAACTACTCATAACCTACATCATAACTAGTTCATATGGAGTGAAACCAATTATGGGTTTCCAGGTGATTCTATAAGGCCAAACTATTTCTAAAAGATGAGTTGACCAATATTTTCTATGCAGGTTGATAGTCTTAGTGAGGATATTTTCCAATTCTTAGTTTGTCACTTCTACCTGACCATTTGATTGAAGATGGTAGAGGGTATATTTATTGTGTCTAATTTCATATTATTTTACCAAGGCAATTGTGAGATCTGATGTGAATTGTGGGCCTTGGTCTATGACTATTTATATTGATACTCCATAATGGGTGAAATATTTTTCATAGAGGAGATTAACTACCTCCTCATCTTAGGCATGGTTTAAGGCTTTGACCTCTACCCATTTGGTGACATAATCAGTACACACCAAAATGTATTCCTTATTATTAGATTTAGGATCAATGGGACCTAAAAAATCCAATCCCTATTTGTTAAAGGGTTCCATAAATAGTTATGTCTATAATGGAATTTCATTCAAGCGAGTGGGCTTTCTCATACACTAGTATTGATCACATCTATAGGTGTACATCATGGCATCCTTTTACAAAGAAGGCCAATAATATCCAACAATGAGTAATTTCATGGTAGTCTATTTGACAATAAAATGACCCTCACAGGGCTCATCATGGTAGGCTCTGAGAATGTCATAAGCTTCACCTTATTGAATACATCTTCTCATAACTGAGTTTGGTCTAGTGATAAAGAGATATCATGCAATATAGTAATAATGTCTACTCTTTTAGATCAAATGTTGTTGATCCTTAGGTGATAAATGCTGTGGTAGTGATCCTCCAACAAGATAATTAGAAATATATACAAACCAAGGAGATTGAATTGTTACAAAAAATAAATGTTCATCAGGAAAAGAACCATCAACAATAGGACTATGCTCATCATTTTGCAACTGAGATGAAAAATCTGCTACTATATTATCCTTACCTAGTCTATCCATAATGGTGATATCAAAATCCTACAACAAAAGCAACCAACAAATTATCCTACCTTTTACAACATGTTTGTTCATTAAATACCTTATAGCTGCATGATCGATGTGGATGAATACTTGGTACCCTGTAATGTAGTATGAAAATTTGTTGATGACATAGATGATAGCAAAAAATTCCTTCTCCATTATAGTATAGTTTAGTGCAGCCTCTTAAGGATTCTTGTTGATAAAATAGATTTCATAGCTCAAAGATTCATTCTACATCCAAGATAGGATAGATAAATCTTACATCCAAGAGTTTTTGCAACTCAATTTTGATAATGTCTTTAACTATAAGATTCATTTTTCTTTGGGGTTAGCAAATAGGATTGCATTATTATTTAATGTAAATGTGATACATGCATAAATCTGGGGGTAATGCTCTCATCTCATGGTAACTATAAGAAAATGATGTTGTGTGCTTTCTTATCATTGTAAGTAACTGACTTTCTTGTTGGGGTGTTAAGGAAGTGCTGATGTTGAGAGGTTTATTTGGGAGGATGTCTACTTGCTTTGTTAAAGAATGCATGGTCTCTACATTAATGATTAAAGGAACATAACTATATTAATGGGGAAGTAATTGATGGAATGTCCAAATAATTCTTATGGTTTCATCAAAATCATTCTCAAGAAAGTTATTCTAAAGAGGACATGTTGTACATTCAAACAGGTTAGTGGCTACAGGATCTTGTCGATAGGTGTTTTTTAGGATACCAATAAGAATAGTGTCTTCTTCTTGGGATTGTAGAGCTAGACTCTGGTCAATTATGTAGAGAGTCTACAAGGGTACAACTTCTTCAAGTTTATCAATCCAAGGGATTGGTCGATCATTTAGGGAAGGCTGAGCTAGTGGGTATAACACCAATTTCTTGGTGTCATTTTCATTGGAAATTAGCATTTTTTTTGACCTATAGCCAATAAAAGCATTAGTAGTGGCCAACCATAGATGACCAAGGATGAGAGGATAACCCACCAAATTTTTCTTTGGTTTTAGGACAATAAAATATATTAGATATTTCCAAGAATCCATAGTGATAACAAGCTCCTCAATAATCCCCTCAGGCTTAACAATTAATCTGTCAGTGATTTGGAGGATGGTGGGTGTTGGATAGATAGTGGCAATATTATGTTACTGCATGGTATCCATGGTCATCACATTGATGGATGTATTCAAATAAATTAAAGTATTTAAAATGGGTTAGCTATGGATGCTAACATTAACTACAAGACTTCTTGAATTAGAATATTTTGGGGGAACTAGATTCCCCAACATAATATTTGCTAGTTGGCCATTGACCTAGACTATTTTAGGATCCTTCTTCTTTCTTCCTAGTTTTTTCAAACATAACTCTCTAACAAATTTTTTGTAAATAGGAATATCCTTTTTACTTGAAAGAGTGGGATCTTGATGCACACATACTTGAGTTGTCTTAAAATATTAAATTTAGGCTCTTGTTCAGGATGTGATATGTTTAATCTCTTCAAAAAAAGAGGATTATCAATTTATTTTTGATTTTCTAATGGATTTAGCTCAAGATTGGCTATGGATGGCTATGGATTAGTATGAAGTGGATCTAGTTCAAAGTATTATGTGATTATGGGTGAGATGGGTTGTGGAAGAACATGACCTAAGTGAAGTTGAACTTGATTAATATCCAAGGTGTATGTTGGATATTGCATTATTTTAGTGGATTGTGTAAGTTGAACTAACTTATTGGCAAGATTAGGGATGGGCTAACTGGGTAATTGAGTGGTTCAAATAGGCTACTGAGTGTTTGGAATTATGGTCTATTATTGTGGTTGTTGTATTTTTTGGGGAAAGCCTTGATTTTCTCTCCATTGATGTTGTCATGGATTAGAGGGATAAAACCATTACTAGTTTTGGAATTGTCCCTATTGAGGTTGTTATCCATTTTATGGCATCCATAACTAATTTTGGGGTAATTGCCAATTTTTTTGGGACTAATGTGGATTGGGTATATTCATTCAAGAACTGTATTAAGGATTATTTGAGAATTAAGAATTTGCAAACATAGAGTTTGATGGAATACCTGGTCTTTATACCCATGGTTTCTATTGAGCCATGAAAAATGCTTGGTTCTCATCTTCTCCTATGGCATGTGACTCTACTATCTTAGGATTTTCCTTAGTGATACTAGTTACCTAAGCATTCATGGAATGACATGGAAATCTACCTTCTTCTTTTTGCATTTAGGGCAATAAGTGGCTAAGTCTTTCTTAATTTCCTCTTGCTTTCTCTATGTATGTAATGTATCAAGCTGCATAGCTAGGTGACTAATAATGTCTTACTTAATATCCTAGAGTAAGTTGCTAACTTCACCTTTAGATAGTCCTACAGTAGATGCTGAAAGAAGGGTTCTACCCCTACTTTTTTTCATAGTTGATTTGGAGTAGTTCAAACATAGAACTGTTAGTTCATCAAATGGCAGTGTAGAAACATCACCACCAGACATTAGATCTAGTGCTTCCAAAAAATCATTCTTAATTATTTTTAGGAATATTAGTTTGACTAATTCCCTTTCCATTCTAGTTTTCTTGGATTTTTTTAAGTTGAATAAAAATCTTTCCATATATTCCTCTAATGACTCATCATCAGTGTGTGTCATTAAGAAAATGTCATCTCTCCTAAAGTTTTTCCCCCTACAATAGTCTTGGTATTTCATCAAAAACTTCTCCTTAATTTCTTCCCAAGTATAAATGGCATCCTTTCTAAGTCCCATTAACCATCTAAGTGCTACATCTTTGAGTGTTGCTGGAAACAATTTGAGTTTTTGAGCATCTTTATTATAATCATAGCTATGACATAAGATGTTGAACTCAAAAAGAAATGTATCTAGATCTTCAAACACTTTTCCTCTCAAGGTAGGGAGGGTAGAGTGAGTGATAATTATCATGGGTACATTTCCACTAGGAGTAAGGATAGGAAATTCAAAATAAATAGACTCAATGGTAGTGTTTTCTTCTTGGTGATCCCCCATGATACTCTTTGTGTTGGTAGACAGGAGGTTGTTATTACCCAATGCTCAAAATTCCTATACAATGCAGACAGTGTGAAGGTTTTAGAAGATTATACTAGTGTTTTGACAAAGAGTTTCTCTAAATTAAAATATTCTATTGGCCTGGTGTTTCATATAGGGGAAAGAATAGCTTTTAGTTCCTCCTTAGCAAAAAATTTAGGCAATGGAGGGAAGCAAACATCAAATTCATAAGTATAAGGTGATAAGGTGGGAATTATTAGAGGTGTTACCTATGGGTCTCTTCCAAGGGTATGAACCTCTTCAAGATCTCTAGATTGTGCTACCAGTCCAACCAAAAATTCTTCTTTTTCAACCTCTTCTATTGACAACCGTGTGTGATATTTAATAATTCTTTCCTATTATTTAATTATTTTAGTATGTATTCAAATCTTGGAGAAATGTTAGATAATTTAGGAAAAAATCTTCCTATATAGTCCCCTTCACTTTGCATATGTCAACCATTTTTTAAAAAAACTTTTTGCCCACCTTGCCTACACGGGGTTAGTAATATGGGGTTTTTTGAAATTTCCACTCTCCTACTTTTAAAAATGGAAATATAAACTATGAAAATGAGAAATATTTAATCTAAAAAACATCAATCTTTGGAAAAAAAAATTTCAATCAAGATTGAAGATTACAAGTGTGTGACACCCTTCCTTGGTAATGATGCCAAAAATGACTAGTAGCTAATTCACAATCGATTATAATTCTCTTGATCAAAATGAACAAGGAGAGTAGCCATGCATATATACCTTTTACCTCATTTAAATGTCAACCCAAGGATTTTGAATTGATAGGATGACATCAATATATGTGCACACTCAATCTATAATTTGACATTTTTCTAATTGTGTCTAAGATGCTGAAGTGCAGTAAATAAAATGTTGAAATGAAACATAAAAAAGTATAGTAAAATAAATGCTTATGTATGGGAAGCTTCCTAAAACAAATCTTAAACAAGAATGCAAATCACACAATTCAGAAATGAAACACACAATGCTTAATGAAATCAAATAACATGCTTAACTAACTAGATGGGTTGGATTATTATTGTACCCTTCCAAAGGGGGCCCTTCCTCCTTCCAAATCTAGTCAACCCTTCCTCTTACAACACTATATTGAACTCATAATCAAAAGTGTAATAATGAATTGCTACATGAATTTACAATCATAATTGCATAACACAATATACTTTTGACAACTCTATTCAACATATACTATTTTCTATATATCTCTCAATTCTATTGCTATATATTTATATACCACAAAAGAGATAGTTTTATGTAAAAATATATATAAATTTTATTATAAGATACATTAAAATTAGGATAATCAAAATTAGTTCCTTTACTAAATATGTCCTTCATGTGAATCTTTTAAATTTTCTATAGGACAAACAAGGTTGTTTCATTCTTCAACCACTTCCTTATTGAGCTCCATGGAAGTTAGAGTCATTTCTATGAGTCAGTTAGAAGAGAATCAAAATTTGTTCATCCATAGCTTTGGTCATGTAGTGGCTGCATGATGGTCTATGTAATGAGATTCCTTTGCTATAGGATGCTTTGTGCTATATACCTATTTCTCCAAAATATCTTTGAAACACATTCATAGAAAAAGCATCTTAAAGCAATAAACAACCATCATATATTTAATTTCAATACATAATTCTAACTTTTAAAAAGAGTTTGAAAACATAGTGCTATATGGTTTATGAAAGTAGGAAAATATATGGAAAAGTGTTCAAACGCATGGCAAACAAGCATGATGAGTAAAATAGATGGACATAATAAAAATACATTTATGGGGCTCATCAAGCACTGCTGTTGGAGGTGGACTAGGTGGTGGAACAGGAGGTAGCAGACTTCCTCGTCAAGGGATTAGGGTTGGGGGTTCCCAACAACCACCCATTCAAGTACCTCAAATGACTATGGTATACTATGAAATGACACTTACTAGAATATATGGGCATGGAGAATGTAGTTGAACATGTCCATAGATGTGAACTAATTTAGAGGGCATGAGGCATTACTTCTTTTAAGTGTAAGGCCACCTAGTTTACAAAAATGATTTTGGAATGCACACACAAATGGTATCAAACTTTTGACCCTCAATAAGTGGTGGTTGATTATGATCAACTTAAAACAACCTTCCTTTAGGAGTTTGGGATTCCTAAATTTGAGGAACAAAATATAGCTGTGCTAAAGAACATAAAGCAAAGACTTAATGAAAGTGTATAAGAGTATGATGCATGGTTTAAGACTTTATTTTCTAAACTATCATTTGAAATTAATGCTTCTCAGCATGCACAATGGTTTATGGGAGGATTGTTACTACCCTTCTAATGAACATTGTCTCAATCAACTTTTACTAGCCTGTGTGAGGCTTTAGAAGTTGCTCTCTACACTGAGATAGTTGAAATCATTGATACTAAGATAAGTAATTTTATGGAATACCAAATATTTTCAATGGAATCATAGATAGATAAGTTCATATCTAATAATGTACATGATACATGCATTAGTATTTGGTGTATAGACTATGAATCTAAAGGGAGTACATAAAGCAATTACCCAAGCATGAAAATCTATGCGGTACTTAAATAGACATGTGAAATATGTCATGAAGAACATGATGTACACTCTTTTCCTCTTATATAGTGATATATGTAAACTAAGGTGTCCAATTATTGTAAGATATATGATGCCTATACTCATGACACTAATGATTGCCATTTAATTAATGACATCCATGAAGCAAAAGTGTGTAGCACATGCCAAAACTCTATAGCTAAAAATTAAGATAATGGTGGTTATTATGGATGAGGAAGAGGATGAGGATGAGGAGGTGGTAATTTTCCACCTAAGACATGTTACAAATTTGGATCTTCAAACCACTACCAATGAAATTGTCTAGAATACCCTATGTGTGCTTTCTATAAAAAAGACCACCAACTAGAAGCATGACCTAAATTATACATAGATATCACTAAGGATAAAAATGAAAAGGGTGTTGGTATAGTTCAAATAAATAAACCAAATTGGTGTTTTTTCTCAAGCATCCCTATAGTTTAATAAGTAAACATACCACTCGTAGTGGGGGACAGATTCAATCTACCTCTAATCCCATTGAAAAAGTATAACATGAAGAACCACAAACAAGAAAGTATCTTGATGCCCAGAAGAAAAAGAATGTCCTCCAAGATATGATGGAATTAGTATGATATCTTTAGGGAAAATTCAATTCCTAAGAGACAAAGAAGTAATACAATGTGCTGCTATGCAAAGGTAAGTTGAGCCTCAAAATAGGGCACATGATGACTTTCAAGAATTATGTAAGTGCATGATAGATGAAGATATTATCCCATAGATAAGTGTTTGGATTAAAAATCAAGGTTGAGTGCCAAATGAGATTCACACTTTAGTCACTAGGCAAAGTGAGGATCATCACCTAAATCATGCTCGATAATATGACACTCCTATTTCCTCTATTCCTCTAGGAGATCGAGAAATATTGGTTAATACTATCATCTGTAGATGGGTAATTTGAGACCTACTAGTAGACACTAATATAGAAGTAAATATCCTAACTAAGGATGCATGGCATAAGATGGCCATTCCAACACTACATCCTTCACCACATGTCTTGTTTATGGTAAATAAGACTTGTGCATTACCTATTGGGGTCCTAAAAAATGTAACAATTGACATACTTAGTGTGCCTTCCAAGGAATATTTTGAGGTTCTAGAACTAGCTAAAGCTGATGATTGACCAAATCTATTAGGATGACCTTGGTGCTATGAGAATAATCTATAATTGAGCTTCAAGAAGTGCTACATTAGTTTTAAGAACATTGATCAACATATTGTGATACCACTAGATCAAGCACAAGGACCTCCTTACATAGAGCTTGTCAATGTTGATGAAGACATAAACCACATATATAATGTAACTACAAGGAATGATGAACAAAGAGATCCTACTCTACATGACATTCTTTGGTGGTTGGATACTTAGTCCCTTTTTGACACTACAAGAAATACTTGTAATTATTGGGCTCATGGTGACTATGACCTCACTAGCAGAGTATGTAGTACCTTCAATAGCCAAGAAATGTGCCATGCTATTTTAGTAAATAACATAGGTTCATTCACTTTATCACTACCCAAGTCATGAGAGGACCTATCATAGAAACATTACTTGAAAGACTCGATGAGGCTCCAAAGTTACATGGGCAGATAAAAGTTTGAGAATTCATTTAATGCCTTGATCATTTTTACCACACTGATGTAGATCATATACAATATTTAGTTTATCTCTTTAATGGCATTATTACACAATGGTGGTGAACCCATTATGAATTTATCCTCTAGTGGGATCATGTGAGCTCAAATTTACACCACCAATTCTATCATGATAAAAAAATAAAGGGAACAATCAATTATAGTGGATTACAAGAACTTGAGCCCCACAAAGAAGCTTGTGAAATAATGTGGAGAAATGAGGAATCATACTTACCAAAATATTTATGGGTTCATTCATTATATGGTACTTTATGTACTTGGGCATGAGTATGGTACATTCATGAAGAGTGATACATGGGTACTAGGTCCTGACATTTATTGAAGGAGAACATGAACTCGACACTGTCTTATTCTTCATCAAGGATGGATTTGTGACTTATTCTCCAAGCCATTAGTGAAGTGGTTGTAGGTGACCAAAGTCCCATAGAAGAATGCTTAAGGAGTATCCATTAGGACACTAAGAAACCCCTACACATATTCAATAAACCATTGACATCCCTGGGTCCTATGCCTTCACCAATTCTTGAGCAGGACCAATATGAATAAATTCATCTAGGGAAATAAAAGATCATCTTACAAGTGGAATAAGGTGAAGGATCCACTCCACGTAACCTATTTTATAACCATTTATATGTTCCTCTGGATATTGGTATAAAAACTATTCAAGACATAGGTGTTGATATGGATAACCCCTACAATGGTCCTATTCAGACTATTTAGTGCAACATCGGCATAAAATAAGAAACAATATGGTGATGATAGGAAACTATTGGAATAAAATAAAATTTTAAAAATATTTGAATTACTAAAATAATATCAAGATGTCTTCCCAAGAAACTACAGTGAAATGAAGGGAGTCCACTCATCCTTGGGGAAGATGCATATCAATCTAGTTGATGGCACTTAACCAACTAGAAAATGTCCATACAGAATGAATCCCAATATATAGACATGTGATAATGAAGAAATTGACAACATGATGCACACCAGAGTAATCACCCCCATTGATGAAACTAAATGGGTTAGTCCCATGGTGATTAGTATCAAAAAGGATGGATGCATCTGTATTTGCATGGACTACTAAGTGCTTAATGCATCTAGGAGATCCTTGAGGGTGTTCTTGGATGTGACATATATACCTTCATAAATGGCTTCTCAGGGTACCATCAGGTCTAAATATCTAAATAAGGCCAACCCAAGATAACATTCACCACTGATTAGGGATCCTTTGCATATACTGTCATGCCCTTTGGGTTAAAAAATGCCTCAGTAGTGTTTTCATGAATATGAGTTGAATCCTTTAAGGACTTCATCCACAAGTTCCTTCAAGTCCATTTGGATGATTTTATAATTTATGGTTTGGTCAAATAATATTATTCTAACTTGAGGCTTATAATTGAGCATTGTTAGGTCTTACAAATCTCATTGCACTTAAATAAATGCATGTTTGTTACACCTTTTAGTGTGATCTTAGGACATATTATTTGTAAGGAAGGACTTATGGTAGACCCAATGAAGGTATCTTGTATTCTTCACCTCCCAACACCTAGGACTCAACATGAGGTCTACACCTTTCTAGGCCATACGAGTTACTATATAAAGTTTATCTATGGATATGTAAAGATTTCTACATATCTAGAGGAACTTATAAAGCACAGTGAGCATTTCATATGGACTTGATCTTGTAAAGAGGCTTTTGAAACACTAAAGGAAAACATGGTCACTACTCCTATCCTCTAATTCTCTAATTAGACAAAACTATTCCATGTGCATGTTGATGCATCTGACATGGCTATTGGTACAATCCTTGCATAACTAGGTGAAGGTCACTTGGATCATCCAATCTACTTTTCCAAAAAAAAACTCACACCAGTTGAAAGAAACTATACCACTATAGAGTGTAAAGTATTATTGATGGTATATGCTTTATATAAATTTAGACAATACCTATTAGCCACTCCTTTTGTTTTCTATACAGATCATGAGGCTTTGAAGTACCTTGTCAATAAACCTATACTACATGAATGGATCCATAATTAGATTATGTTGTTCTAAGATTTCCAATTTTCTATTATGGTGAAACCTGAGAAAGCCAATTATGGACCTAACCACCTATCTTAGATCAATAACGGAGAACAAATATGCACCATATAAGATGATATACCTAATGCACATTTATTTTGCATTATGTAGGTACTTGAAGAGTTAGAATACATTAAAACATTATTGATCACTCACTCCATGCCTGAATATCTCACCTTGAAATTCATGCTGCACCCTTTCAACTTATAGGAGGTGATCTTTACAAAATGGGTCATTACAAAGTTATTCAACATTGTGTAATGTAACATGAAAAATTAGAGGTACTTCATGAATTTAAGGTATTTCAAGAGGAAACTATGATGGAGAAGCAACCATACAAAAGGTTCTTCTAGATAGATTATGGTGTCCAACTCTTTTCTAAGATGCTAAAGCATATGTTAGATAATATTACATATGTCAATTCATAGTCAAACCTAACTGAAGGGATGCCATGCCTCCATGACCCATTCCTTATCAAGAACCCTTTGAAAAGTGGGTGATAGATTTTTTTGGCCCTATCACTCTATTAGGATGATGAACAAGTTCTCGGTACATCATTTCAATAACTAACTACTTTACACACTGGGCTAAAGCTATGCTCACAAAGGATTATACCACTACTACTACTACATGGTTCATCTCAAAGAATATCATAACTTAGTTTGGATGTCCCTTGATTTTCATCAGTGATCACAGAACCCACTTTTTGAATGAAAAAATTCACATCTTGTTGGTTGAGTTCATGATTGTGCACCACAAAATAACACCATATCATTTACAAGCCTATAGAACTATTGAGGATTTCAACAAGATCCTAGGTACCACAATGATAAATATCTATAATGTTGGTCTAATTCAATGGGATGATAGGGGGTTGTAGTACTATAGGCTTACTGCACAACCTATAAGCACCTAAACAAAATCATGCCATTTAACTTGGTGTATTGTAAAGAGGAAGTCTTATCAATAGAGTTTTAAATGAGTAGGATAATTGGATGAAGAGTCATCCTTGAAAGTGTAAATAGACACTTTACTACAACTAGACAAATCTTTTTTCCTCATTCATTAGAGCTAGAATGTGGAAACGCATAAGTAAAAGGCATGACATGATCATCATATAAAGAACAAAACATTTTCTCTAAAAATGAAGGTCTTGTTATAAAATTCTATGTTCATGCTCCATTCTAGAAATCTATGAATCCATTGGGATGGTCCTTATTATAATCCATAGCATTTGACCTATCAGAGCATGTTGGTTACAAAGGATGGATGGCTAGTTCCTTCCTAGGCACTATAACAAAATATGGCTCTAGCCATATTTCACTTCTAAATATTTGAAGTATTATAATAAATAAGGCTTTTGCCATTAATTTAGGATTTCCTATTTTCAATAAAAACACTACCTTTGTTACATGCAAACTCTCTTTATGTAATTTCCTTTCAAATTTTTGGTTGTCTTTTCAAGGAGGAACATGACTCATTTTAGTGTGGGTTAAGAAGTCATGTTTAAAGAAGTAATGTTTAGTAAGTAAAGTGTGCAAGTTACCTAGGAATGTAGGGTTAGATAGGTGTGCAAGGTACATAGGATCATAAGGTGCTTAGGGTATGCAAACATCAAGTTTAAGCCTCATAAAATAGCCATTTGAGTTTAAATGCTCCAAGATCAATGGTCAATGTCCAATAATACTATGAAGATCCAATGATGAGTTTGTAAGGATAGTGTCAATGGGTCCCAAATATCTAACAGAGTGCATTTAATCATGCATCAAAGATCAATAGTGAGAATTAAGTTAAAAGTTAGAGGATCTTAAAATTGAATGCATAAGTGAAAAGTGGCATGATCTCAAGATGAGAATCTAGATTTAATGGAACATAGATAAGCTTGAGTTAGTGAGTCCAAGAAGATCTATGGATCACATTCACTCATATGAAATAGATCCAATGGTAATCTCAAGGTCAAAATCTTAATGAATCCTAAAAATAAGTGAGAGGTTGCCAAGTGTAGACCGTAAGAGATATTTGATAAACATATGTTACACATTCAAGATGTGTAAAAGTTGATCAATGGTCCACATTTGATATGGTAGAATTAGATAAAATGGTACATGTTTAAGTGTGAGACACAAATATCATCTAATTTGAAGAAATGCATGAGACATGATGTGTCATTAATATAGAAAGAGTAGTTATGGCAAAGAATGGGCCAATGACATGATGTGACAAAGATCGTTAAATGTACTAATTGAAAAAAGTGAGGATCCAAGTATGGTGGCAATTAAGGATCTTGATTAATGACATGAAGTGATGGGTGATGGGAAGGTTTTAAATGATAGAACCTTCCCCCCTTGAGCTTATAAATAGGCAAGTTAAACTCCTTTTACACTTTACCTTTGTGATTACTTTGAGATTAAGAGAGATGAAAGATAAGTAATTACCAAAGCTGAGTCAAGTGAATCTAGAGCTGAGCAAAGCAAATTAATTTCTAGAGAAACCAAATAGGGCATTATAAAGTGTAGGATAGGTATTGCAAGTCTAGTTTCATGAGAGAAATATGAGGTGGTACCAAAAGTCGTAGGTTATAGGTCCACAATTAGAGGGTGTTCAAGCTCAAAAATCTAAAGCAATCATCCATAACCACATATTTTTTTGGAAATGTTAGATAACCATTGGTAAACCTTTAGGCTCTTAGAAGGGTGATGTGGCCTAAGAAAAAGGCCAAAAGGATAGAATCATTGCCAATAATACTAGATGAAGAAGAAGTGAGTAGAGGAGATTGGGTTCCTATTAGGGAAGAAACAATAGAAGAACAAGTTCAACATGGAAAGGAAGAAGAGGAAAGTATGGTACACAAATCAAAGAAGGCTCAATCTTCCTTGGCATAGGAATCTCAAACATCCCTACCCCCAACTCTATTGATTGAAGAAATGCAATATCTAGAATCAGTTATGCATGAAAAAAATTGGGCCTCCAAGGTTTTCACTTGCACTATATTCAACTAAAACCATTGTCAACCTAGGAATGAGGTTAAGATTCAAAATGATAATCAAGATGAGACTAAGAAAACCAAGAACCAAGTGGTGTTTGATGTTATGATCTTCAACTAGTTAAACTATGTATGGTTATTCTAGCTCTTTAATTTACCATACTTTGGTAAACTTACGAAGGTGGTCCTATTTTTTCTCTCGCATGTCTATTAGGACTACATCTAATTCACCATGAACAACATGAATATCATGCCTAAGAGGATCAACAAGGTCATGGAACTATAGTGCTTAAGATTAAGTGTGATTGATGACTTGGTAGACACTGAAGAGGTATAAAAGACCACCATGACACTCATGTACTAGAATTATGGCTATGTCATGTATATTAAGAACCTACATGATCCTGACGTATAGGTAGCAATGCATATTAGTATGACCAAGATCTATGAGATTGATCAATGGAAAGAGGTTGATATGACACACCTCCATATTACCCACCAAGTCATATAGGGGTTGAAATACAACTAGGCTATGTAATTCACCCAAAAGGTTATTGAAGATATGGAGATGACCCATCGGATGCCTAAGTATAGGTTTTCATGGGGAGTATTCCTCCTCTTAATGATTTTTAATGAGATTGACCTATAGCTTGATATTTCTAAAGTGGGTATACCCTCCCACACATAAGTCACTTGCTAAACACTACAAGGCACTCACATACCCCCAACATATCAGCCCCTCATACAAGATCAAGATGAGGTACTATTTTGATGAGATGAAGGTGGTGTTCAAGAATGAGTGGCACATCTTGAAGGACTTATCCTCTTTGACTGCAAATCAATCATAGTTTTTGGTGAAGCAACACTTCTCCCTGGTGTACACTAGAATGAACCATTACAAATATCTCTCTACATGGATCAAGTTACCATATGCCTTATTAGGTGGTACTTTATAGACTCCATGAACCAAATTTATGATGCAAAGCCCATTATCCTAGAGGCTGAGAGAATAGACTTGGAGATTCACACTCTTCATAAATTATTTGTCTATCTAGGTAAGAAGGCCTATATAAAAAGGTGGAATATAGAATTGATTGAAATCAAGGTTAGGCAAACCATGATGGGAGAACAAATTCATAACTTGTTTTACATGCTGTGCCCTAAAAGGGATACAAAGAGTAGGGACCATAAGGAAAATCTTCCATCAATGCCATCCTTGAAGAAGAAGTGACATGATTTGGTACTAATACAAGTAGATAAAAGGCAATACAAAAGAAGAAAAAGATGGTTGAGGCCCCTCCAATGCACTCATCTCTACCCCACACCTCTCCATCACCACTTCACCCTTCACCACCATGCCCTTCTCCCCAACCTTATCTTCCAATTTCACCTCCACATTCTCCCCCACCTCCATCCTCTCCCCATAATGTAACTCCACCACCATCTCTCCCAATGGATTATACTCCAAGAACTGCATACTAGTAAGCCTTGAGGATAGTGCCCATACAAGAAGACCCTTTTGTGTAGTTGGAAGCATTAGAATCCATTTCTAAGAAGACCCCCTCTCTAATATAAGAGGAAAAGGTTACCTCTTATGACTCACTACTTGATGCTGAACTACTCTATGGTGAAAAGGAAGATTATGAGGAAGAAGAAATGAGTTAGATGGCCATTGGTAGCCATGATGAGGCCAAACTAGAATGTGACCCTTGTAAAGGGAAGGGAGTAGTTGGGGAGCATGGAAGAGCCAGGTGATAATGCAACTGGCAATGTGTGTGAGCAATATGAATTTGGAATCCCTAATAAGATGTATCTTTAACTACACTTCATTTATAATGAGTCAACCTTGGAAATAAGGAAATACGTGTCCTTATTGGATATGTATAGTGAGGAATGCAATTTTGAACTCCCCTAAAATAGCCTTTATTTGGGATCAAAATCTGTAGCACTACCAAAACCACTATGGATGGATCCTAAAAAGATCTTCCCTTTTATAGAAAGCATAGCCATTTTGAAGTTGGTTATGGAGGTCACACATCCAAATATTTTAGAATATTCTAATGTACACATTATTGAGAGGAAACATGCCCAAATTGTGGGCATGTAGAACAAAGAGGTTGAAAAAAAATAAGTGCTCATTGAATAAGTGGCCACTTTGAAGCAATAGATCTAAGAGCTACAAAGGAAAAATTAAGGGCCTTGAACCTATGCAAAACTATTTTGAAAAATAACTAGCACTGAAAGATGGCATACCTCTTAATAAGGACACCATAGGAAAGCTAAAGACCTTGGTGAACCTTCTAATCAAACATTGTAAGGTGAAACTTATACTAAGAGATGAGGGATTAGAGTTATTAGAATAATTCACCATGGCAATCAAATTTTACAAGTGTACCCTAGAGAGGGTTGGGGAGGTTATCCCCATTTTGGATGATATTTTACAAGGCTGACATGCCTAAATAAAGTCTTGGAGACTAGGCTCCAAGATGAAGAAGTTCAGAGGCAATAGTTGGTTGATGTTGTAATATTAATAAGGGATCACACAGATTACACCAAAGTATTCAAGGATGTGGAAACAATGTAAGATACAATGAACACACATCACCAATATTTGAATGTAAGTTTTGTATCCCTCTGAGAATAGGCTGATAAAGAGGTCTTGACACTTGAAGATGTCAAAAAAGATTCTAGCATGTCCCTAGATGAATTGGTTAAGAGTGCCAATGAGATTTCCAACCAGCTTGAGGAGATGAAGTAATCAAAGGGGGCCATAGAGGAAATAACTACTAAGGTGCTTAAGGTATTTTCACACTAGGACAATGTGAAGAAGGATATCAAGTAGATAGGACCCAAATTTTTGATAGAGGAGGCTAGCATGACTTAGTTTAGGATAGACTAAGAGCATAATGTGGGGTGATGTTAGCCCAAAATTTTGGATAAGTGTTATCCATTTTTGGTGTGGGACCGACATGATGTGGAAGGAATATGACACATAGATGTATAGGCATAGAAGCAGTATGGTGTAGAATCTATAGGTAACAAGAGGATAATGGAATGAAAGGACCATTACAAGAGGACCCAATCAAAGGATAATGAGTCATGAGGAACTTGAGGATATAGGACTTAGGATAGAAGAAAAAGACTAGGGGAACACATGGGAAGTGGGAGCAGTTAAAAGAATGATTCATATAGGTCACCCTAACCTTATTAATGGGAATTTTTATACTAACCCAAAAGTATAATAACACATGGCTATAAAGATCTAACATATATTGAGGATATATGGGGCATAAAGGCTTGGGTCTTTAGGAAGAACTAGTTATTGATTGCCACAACTCTCAGTATATTAAGAGTTCATTGATGAATTATTCTTGCCATAAATGTTTACAAACACTTTGTCAGGGAAAAAAAGTATAAATGTCCTTATAATAAAGTACTGTGGGGATTGATTTTTACCTCTTTGATGTTTAAACATAATATATGAAGTAGTTGGTTTTATCAAAATTCTTGTGTTCATAATGAATGGTGTTGTGTGAGTTAAGTAGAGTGATTAGACTTAATATGAGTTCTTTCTATATTTGATTTTCTAAGAATTATATTTGAAATACAAATGGAACAAATCTACATAATTATAGTAATCAATCTTAAAATTGAAAGGATTAAAATAGTCTATCTTTGCTTATATAGGTTATCTAATTAAAATCATTTTTAACATCAAGAATATGGCTAAGTATTGTTGTGTAACAAAAAAATATTAGAACTAGTACCAATATGTGCACTATGGATGAGTGCACAAGACTTAAATCTTGCATGAAAGGGCTAATACACTAGGTAATTGGGTTAAACTTTAGTGTTAGAACTATATTTACCAAAGAAAACCCAATATAAAGGATGATGATGAGCTCTACCTAGATACCACTAATGACTAGGAGGTGTTATCCAAAATCATGATAAAGAATAATAAGAAAGACAATAAGGGTAAAGTTGACCCATTTACATCTCCTCTATCTCTTGATCGATCTATAGAGAACCCAAATCAGATAGATTTTGCTATATCTCAAAGGATCTTGCAAGGTATTCCCCCACCTTCTCCTCTTCATACTCCAAGTCCATTTTCAATTCCTCCAACTCTTGCTCTTCATGCCTTGACTCTTCTTACACCTCCTCCAGTCACTCATCACACCCAACCTCCTCCTTTTCCTCCTCTGACATCTCTAGTAGTCTAGCTATGGTAGAGCTAGATTTAAGCTACTTAATGCTAGGTACCCTAGACACAACCAAATTAACCATTGGTATCTCAACCTTAAGCCACAAAAATCCTAAGGTTTGATGTGGTCAATATTCTTAGGATGAGCCCAAATTAAGGCTCCCAATAGGCACATATCTTGGTTCCCCATCTCACACATCTAGCTTCTCCTATTTCCCTTCTACCCTTTACTCCCATTACTTTTGAACTCCTAGTTTTGGCACCCACTAGTTTTTTTTAGCTCCTATAAACCCCCAAATGGTTCCTCTTGTTTTCACTATTTCACTCCCTGTATCCTACTCCCAAGTACCTTTGGTCTCATTCTTCTTGAGTGTCCCTGCTTCTTCATTCCCCTTTGATCCATCCATTTCATAACTCAAAGTCCTCCTGGTACCTTATTTAGGTATGTCTTTATGAGTGAGCATGGCTATGACTATCAGAGCATAACACTTGTAGTAGGAACCCTCCTAGTGCCCACTCAAGTTATCCTAACACTTCCCTCGATAACTTTGAATATTTCACCATTAATCCTTATGGCTCTTGTAATCTTGGCCAATCTATCTCCTATAGTATTTAGAGCTGACCTAGGTAAGAGGCCAAAGAAGAAGCAGAAGAAAACTCACACTCTAGGTCCATCTCAAAATCCTTTTGCTCTAGTTTAAACTTATTTATTAGATTCAATAGTCCCTCCATCCCTAGTCCCATCACCTCAATGCCTTACTCCCCTACCCCATATTTATATTAACCAAGGTGCCATAAACTTGCCTTTAACCAACCCATCTCTTCCCTTAATGAACCTTTACTAGGGGTAATTCCTCTTTAGGTGCACTTAACCCAAGAATAGTGGTAGGTGAAAGTGTTCACATTGGCCTCCCCTTTTATCCTTCCTCCTTTTGCTCCCATGCCCCCTTTGCCTCTACTAATTTCCTCATTCAACCCATCCTCTTCCTCTATCTCCCCTCCACCTCATCCTACTCCATTCACCACTATTTTAGCCACCCATCCTATACCTCTCACAACCCAGTAAATAGTCCCAAGGTCATAGGAACTGGAAATGACTACAAAGGGTAACCCAAATGTACATTAAAACTTTGATCAGACCTCAAGAAGCATGAAAAAGACACTTATATAGAGGTTTATCTGAGAAGGGAACCTATTTTTTTTGTAGACCCATTAGATCTATTATCCCTCACTGAGATGAGGAGTTCCATTAGGGAAGAAAGGATGGTCGAGGATCCACTATCTATTCTCTAGGTGACTCATAATATGTCTAAGAAGCTCCTTGAGGACATGTAAATCTATGTTCAAAATTTAGAAGCCCAAATGAAAAGCACATTTCTTGTCAGATTGATTGGGCTTATCAAAGATGCCCTTTTACTACTTTTATCATTTATTGGGAAAGGAGTGGTGACTCTAAATAAAACTAACATACTTACCCAACGAACCTAAGCCTACATGGAGAGGATTACAAAGATTAAGGGGAAGTGTAGGAACTTGAATATGGTAATCAATAAATGGATTTTCTCAGAGCTAAAACTAATATCGACCTCATATTTGGGGTTGTATTAGATGTATTCTAGGAATATGAGGGATGTAATAGAGGAATGACTATCATGACTTGCACTATAGTGGGACCCTTGTAAGAGGGAAAAAAAGATATTGACCTACTTCAAGGAGGTCAATATCTCTATGGTGTTCTAATAAGATGGTATCCTATTAAATCAATGGGAATTCAGAGTCCACCTGGGTCATTTTGCCCAGGTGATGAGGGATAAGGTTGCTAGAGAAAACTAAGAAAGGGTTTATGTAGTGCTGGATCTATTAGTGTAGTCCAAACTGAGCATCAACTAGGTCTTTAGGGTCTAATCATCAATGGAATCACCCTTCTAAGTCTATTGGAGACTGGTGAATCAAGTTGAGGTAATATTTAGGGAGCCTCCAAAGAACCTTGTAAATTTGGACAAGGAGTTTAACCTCATGGCAACCCTATTGGAAGCTAAGGACACTAGGTCAAATCAGTTAGGAGTTAGAGCTTCTTAGCCACCTCTTCATGTTAATTAAGTGATCCCCCATATATATTTTATGGGTTTGAAGGGATTTTCTTATTTTAAATTTTTAATTATAGTTGTAACTATAATGAGTGGCCATCATGGCCCAGGATGGGATCCTCATGCTACTTAAAGGTGAGCCCCATAATTATCTATATAAAGAAGAACTGTATTGTAATATAGGGTTGAATAAAATTATTCAAAAGTGATATTAGATTATAGACAAGATTTCTCCTACATTTTCCTTCATCTCTCTAGACTTTAAAGTCAGCCCAGATTGATTATTGTAAGAACACTTACTTCTCTTAATAAATACAATCTCAATTCTCTACAAGAGGGTTTTTTCTATGTTTCAATTATCTTTCATCTCCATTCTTGAATGATAGTCAATGTTAGGTTAATTAGTTTAATACTTTGTTACTTTATGTGTTTTATGGTTACAATGTTCTTAGCTATTACAATCACTATGTGAGTTCTATCATTTCCTTTTGTAGTATTGATAATTTATGTGTAAATCTACAAATTATCATATGGTGTTTATTTTTATTCTAATATATTATCCTAGTACTTATCTTTAGTGATAGATCATATTGATGGCATAATCTCATTTCCCTCAGACTCTTCCCATTGTATGTTCTTGGAGGTAGAACTTTAGTGAAACTCAGTCTACAATGGTATAATTATGGTTGAGTCACTGGTTTAATGATCAATGAATTGAGTTCATTCTAGACTTGGAGGCTCCCTTTTATACCTTACCCTTCCCTCTCTTTTGTGTTTGTTATTTAACATTGAGCCTTTATTTCCCCTTGTATTTATAAATAGAAATCATAATAATCAAATTCTCATAATAATCTTTGACCTATGTGTATGAAATTTATATTGAACTTTCAGTGTTGATAGTGCATCTCTTGGATACTATTCATGTAGACTCCATTTCTAAAGGTAAATACCTATAATCATGCCCTAGGCTGATCCTAGATTAATATTAAAATGAAGTATGAAAGTTTTTAGTTGTCCCCATCTTCTCCTTTCAGGGAATGCCCAACCTCATGGGAATTTCATGAATAAAGGAGTTTGAAGTGAACAACAGTTACACTCAAGAATTTTATTTAATAACACATGAGGAGGTGATGGAAATCATGAAAACTACCTCTTTTGTGGAGATATCAATTATAATTAGTTTTTAGGTTGTGACATTACATTTTATTTAGTCTTCACCTCATTCTTGTTATCACTGAGATTGACCTTATAATTTAGTTTTCTTTGAAACTTCATTATTAAAGTAGTCATAAGAGTTGATATATACTTGAGTTTGTTAAAAGCGATTAACTTGACTTATTTTTCCCTCATTATATGACATAAATCATCAAATGATTTGAATCTCTTGAATATGATTGATTCATGGAGTTGGTTTAGAAAAAGTTATTTGAATATATCTTGAAAATTATTATCAGCCATAACATTGGTCATCTTGGCTAGCATGGTCTTGTATCAAAGCACATGATCACTAATTGGTTCATTGGATCCTTTATTTATCTCAATAATTTGTGCATAGGATAACTTCTCATTGATGTTGATGGAAAAGTGCACTATAAATTGGTCAAAAAAAGAGTTGCATGCTCTTAAATGTTAAAGAGGGAAATCATAAAACCATTTCAATGCATAATATTTAAGACTTCTTGGAAATAACTAGGTCAATAGTTTATGGTTTTACCCATAGTCCAAACAAACAACATTGAATGATCTAAGATGTTAATTAGGATCACCTTTACCTTCATTTAATGTGAATTTTGGAGATATGAATCATGTGGGTAAAGGGTAGGCTATTATCTCAAGAGCTAATAGGTTATGGAGCTACATGTGTGAATCAACGATGTGGATAGCTATCAATACACCTTGCTCTAATAACAACACCTTGGTATGTAGAACCATCTTAAGGAAATTTGTATTAGGCAAGGTTAATAATGGAATATGTGTAACCATCATGGGAGGAGTGAAGGTTTTATGTCTAGGGATAAGCATTAAGATCTATTTAAGGCCTCATGTTGGCCCCAAGCTTTGGGCAAATGTTACATAGGTCACTAAGGTGTAGTCAAAAGAATATTAAAAGTAGTAATGGTTTGAATAATCGATGTAGAAGTACTAACTCAAAAGGATTGGTTAATAATGGTAAAGGGATATTTTTGAGTTACTTGATATGTAACAAGTTTAGCTTGGTGTGTGGATTTAGATACCAGGATCAATTGTACAACTTTACCCACATATTGAGGACATTAATGGAGTCCTTCAAGAAATTCAGATAAGACTTTAACTTTGTCAATATCTACATTTTTAATTTCATTTAGATCAATTATATAGGCCCTCATAATTATCTTCATTATTATGCTCTTTTTGGTTATCTTGATTATCATGTTCCAATAGAGGCATATCAACATAATCAATAGTTTGGACATATTAATGAATAATTGAATTATTAAAATAAGAAGAAACATGCATTGTGTCAATTTTAAATGAATGAATAGGAATATTATTATGCTCTATATATGACCCACTAAATCTAGCACTTTATCTTAGAGGTATAAGGGAACTAGCCTTCTTCGATGGCAAAAAATGGAATCATGCAAGAGTGCATAAGTTTAGGTCCAAAGGTGAAAAGATTAATTGTCTTTTTTATGGGGAAAATTAGAAATCAAATTTGAGACCCTAAGATAAAAATATAAAACCCTATAAGGATGAAACCCTAATTGAAAACCTAGGGTTTTTTCACTATTTGATATGTGTATCAATTGACTAATATATGCTTTACCCTAGTTTAGATTAATGAGTTAGATTAATCTAGCTAATATAGAATGTTTAAATATAATTCATATCAATAGATATGGTATTAAAGCATATATTTTAATGTAAAATATTGAGATTGGTTATTCTAATTTGATAAGGGCATATGCTAGATATGGAAAGTACTAAAGAGATCATGATACTTAGCTTTTTGGTTGACTTTCTATTTGTGATAGTACTTTGGAAGTGAGAATCAGGGATAAGTAGGCATGTAGTTTATTTGGTTTTGGAACTGATTCTCTATTTATGTTGGGTCATTTCCATAGGATCAGGTCAATATCAATAGTTGATACTAACCTATTGGTTGGTACTAACCTATGTAAAAGTATGACACAATGACTATAAATTTAGTTGTGATAGCATTTCCTTACTATGTGTTTGTGATATTGAAAGATCCAAATATTTAGCCTTTATTACCTTGAAACCCTAGATATGCTTGTGAGGGTTAGAAAATTTCAAAAATGGTAGAAGTTTAATGGGTTGAGTTGACCCCAATCAAGCTTGCCTGATGATCAGTCATTGCTTGTGTATTTAATACTCCAAGGAGTGAAATCAAACCAAAAGTAGTTCTCCTACCTAGTGTGATTATTTAATTATGCTTATTCACTATGCATATGTATCTAATGATTGGCCTTGGTAATTTATAATGTTTGCTTTGACTTGGATTTTGAGTGCTTTAGACTTGGATTGTGATAGCTCATAGTGATAGGTATGTAAATTGGGAAGAATAGGGAAAATTTGCTCGATGTGGAATAATGTATAGATGTATAAGATATACATGTCAAATCCATTTTGAATGAGTCCTTCCATTATTTATTTATGTATCCAATTAAACAATTCCTCATGTCACAAATAAGTTAAACTTATGGGTTGACCCTAAGGATGGGTTTAATTTTAGACAATAGCTTTTTGGTAGGAGTGGGTTGGTTTTGATTATTTTAGATGATAAATTTAGATTTTATATGATAAAATAGTCTTGTATACTTGACAAATATCACTCATGGCTCAACCCTTCAGTTTAGGACCTTTTCATTGTTGAAAGGCTAATATTCATGATCTCATTATGCTTAAATGATTATCCTATAATTTGACCCTAATATTATGATTAACCAGATCACCTATAGCCTAAAATATACATAAAAATAGAATAATATCATACTTTAGTATTTACAAATCTTCAACATCTTTCTATCCTCACAAACACTACCATATAGACTAGGACACTAGCATTGACTTTAATGTCCCAAGTCTGACACTAGTGTCTAAACCTTACAAATGGTCAAATTTATAAATATTTAAACATGTATGGTCAACCTATCTATATTAATTAACCCTCTTGTGAGATAATTTTAAAAGGTATGGTATAAATATAAGTAAAAGACCATTCATTACCATCAAGTACAAATAAAACACACATCAAACATCAAGTACAAATCAAACACACATATATCTTATACCAAGGAAAATCACCTCTCAAGCTTATGAAAATGGCTTATTATTCCTTATTTATAAATAAATCATAGGATAAATATTCTTATAGGTCTATAAAAATCAAAGATCAACCCATGAGTTATATTTTACAAGTTACAAGCTAGATCACTATATCCACTCACATATAACATATTGCACAAGTTTTCACACACAAACCCATATAAGGGGGACAACTAAATTGGTTTGAGGACCTCTCAAATTATTGGCTATGTAGAAAAAATTCATTGACATAAGGATCTTTGAGGTTAGTTTGGCTTCACTTGAGCCCACTAACTCATGTTTTACAAGATGACATGCCCTAATTGGAGGATCTAGTTTTTTGAGTTACATATTAAAATCTAGAACTTGTGTGTAAGATCCAAACAAAGAATCTACAAGGTGATAGTCAACCCTAACATGAGTAAGTGGAATTTATATAAAAGGACCTATACTTCATTGTAGATAGAAGCATTGAAATTGGGATAAAATTGTCAATGCTAGTGTCCAAATTTTGATGATAGTGTCTAGGCAGCTAAAGAGACAATTTCCAAAATATGATGAATTGTAGTGGATTATCAGCCTATCTAATTTTACACTTGTATTTTTTAGATACACTTGTACATTAGTGAATAAGCTAAGTATTATCTCTTATTCATGTTTAAGCATTCAAATTAATGTTTGGAATTATACTTTCTATATTTAGCATACTTTCATAATTCAACATTGTATCAGAATATTTTCAATCTAAATTATTTAATTGACCTAATTTTAGAATAGCTTGCTTCAATTTTATTAGGCTATTACCCCTAATTCATTCTAAAAATGGTTAAACACCAGTTCAGGTCATTATTGACTGGTGATAATGATCGTGACTAACATAATTGGCCTATGTACATGTGGACTGAACTAAGAGTTTGGAAATGTCTATGCAAGATATTTAGTAAGTTTAAAATAGAAAATGAGGTTATTGTAGGTGTATAATAGTAAAATAAAAGGGTTGATTCATAAGATAAGATGCAAGTGTGAGAGGATGGTGAATTTGGACCTTATTTGAATGCTCAAGTCATGTGGGATAAATGTGTATCAAGGTTATCATTATCAAGTACTAAAGATCAAATTTTAGCATCTAAACCTTTATTTAGCTCTTTTATATAGACACTTAGTTTATTCTAAGGTTATTCATTATCTTCATCATTAATTTTAGTTCAATGTTTACTATTTATCATGATACTTTTGTGATGGTTTTTTAAATTTTTTGGTGATAAATGTAATCTAAATAAGATAAAATGATTCATATTTTGTAAAACAACAAAGTTACCTTAAAAATCTGATTTTAAAACAGAGATTGATATTTCAAATACTATTTTTTAAATTGATAAGTGAGAAGAGAGGCATATATTTTATTTTTTGATTTAAACTACTCATAACCTGCATCATAGTTTTTGAAAATGTTTTGTTTCTACTTTATGACTGTTCAAATAAGGAAACAAGACCTCAAAACTTGCACATACACTATTTTAAAAGTTAAAATCCCTATGGAAACCTATATGATGTAGGCTCTATTAGTACTATTTAGGTTTAATGTACTAGTCTAGGCCACCTCAGATTTTTGTGCTTGCACATATATATATATGACTTACGTGTATTTGAATTCCCTTGGACCTATACACAGATACTTGAGTTATTTCTCCTTTCTTAGAAACATTATATTCACTTTTGGCACATGATTGACTTGAAAAAGATGGTTATAAACATGGGTTATGATGAATCCAATAAAGGGAACTCATCTAATATAGTATTATCCATAAATCCTTCTATTTCAATCATTATTATACCTTGTTTTCATCCCTATTTATAACTTTGTTGCACATATTTACTATTGTGGTAATTAGTACATGAATTCTAAATAAAGAAGTATGATTTAATGATTTTATTATTTGGATTTAATAATGCTAGATTGAATAATTAATAAGATAATTTTAGGTTTCCAAACTAAAATAAAACATTTAAGAAGCATGCAACTTGTATTATCTATCCAAACCTGGTAACATCTACCCAGTAGTTTCCTATAGAATTTACAATAGAACATGTAACATCTATTATATTGTAGCATGTAGTATATATTTTGTTCTTGTAGTATCTATTATAAAACACAAAATATTATAGCCTATATTATGTTTCTATAACATCTATTTAGAAACACATACTTCTAATAACATCTTTTCTTGTAGCATCTATTCTAGCTTGGAACATCTACACAAATTTTTTGTAGCCACTATTTTTCATTGGTAACAAATTGGTAGTTTAGAGAAAGACCTAATCCATAATTTATGGAGTAATTATAGTGCCTTGAATATAGGGAGGAATAATTCACTTAATTGAATCCTTCTCTCTTCATTACACAAATTATTCTCATATGTATTATTTTGTTATAAACATAACTACTATTGTTATTTATGGTATTTGGGTGAAACCATAGATTTTTGGTTGCAACCTCTTAGATTTTATATCCTCTAAAAAAAGAACTTATCTATCCTATATAAATGGAGAAGCTTGGGTTTAAAAATAGAGTTAGTCAAGAGTTAACTAATAATTTAGTCAATAGAATAGTTGGAAGGTTAGCAAGTGTGAGCATAGTATTTTTGTAATTTTGCTATAACAAACTTATCAATGGAATAAATTCAAGTTGAAGTAACTCATATTTATTAAGAAGGAGAGGAGTCAAGATCCAATCTAATTGAGGTAGGTCCCACTCGTGCGGGTTGGTAGACTGATTCTTTGTTCATTAACTTAGTCTATTTATGCATTGTTTTTATGTATTTATTATCATTTGCTTAATTGTTATAATGTGTGTGATTTGATTTTATGCATGGTTTTCTTTATAATCATATTTAATTATGTTCATTTAATCCATTAATATTGGGAAGCTTCTAACATGACATTTGTATTACCATCCAAATAGCTCTAATTTCCCTTTCATGCAAGTGTGCTTTCAATTCGTGTAATTCCTCTTTTGCAAGTATGTTTTAATTATGCAAGGATTAGGATGCCAAAAATCAAGAGAGACTATTATTTCACATATACTTCTAAAACCTTGTCAAGTTTAACACACCATAGGTTGAAAATTAGTGAAGGTAGAAGATTTCATAATCCAAGTGGCTTCTTTCAATTGATAGGGTTGTACGTATAAATATTAGTCTACATCAATTTAATTGGTGGTTAAATTCTACTTATAAAGTTGGATAACCCCAACTACTTCTTGTTGAGTGATTGAGAATTTCCTAATTTTTAATAATTTAAAGAGGACTCAAACTACACATAGTTCTCCCTCCTACGTGCGTTGGTGCACCATCGTAATCATACTAGATTGTAATGCAACATCTAACTTTTGATACTTGACAACATGGAATTATGACCTTGCATTTGTGTTTAGACTTAGATCTAGGAATACTTCTTTTATGGGTTTCTATATGTGTATGCTTCTATGATAATATCTCAAGAGAGTGCCGATATATTTCTCAAGTTTGATAGGATTTACCAAGATGAGTGTTATATATGTATGTATATAATCTTAATTTCTATGTATATATGAGTCTTTGAGATTCCCCCCCATAATGAACCCAAACATGTCTATATTGACCTAATGGAGGCATCTTAATTTGAAAATTAGAAATTAAGGGGTCCTAGACACTATTTGTAGAGGTAGACACTTGTGACAAAATGTAAGCATTTGACTATTAACAACACTATCTTGATAAAGAAAACAAGTGATCTAAAATATGGCAACATGCTACCTAAGATTGTGAAGCATTACTGCACATACTAGGGTGATTCTAAATATATATATTAGTGAATTTCATAAGCCAAGATAATGGATCTGTAGATAGATAGGGGAAAGTGTGCATAAGAGTCAAAGGTGTACATGCAAGTACACTTATGTGAAGATGTGTCAAAATTGATGTTGTAAAGTGTCTAATATCAAATTTATGTGTCTACAAATACCCCTATTTAGTCTAGTATTGAAAATGATAGATTAAAAGCATAAAAAAAATAAATTTTGTACATTTTTAATCACACTTGATATTAACATGTATTTCCAAAATTTATAGCTTGCTCCAGTCAAAAACCTACAAGGAAATATATATAGATCAATATCTACTTATGCTAGAAAATCATAGATAACTAGATTATTGAATGGTTTAAAATTAAAAAGTCACTGAATGAATACAACTAAGGGTAATTGAACCAAGTTTCCACTTCTATGGATAATTCCATGGGGTGATTATACCCCAAGGAGATGCAACTACTAAAATCATGTGTTGAGTGTTAATGCCTCAACCACCATTGGAGATGGAGAAGTAATGGAAGTTAAACACTCTAGAGACCTCTATTTCACCCCTATGAATATTATCAAAACTCATTTGTGGCACTATAAAATGAATTCGTATGTAGAGGTAAAACACTAAAAAAGGTTTGTATGTAAACTAAAACTTTGAAATAACCACTATATGCAGATTTTAGACCCAAAGTTCTTACATATCACCATCAATCCTCATAACACATAATATAGATATATAAATTTGTTTGGATGAAAAAAATTCATGACCCAAACATGATCTGTCTATACCTTAAAATGATATAGAATAACATAATCTATCTATCAATGTGCTCAATCTGTTATATTTGATAAAATCTACTCAATCTAACCCATATAATACGTCTCATAATGTCATAGAATTTGTAAATTATTCCTCAAAATCAAGTAGAATTTCCCACATATGCCTCAACCTACTCAATATATCCTATATGAGTCACATAATCTATCCCAAAGTATGAACTATTTATCTGTCATGGCTTGAATCTCTAAGACATGCCCACTATATTCCCCCTTTTAAAGTGAGGGACAGAGCCTGTGAATCACTCATATCAAAAGAAAGAGTTATGTGCATCATGTGTTATATAGAAATATGTAATTATGTAAAGTATGTATACAAACATTATAACATATTCCATCATATAAACATTGGGTCATTCAAGCATGTATGCAACATGTAATCAAAAGAAATGGGAAAATAAGTGTCATGTCAAGTAGATATAATAATTGGGCACATAATAATATGCATGATAAAATTCATGTCATTGGACACAATATAAAAATGTTTAGTAGTGGTGACAACACCAAAATCACTAATAACCATACATGTATCCATACACACACACACACAATATCATGATCATGAAGCACATAGGCACTCAAGACATGACTCAGATTTGACTTGATTTTAACCAAACATGGAAAATATGGCCATGACATGGACTAGATAATCCTATGACATGACCAATGCATGATGTGACAAGACACAGTCAATGCACATGTAGAACATGAAATATAAAACAAATTAATTACCATATAATGTAATAATCATTAAAATCAAGTACACATGAAACAATTAATGTCACTCCACATAATCAATTAATGTCATCATTTAATATAAAAAATAGAATATACATAAGAAATAGTACCCTAAGAGAAAGCCATGCAAAATAGTCTACGTATATCAATATGATCAATAGAATGGTAGAGAAATATATAACCTAAAAAGTGTGAAAACATGCCCCTAGTGTAGGCATGCCCTTAATGTATAAAGGTGGCCTCTAGGTGTAATAAATGTCTTGCATCTGTAAGACCATGTATCATATGTAACCATTATGTCTTACATCCCACTCATGTATACCATGAAAAACATGTAAACTAGTAGATAATTCCATGTACAAGTCTTGATTTTGGATATATTTATTCTATATTTTTGAAAATTTTATTAGATTTTTGAGTTTTAACAAACTAATGATCCCATTAAGGGGATGCTCACATGTAAGACCTAGATCAATTAGTGGAGTAACATATGTATCAATATCTAAATTAAAGAAGTGATCATGCTCTATAAAATATCCAACATCATGATCATAGTCAATTTGATCATGTATATGTGTAGTCATGTAAAATATGAAATTATACAAATTCAAGTATGGCTAAGACACCTAATCTATAGGTCCTCTTATTGGCTCACATGACCCTTCTAGGATACTTATTTCACTGATTCCCAATCATTTGTAACTTCCCAGACTTATCTTTTTGAGACCTAGGCAACCCTCTCAAGCCTAGATCCATCCCCCTAGGTCTCATCCCTTTAGGAAAATAGTGCCCAAATAGGATAGGATCCCCAAAAATTAGGGTGTTCTATTTTTGGTGCTATTATCCAAGCTCATCTTTGCCTCAAATGATTAGATTTTCTTGGATCTTTATCTTTTTCCCTATTAGCCTCACATGAATTCATTTAACCCATGATCATTAGTTTCCATATAAAAGGCCATTAAAAGTCCATTTAGAAGGGTGGGCACTCATTTACAACAGAGATTCAAGAATACAAGCAATCACATTTGAACACTCTTCCATTCTTTGCACATAGCCTTCCAACATTATTTAAAGCCTACTCAAGTCATTACACCAATCCCAAGATAGCAAAAACACATCCAATTTTACATTCTACTTGCATTGATCATACACAAATTACACCAAGTACTTCAATGGGAGAACTAAATTAGTTTGATCCCTCTTCAGAGTATTGGTATGTAGGTAGTGTGCTGACACATGGGGTGTGAAGTGTATCCAACATATCTTTTACACACTCACCCCTTCTCTCTCTTTCCCAATTTTGCTTTCAAATTCAAGCACCAAGATCTCCTAAGGGTTTTGAATATTAAAATAGGTACATAACAAGCTTTATAAGGTACTAAACTGTAAAATTTTAGTGATAGGGTAACACAGGCATTCCAAATAGAACCCATAAAGCTTTCAAACTTAGGATAATAACACCAAAATAAGACTACAATGCTAGATAGTAGGGTGTCCTATTTTTTGTGCTCTTTTTCAATCAAGAAACAAAGTCTGTAGGCCTCTTTTCAACTGTTTCTCAGTCCTACTCCTCCAATATCAAACCTTGTCTCAGTTCAGATTAACTAGAATAAGCTAAGTTTTTATCTCTCTCACTTCCTACTATATTTGAAAAAAGGTAAAAATACAATCTATTTACACAAATTAGTAGGTTAATTCTTAGATATTTATTTGTTGATTTACTTGCTCATCCCCCTTTATTATCTAGGAATATAACTCTAATATTTCAAAAACAATAAAACATTTGGTGAACCTGACTTTGATTTTTGTAAAAAAACCTTAGAAACCTTAGGGATAATTATTTTTTATTTTTTTCAATATTTTCCTATTTTTTCTTGAATTTAAAAATAAAAAAACTACAAATCAATTTCAATATTTTCAATAAATTCACTCAAACACTAGTTTGCACATATTAGGTGTTATTTTCATACAAACACTTTTAAACCACTAGGAAAAATATATTGTTAATTTTATAAATATTTTTAGATTTTTCCTAAAATTTTCAAGAAAAATTATACAAATTGTCTAAAATTTTCAAATTATTACACTAATTTTGAAAAAATTCATTAAAAACCCTAGTTATATCAACTAGTTCCCAGTTATTTTTCCAAAATTTTCCAATCATTTCTACATTTTTAGTTGAAAATCTAATTTATAAAATCAATTTCAAATTCAAAAGTTCATAGTATTTTGCAAATAATATTTATAAAAAATCCCTAGTTGCATATACTAGTACCTACTTGCTTTTGAGGTATCACCTTACATGCTTAGGAGCTCTGTATCCTTTTTATGCATATTACAGTTCCTTGTTTAGATTATATCATCTTAATCTTTTCTACTATTATCCAAGTTATTTTCCTTATGCCACCTAAGTTCCTTACATCTTTTCCTTCATGATGAAGTGCAAGACTTGGTGGCAACCTCCTGAATTCACCTATATTCCTACAACTTAACCATATACCATGGATAAACAACCAACTTAGGTTCTAATCATAGATTCTACACATCCAGATTACACCAATTTAAATAAGGATAATTTTGACAAAGAGTAGTATTAAAATAACAATGATGATGTACACATCGATGCTCATGCTCCACCATATTGGACTACTGATCCACATCCACCCATTGTTGAGAATGATGTACTCAAAAAAGATTTGATTTTAAATTTTTTTAGATAAATACTTAAGGAACAACCTAAATATCACACACTAATTTTTCAATCTATCATGGAAATTAAAAATGCTAAACAAGTTGAGTCTTCCATCCCCATAGAGCAACTAGTTGAGAATGACACTATGGGGGAAACTATGTCTCAACCACCCCTGTAGTATCCCAACCTTCTTCTATGCCACCAACTATATCTAGTGCATCCATATATCTTGAGGATCTAATATCTTTAATCCAAGGTGTAACATCTTGAGAAAGGTACCAATAGACCCACACATGCTTTGGATTCTTTTGATCTTCTGCATACACCATTGGTACGCCACATTGATTCTACACCCTTACCATAAGGATTTGTTTAACCAAAGATTACTCTTTATGATGGCAAGGGTGATCCAGAGACACATTTAAGAGCTTTTCATGTAGCATTTTTGGATTATATACCCAATGAATGGATACTTAACAAAATTTTACCATGAAGACTAAAGGATTATGCCTTACAATGGTTTTATAGTCTACCAAATCAATTGGCCATGACATTCAATCCTTCATAAAATATGTTCTTAGCACATTTCAGTATCAACATTGGTGATAAGGTTTCATATGCATCAATTCCACAACATAAACAAAGGTCAAATGAGCCTCTCACAGATTATGTTCTTAGATACAAGACTATTTTGACTAAGTTAAATAGCCCTATCACTGATCAAGAGATACATGACATCTTCAAACAAAGCCTTCTAATAACACTCCATGAATCTATTCTATTCAAAAGATTCTCTTCCCTCACTAAATTGTGTCATACACTCAAAGGAAGAGAAGTCAAGCTAATTTCAATGGGCAAACTTAAGTATTCAAGTATCCCAGACACAACTAATAAGAGTAATAAAAAAGTCCCATACAAGGTCAAAATCAATGACAATAAGAATCAAAATCAACCAATAGTTAATGTGGCTTCTGAGCCCCCTCAGTGTGTGGTTCTATCAACACCTCGTTATCATGCATTTACCAATCTATCAGTTTCTCTAGCTAGAGTTTTACAATAGTTATTAGAATGTAACATTATAACTCTCCTTCCTATTCAAGAAGAAAATCTAGTAAATCCTCTTCCATAGGTATATGGTCAGCGTACATTTTGTGATTTTCATAGGGCACCAAGCTATACAACTAATAGATGCATCAGTTTGTGACATAAGATACATGATTTGATTGATGATAATATACTTGATCTAGGCACTTCAGTTGAGCCTCCAAAGTCAAAAACAACATAGGATAAAGCTTTGAATTTTTTTTAGATGCATTTCCATAACATTATAAATAAGAGAAAGGGGACACATCAGGTGTTCACCATACATACAAGGCACCTTTAGTTGAGTTACATCCTTTGAGTGGTATGATAGGGGTGTATGAGTCTAGAGTTCTAGCCATGCCTTTGATATATTTTTTAAATCATGAGATTTTGGAGGACAATACAAGTTATAATGCACTATTTATTAGAGTAGTTATTCATAATAAACATATTTGTAGTGTACTCATCGATAATGGTTCCAGTATTAACATGTACACTTTCACAGTTCTATAACATTTGGGTTATTTAGAGTAGGATATCACTCTGATAGACATAGTTATTAGTGGTTTTAGTGGGCATATACAGAGTTCATTAAGAAAGATAGTACTTCCATTATAGGTTGGTCCTACATATATGGCCACACAATTCACCATAGTTCCCAATGTAGGAGTTTTTGACATATTATTTAGTCAACCATGGATTTAAAAAATTAGGGTAATACCTTCTACATTTCATAGATGCATGAAGTTCATTCATTCTAATCAAGTTATTATATTTGGTAGTGTTCCTTATGAGTCACCACTCCCCACTTTAGAGCCATCTACTAGCTTACAATCACCAATTCCATTTCTTCCACCTATTTTAGTTTCCATTCTAGTTTTAGTTTAGCTTCCTTATTCAGAGTCAGACATAGTTACAACATCCATCACCAATACTGAGGGTAACCCATAGTTATAGGATTCTAGATAGATTCTAGCTATAATGTTCACACCTCAAGTAGTTATATTATGGTTTCATATAAATGTATAGAGAGCACTTATTCACAGAGTTTCTTCTCCTACTTTTATATGGGTCCCTAAGAGCCCTATAGTTGCATCCACTTCTTAGAGTCATAAGGGGACCCCAAATTTAGTTTTCACTTTAGATATTTTAGTGCAGTTACAATATGTATAGATTTTAATTTCACAATATGAGACACTCCATCATGCCTCATGATCATGCACAATCCCATTATTTGATATAGGACACCATGACAGGGGGTCTCATTTGAGACTCATCAATTAGTATTATTTATTTCCAACACTGATTATACATAAACTCTCTTGCTATATTGTACATAGTTCACATATTTTCAAAAATACAAAAACAATATAACACTTCAAAATATAAAAACATTCAAAAATTGCAAAAATGCCAAAAACATTTTTTGATATTATGCATCATCCATGTTTACATTACTACTATCATGCTAGGACTTACATTTGCTATTTGATGCTATTGTATGTTGATTTATCTACATTACCATGCTTCACTTGATCTTATTTGAGTGTGTGTAGTAACATTTAGCTATTTGATTTCTTCATTTTACCCATTGAAAGGGCATTCCTACATTCTACATTTGAGACACACATAAATATACATACCCACTGGGGGAATCTTTTACATGACTACACCATCTAGGTTATGTCATTTCTACACTACACACTCTAAGTTATCATAGTGATGCACATTCCTTACTAGATTACATAGATTAATACATTGATATTTCACTAGTACCTAACACTTGTGTATTTATTGGCATATACCTAGTCTTATACTACACATGTTTTGCATGCTTTCACATTTGATTTGATTAGTTAGATGTGTTTGTATCTTCTAGTTATTACTCTTGCTTTCATTCCTTGGTTAACATAGCTTATGTGATTACATCTCCAGTTCCAGCTTGTCTTTTGTTTGTGCCTTAGAACATCTACCAATGTCCTTTACCCCTATTCATGTGTGTGCCTTAGGACATTTGCCAATGTCCTCTATTTTATATCTTTCATGTGCTTATGGTCCTTTTTCTAAATTTTCTTGTTCACTTGTATGTGTATATGGAATTTGAACATGCCTTCCATGCTTATCTTCTAGTTTGAGTGACGTGTGCATGTCCTTTATTTGTGTGGCCCCTTGGTCACCCTTATATGATTCTTGATTCTTGATTTTTATGCTTGTTTTATTATTTTGTCCTCACTATGTGCAATGCCATGATTCCAATCATGTATTTATCTTACTTCTTGCATGCCATGATGGACATCATGTTCCATCCCTCCATGCTTACTAACAAACTAACAACTAACAACTAATATCTAACGTTATCAGTCCAATTCAGTATCATGTATATGATCTTACGTTTTTATATCTATCTAGGAATACTCTTGTTGATCTAACAATATATCAATTCAAATATTTCTATATCTTGAAACATCTTGTCAAATATTTAATGCTATATCTTGCACCTATACAACTTAACACACTTGTAGGACTTCTTTTCTTCTGAGGGAAGTCATGGTAGGTTCATCATTCCTACTGTCAGAAGAGGGAGTATAAAATAGGGGTTTTTCATAGATATCAAACCTCCTAATAATCAAAACAACATTTATAACACTTAGTACATAATCTAGAGGTCAAATCGATCAAACTAGAGCAAAAAAAACAATGATAATTTTAGATCAGTAGTTAGTTTTCACACTAGAAAATAATGATATAAATGGATAGTAACACCAAACACAGGGGTGCCCACATTTTAAAACTCCTATCTAGGCAATAAAACACTTAGGGTTTTCATAAATAGGCAAAAAATTTAGTTTAGGGATAGTTTTTGCACTTCTAGATCAGTCAAATTCAATAGTTTCAGTATAGTTTTCTTAGATATAGTGGGTTATCATGTGAAACATGATGATTCTCACTTTAAGTTTAGATTAGGTAGTTGGCATGACTTATAAATCAGAATCCATGTTTTAGACATCAATAATTGGGGGCAATGTGCATGACACATTGAACTTCTTTCCTTTTCAAGTTTAGTTTATTCCAAGCATTCTTAGTAGTTATATGCCTTACTCTATCTACAGGTGGTTGGCATCACATTTGAGTTAAAATTTCATACAAGTTTAGATTTTTGAGTACCCAAGTTCTTGAGTTGGATTTCACATAAGAATTTTGCATCAATTTTAGAGAGGCTTTTATACAAGCCCAACCTCTATCATTTAAAATGGCTAAGAGTGGCCTAGTTTCTTACACACATTCAGGTTATCCATGCCACATTATCATATTTATATCACATCCATGGGATCCATGAGCCATCTCATATGACATCTATTCTATACTGGTATCAATTCATAGATTCACTTCATGGGGTAATGATGGAGCCAAAGGTCTAGCTAACCTTTGTATTCTTGAGCCACCTATTCAAAGGGATTGGACACACAGTCTAGACATCAATTAGCACACACATGATTTATTAACTTCACATAGTTGGTGATGATGGAGACAAAGGGGTAGCCTTTGCATTCTTGAGCCACATTTTGGGGAATTGAGTACTCAGCTCCATTCATGATATTACTCTTGATTCAACACATACTCAACACAATCTAGCATCACAATATGTTTTATATTGGTTCACATACCTGGTGAGGTGTATTCATTCCTTTCTCTTCCTCTTACTTAGTGTTGTCCATTCTTATTTTAGATATAACATATCTAGTAAGAATTAATCTACTTTATGTTTTTATTTTTAGATTCATACTTCACAACATGCTCTCTCTAGGCACATCTAGCATCACATAGCTTCATAAGCTTCATCCTTATAGGTAAGTTCAGATATGCTTTCTATTTTTCCTTTATCCTAGTATTTCACTTTACTACATCATTAGAATAAATGGGTGGGGGTAAATGTATACATGTAAAATGTGAAATTGTACAACATAAAGTATGGCTAAGACACCTAATCCATAGGTCCTCCTGTTGGCTTGTACAACCCTTTTAGGCTACTTCTTTCACCAATTCCCAATCATCCATAGCTTCCTAAACTTAATTTTTTGAGACCTAGGCAACACTCTGAAGCCTAAATCCATCCCCCCAAGTCTCATCCCCTTAGGACAATAACACCCAAATAGGATAAAAGCATAATAATTTAGGGTGTCCTATTTTTGACACTATTGTCCTAGCTCATCTTTGCCTCAAATAGTTAGATTTTCTTGGATTCTTATCTTTTTCCCTATCAGCCTAACACAAATTCATTTAACCCATGATCATTATTTTCCATATAAAATTCCATTTATAAGGGTGGACACTCATTTACAAGAGAGACACAAGAATACAAGCAAGTACACTTGAGCACCCTTCCTCATTCTTTGCACACAACCTTCCAACATTATTTCAATCCTACTTAAGTCATTACACCAATCCCTATCCAACTAAAGAACATCCAAATTTACATTCTAGTTGTATTGACCATACAAAAATTACACCAAGCACTTCAATGGGAGAACTACATTAGGTTGATTCCTCTTCAGAGCATTGGTATGTAGGCATTGTTCCCACATACAGGGTGTGAAGTGCATCTATCATATCCTTTACACACTAACCCCTTCTCTTTATTTCCCAAGTTTAAATTCAATTTCAAGCACCAAGAGCTCCTAAGGGTTTTAAAGATTAAAATAGACACACAATAAGCTCTGCAAGGTCTTAAACCCTAAAATTTTAGTGATAGGGTAACACATGCATTTTGAATAGAACCCACATTTTTTTAAAACTTAGGACAATAGTGCTAAAATAAGACTAAAACACTAGATAATAGGGTGTCCTATTTTTGATGCTCCTATCCAATCAAGAAATGAAGTCTAGAGGTCTATTTATGATTGTTTCTTATTCTTGCTCCTCCAGTATCAGACCTTGTCTCAGTCCAAATCAGCTAGAATAAGCTAAGTTATAATCTCTCTCTCTCCTTACTATATTTAGAAAATGAAAAAAATACAATCTATGTACACAAATTAGTAGGTTAATTCTTTCATATTTCTTTACTAATTTAGATTGCTCAACCCCTTTTATTATTTAGGAATATAACTCCAATATTTTAAAAACAATAAAATAATATACTATATTGTATTAGCCATATTTACTATTGGAATTCAATGTATACTAAGAGAACATGCCATATTTCATAGTGGAACACATGTAACAGCTTGTAGATCTATCTTAGGACATGAAAAACTAGGGAACGTTTACTAAACTCAAATATATCTTTAATGTAATGAATGTTGAAACACTAGTATTTGATGATGATCAATTACCTATATTTTATTTCATTTTATAAGATGAGCCTGTATATGTTTTAGTAAAATCAATGGAGTGAATGGCTCTAACTAAATGACATAATCATATGTAATACCCAAAACTTTAACGACTCAATTATGATAAATATGTTTTAAACATCAATGCAATGAAGATGGTATTACACATATCTTATGTATCCATGGGCATCTTAATAACACATTAAATACTATGATATTGGGTAAAAATAAGAACCAAGTATCATATATTTTATGCCCTACCATAAATAGAAACACATTGCCCATGTAGATACTAAAATATGATTTATGTAGTACCTTAGTCTTATACACTTAGCAAATATCCATCATGGTTATACCTTTCAGTTATAGACCTGATCATTATTGAAAGGTTCATGTTCAATATTTATTTATGCCTAAATTTCTTATATTTTAGTTTGACTACTATTCTTATGATGATTGGGCCTTCTATATTGTGTAAAAATCTCTAAATCTGATTATTATCCTTCACTACCAATTTTTGACCTATATCTATTTTTTAGCTTCCTAATAGTTGCATCCCAGGTAAACACTTACATCAATGAAAGTGCCCACTTTTCATACAAAGTGTCTAGTGCCCAAAATTTATCCAATTTACAAATGAAACATATCCTAAAGGTCAGCTTAAGTGCTTTAATGTGAGATATTTTAAAAAGGGATTGACATATGTACAAGATCAAAACTCATTCATTCTTCACCTAGTAAAAATACTGGGAACTAAGAAGGAAACTTATGAAGAAGCACTCAATCAAGCATTCAAGTGAGTAAACCTCCCCTATTCATCCTTATTTTTATATCAGTCATAGAAACAATATTTGGATAAGTCTAAAGCATTCAAAGACTAACAGATGATCCATATTTGCCAAGTTACAAGCTAGGTCATTACATGTATTTAATTATCACACATTACATCCTTATAAACACAAAAATAAACATGTAGGGGATAATTACATAAGTCAAGGCCCTATTTAGATTATTGGATATGTAGGTAGCACCCATTGACAAAGGGGTCCATGTGGCAACTTGACACTGTGAGCCCACTAACCTATTTTTCCCATAGTGATTCTAAGGGTGAGGAAGCTAGGGTTTGATCAGGTGACAAAGAGTAACAACATATGCACATGATTTGATATTAGGAGAAAGGTGATAGAAAACCCAAAGACCCTAGTAAATCACATCTAGTTCTAATCAATATTCTATAAAGGACACATGCTTTGAGATAACCATCTAGATTTGATACAAACATCTGAGGCTATAAAAAGAATATTCCTAGAATATGATGACTGTTCTAAGATCACCTTCCAATCCACTTCTAGCCTATTCTAGGTTAGACCTAAATGAGCACATTAAACCAACTAGGTATCATTGTTCTATATTTTATTGTAATATCTATCAATAGTTGTACTTTATTATTTAGGAATCTTAGTTGTATAAATTCATAATATTATTTATTTGAGTTTATATTAATTAGCTTGTTCATTAGGTTAGTTTAACATC
The DNA here is from genome assembly GCA_037957365.1 of Torreya grandis. Classification (NCBI taxonomy): domain Eukaryota; kingdom Viridiplantae; phylum Streptophyta; class Pinopsida; order Cupressales; family Taxaceae; genus Torreya; species Torreya grandis. The sequence continues at coordinate 286,737 of JARHVA010006074.1, read as the reverse complement.
CTTGTTTAAAATATAATCTAATACTCTTTAACCCTATATATTCCACACATCTAAATTTAGGGTTAAACATTTGGTGAACTTGACCTTTGGTTTCAACCTGTAGATCAACCTAGGGTCTCTTATTTTCATCTGATTTCTTACTTCTAAATTACAAATATTTTAAAATCAAATTTCTTTTTCTTTTTAGGAAATTAATCATGGATGTATGTATCATTTCTTTCCTTTTCCAATGTGTCATAATAACTCTTATTTGTTATGCCCCATACATTTAAAAACCAATCAAAAATATACTCAAGAGAAGTAACATGGGAAAACATAAAACTCCCTTTTACAATTCTTCTTGTAATGATATAGAACCTATGAAATATATCTCTATTACACCCAATAATGTTCAATAATCAATTAATACATATAACATGATTTTAATTTTTTACCTTGTGAAATAATTATTCTATTATAAAGATATATTATATGAGGCATGTGTAAACCCCAAGCACCAAGTGACATAACATTGCCTTCTTTTGTAGATATTATGTAAGATCTAATCCATAATGCAAATCTTATTACCTTTGATTGCAAAGGTTTACCTTCAGAAGATAACATTGACCCATACTTGCCTTTATCGAGGCACATTACTATTCACAATAAAGGAAACTAAAATGAGAAAATGTAACAGATATCAATGAAAAATAATATTAAAAAACACTCAAATGATGTTATCTATAAAATTTCACTTTTTGACTTGTTACACAAGTCTCCCTCATATAAGGGTACTCTTTTGAGAATATTACAAATGACAACCTTGATGAATAATGTAGAGCCACCATATGTGGCCTCTATGTTTAAATCTATCAAATAGACCAAGCATAATATTTCTCTTGAAAATAAGGATTTACCATACCTACATACCAATCAAAGCAATTTACCTACAATCTATTCACATATATGTTCATTGAAATACTGATGCAAAGGTTGCAACATAACACAAAATGTTGGGAAATAGTCTTTACAGTGGGGTAAAATTAGTATATTGTTATTTTTTTGTTATTATTAGGAATTGAATTCCCTTAGGTTTATTGTTACCTATGTCTATTACTAGGTTACTTGTTATTAGTCCTCCCTATTTATTAGGAGGTGGTTGTGCTATTTCTATGGCTGTATAATATCCAGATGTATTGTTCAAATATAAGAAGGAAATATTATTGTGTGTGATTAAAATATATCTCTATTCAACTCTCTATTATGGATCACATGAGTTAAATCTTATATAATCTCCTTTAATACTTATCATTGGTATTAGAGTGGGTATGGGTTAGATAAGAGCTACAAATCCAAGAGTAGTTATTTGGTTTATGAATTAGAAATTAGTGTCTCATAGCTAATAGTAACACACTGATCCTCCTATGGCATGTGGGCTATTGGAGCATGTACCTTGGGCATTTAGTTCTTTAGCAAATGGATTATTGTGATCTACATATGTTTTTTGATCTGCTACATCTTTAGTTCTAAGTTAGATTAAAGTCACCTAGTGTTTATTTTTTTGAGAGACATTTCTTTTCTAGACTAGAAGTAATAAACAATGGATGTTTTTCCATTTTAACCTCTATTCATGCGTAGATATGATATATATTTATCTCTATTGGGTGTGTAAATATTTACCTAGTTGCTTTTTTCACTCTTGTATATGAAGTAGTGTAACATATTAGCCCATGTATATGAAAAAATCAAGGCAAATCTACTGTATTAATTTATGAGTATCCAATTTTTTTAGTCACATGGTCCATGAAATTACTATCATTTGTATATCATAATTCATATTGACTTTACTCAGTTATGTTGTAATGAGCTTGCATCTATCATTTAGTATTTACTTGTATTCTTGCTTAGACTCAAGCTATACATTTCCTAATGGATCCGAAGTGAATTACTTCCATGAAATTTTATAAAATCCAAAAATCTTGAAAGTGCCATGTGATACTAAGGAGGAATAATTTGACAACATTTTCTAACATTTATACTTTGAAAGACTGTCACTGATCTACATAATAGTGAATCATAGATCTTTCTCTAAGCATTTATATCTACCATTTTAGTGAATTTTTGATAGTCTTCTATGGAAGGATCTATGATAGAGCTGGGTCAAATAACTCTCCTCAATTCACCTTTCATCTCATTTTTCAAATGACCATTGCACAACCCACAACTTTATGATATGGTTTGTTAATTATCTTTAGGTTTAAAAAAAAAAATGTCTTTATTTTTAATAGTTGAAGAGTGAAATTTATTGGTTATGTCAAAAAGTTTATCATAGGTGTTTAAGTATTTCTATAAAGAGTCTTATTCAAAGTTCATTATACCATGGTCAATACATCATAATATAAATGTATAGTCTTTTAGGTGATTTTATGGTTGAGTGCCTAATCACTTATTTGTGTCATCCAACATCTATTTTTAGAGTCAGTGTAAAAATGTGTCAACAAATTAATTTATCAATGAGTGTTTTTTATTAATTTAAGTTTTAAAAATACAAAGTATCAAAGTAATCTTTGAGTCATTTTTAAAGCGTGTCATTTTTTGTCAAAAGATCATTATAAAATGAGTGAAAGTTTAGAGTCTTTTATGTCAAAAAATGAGTCAAAAGTTCATTTTTACCTTAGTAAAGTATATTGAGTCATATTGTCAAGTCAAAAAATCCAACCTTGTAAAGGATGTATTATCAAGAAAACCCGATGTCCTGAGTTGAAAGCATCAGTTATGTGTGTGTGTGAGTCTTATCATAAAAAATGACATACAAACATTAAGCTTGATTGACACATCAGCTAAATAAGTAGCAAATATTAAAAGCCAAAGGAATTAGATGATGAAGGTGATTAAAGCCTCTTGTTAGTCACCAATTATGGGGCCCAGATGATATGGTGACATCTTTTGTGTGGTGTTTTTTTAATTTTTTAGTGTGGTTTGTTTTTCACCAAATCGACTAATGCCAAGGACAATTTTTCAGTGGCAATGAAAATTATCTATGCTATTTTTTTTAGGTTAAAATAAACATTAACAGAGGCTATATAAAATGACAACAGGGATTTATTCCTCATAATATTTTATTTTCTAGTATTATATTTTGTGAAAAATAAAAGATTGTCTTCATTTCTTTATTGATTTGGAAAAAATGAGAGTGTAGATATCATGGAATGTGGAAATAGTTATATAGGAGGGAAACTAACTATAAAAATACTTTGATTGTAGAGATCTTATAACTTCCATAATTCTTTATAAAGATGATTGGATAATAAAACATATGTTTCATTAACTTAGAGTAAATGTAGGATGTGTTCTTTGCATAGTAGTGGTCATATGCAACAAGATCTAGATAATAAGATTCAGAAAATATTATGTAGATATAAAAGTATGCATTGGCATACAATTCTATTCCTAGTTCTTGAAGATGTACTTTCTCCCATGTAAAAACTAAGGCGGGGGAATGTTGGGAAATAGTCTTTACATTGGGATAAAATTATTATATTGTTATGTGTTTGTTATTATTGGGAATTGTATTCTCATAGGTTTATTATTACCCATGTTTATTACTGGGTTAGTTGTTATTAGTCCTCCCTATTTATTAGGAGGTTGTTGTGTTATCTCTATGGTTATATAATATCCAAATTTATTATTTGAATATAATAAGGAAATATTATTTTATATGATTAAACTATCTCTCTGTTTGGCTCTCTATTATGGATCACATGAGATAAATCTTGTATAAGCTCCTCTAATACTTATTATAAGAACATTGAATAATACCATATCAAATAAATATAAGTGGTTCCTCTCATCTAATGAGCTTAAAATACAATTTACATGATTACTAATGTCTCTAGTTTATTTAATTTAGAAGCTTATGGACCATCATCTCATATCTCTCCTTTCTGCCATAGAGCTTGATATGAATTGACCTATACCAAAAAGATATGATACTAACACATAATATGATTATCACCAAGGCCCCAAACATTATATGAATATATGTTACACCTCAAAACATAAAATCCAAGATCTCATTGATAACTAACAACTTACATTTGATAATCCTCCCAAGGATTTGAGTCCACAACTTGGTGATCATCAAAATAAAAAATAACCTTTGTAAGATCATTATAATAAAATATAGAAGTATAAATGGTATATGATACACACCCATAACAAATAATTTAGGTTGAACAAATAAAAAAAATCCATGCCAACAATATATAAAAATCACATTATTAATGAGTGGCACTTAATTTTGGCATAACCACATTAATCTTACACAAACAAGAACCAATTACAGTGTAAGATTTTTTCAACAACTTGGATTTAATCTAAAAGACTTTAACATAAATGAAGTTAGAAAGACTCATTGGGAAACATAATAATATCAATTTATTGTGGTCTTAAATTGATTTAAACAAGAGTTTGGGTTATGTGATAAAAATATTAATATGCATTCACAGTAGGATCCTTTTTGTTATACTAGACAAAATCAAAAGTTTACAGAAATCAGCAAGGTATCTCCTATTCTCATGAGGGCAGATTGATCCATATAACCCATGATAGTAATTTTTCTTCTACTTTATAAGTCAATAATGAGGAGAAATATGCCATGCATAATTTTCACCTATAAAAATATTGGAAGCACAATGATTGAGATGGGGGTGAATCAATCTTCAAAACATTCATTCAATTCAACTTAACAGTCATGAACTATTCATATAATTACATAGATCTTAGCAAGCATAAGTAACCATACAAGAGCATGAAACAAGATAACACATCAAATATGTGGGAAAAAGTCAAAGAGAATAAAAAACATTGATTTTTTTAAATGTACTAATTTTTTATAAGACAAAAACCAATATTTAGTGAAGCACCAACTTCACATGGAACACCAAACCCAACTAGCTAAGCACCAATCCAGCTAGGCTTTAACAAGCACCCACTTGCAAGGAGACACCAACCCCCTAGATGAATCAGCACCAAATCAACCACCTAATTTATTTTATCACCTTTAGAAAAATATTTTTCTCAACCAATAGATGATGACCACCTCTTTATCTCTTCACATTCTTATCCCTCTCGAATTGCCTTCTAGGCCTCTTTGCTCATCTAGGTCTCTTCAAGACTTATTAGGTTATATGACCTTGATATTCATAATAAAACCTTATATTAGATATTAATTAATATATCTCTACACCCATATGATGGTATAAATTACCTATTTCTTCTCCTCATGTGATTTTTCATTAGCTTGCCCTCTCTTCACACAAATAGGCCTAAAACTGCCTTGTATATATGCAATCCTCTTGGTCATATACCTCTTGGTAGGCCATATACATTTGAAAACTTATATTATCCTTTAAATATGTCTTATAACATATTTTTAACATGAAATAAATAATACATTAGGTCAGCCATAACTTAATAGACCAAATCCTATTTTAGGCCTTAAGGAGACCTAATTCAATTAGTCTTACTTTGGCAACTCATTTCCTCATGACCCCTTGAAATAAGATATAGTTCATTGAAAAAAAAGATAATTTAAAAAATTAATAAAATATACCTTATCCAACTTAAATTTAATTCCACAACACCTTTTAAGTCTAACCACCACTTGGACCCCTTCTCAAAACACTGTTCACATTAGGCCTTCATACACACTTAAAGTCTATATAGAAAAACTAAAGCATAAACACAAATTTATAAAATAAAAATAGAAATAAATCACATATTCAGAAACCTAATTACCTCAAGGTCATTAAAAACTTCCTTATATACTTTAACTTAGGGTATACAATCTCAAACTCTTCTCTGTAAAATGCTCACTCTAAACTGCCAACTAGCCTTAAAACATAGTCATGGAAAGTTGAACTTATGACACATAAAAGAACATAATAAAAGAATTCAAATGAATCAAAATGATCTTGAAATTTTTTCATAATGACCTAAAAATAAAATATCATAGTCTCTAATGGAAACTAATAGTCTTACAGACCAATTTGTTGACCTTCTCTTTCACATACCTCACTCAGCCAGACAAGCCATTTTGGATTCAACATTTTCAATACCTTAAATAACTACAAAAACTTATAAAAATCATGAATAACACATAAAAGTATCAATTTTTTTTTCATGCACTTAGATCCATCACTCTTTCATGAAATCACACCAAAATCCACCTTTTCATACTGCCTAGGCTTTGCACTATTTTTATTCCTTAGGCCTACTAGCAACTAGCCAACTTGGATAACCAATTTTACACACTTGAGGGATAGAAATTGTCCATAAAAATTCATGGACACAAACTAAAATTCTTATACTTTATCCTTGATCTATTTAGTAACTTTGAGTTGGTCAATTCTGACTGCTACAATAAATCTCTAAGAAATAAGGCCTTTCCTAAAGGGTCTACTCAGTTGCCTAAAAACTCAATCACACTTGGAGATGATTGGGAGAGTTGAATATAACCTCACATCACTAAAATATCCATACCAATCCATTATGATCACTTTATAACAACCAATTTCATATCAGGTCACTATTAGGGTTCTTTGAGGGTTTAAACCGTCTTCTATTATTAGCAATCATTCATAAAGCTTAGCCCCTCATTACAAAAGGTAATGCCTACAACTTTGATCTAGGACCTTTCCTCATCCACCATGAATATCTTAGGTCCTCATGTAAATTTTTCACATGCCAATAAACACTTGAAAAACCTTTTTGGGTAGACAACTCTTCATCTTGTGCACTTGAGAGACCTTAAAACACTTTTTCAAGCCTAAATGTTCAAAATACCTCAAAATTGGTAAACACACTTGGGACAATATATCACACCACTTAAAATGCTCACATTCTCATTATTGTCTTGAAATCTAAATCTCATACCTCATTCAGTGACCATCTCTCTCTTTGCTCTCTAGACCTTGACCTAAAAACAACATTAGTCATTAAAACTGACCTTTGAATCACTTTATAAGCTCTCAAAACATCATATATATGACATGTAACCTCTTACCATGCCCAAAAACTACCATACATCTTCTCACATTATTGATACCACTCATCTCACCAAGCAACCAAGCCCATGCCTTCATATAAGGTCTCTTTATGCCATGACTAGGCCATGACAAGATTCCTTAAGCTCTTGATACTTAACACAAGGATCTACTTCTTAAGAAATTATCTCATCAAAACAACACTCAACTATCCACTAAAAAACTCTCTTTAATGAACTCATACAAACCTCATTCCAACACTCTTCTTTGTTAAGAACTCAACAACTGACCTTGATCATCCTTTACTAGAGCAACACCAACCTTGGTCATCTTTCACTAGAGCAACATCAACCTTGGTCATCTTTCACTAGAGTAACATCAAACTTGACACAAGCCTTTCAAAAACAAAGACAACACTAAGTAATAACCTTGACCATTGATCACCTTTGAAAACCTCATGTTGATAACTCAATTATCCTTGCTTACTTGGACATCAACCATCACTCATGCATACCTCAAGGATCACTCACCATGCATCTTCACCAGATGCATATAGACATCAATGATAACACACTTTGACATTAATTACATCAGATTGACATTAATAAAAACACTATGCCAGCAATCTTCTCAAGAATTTTTGACATCAATGACAACATCAATGCCAAACCTCAATAATAGGAATAATTCTCAACAATCTTCCCCTTTGTCATTGATGGTAAACATACTCATAAAACTATGGAAACCATCTCCTAGATCTAGATCTTGCATTTTATCACCATTCTAATCTTTCTCCCCCTTTGAAATTAATGACAAATGGTCACCTATAACTATTAAAATCACACTTTCTCCCTTAAGCTGATACTACCTCTTAAAGACACTAGATGACACATAATATTTAGAAACTATAATAACCACACATGGAAACATTCTTTCTTTCAAGAGTGACCTCATTCATGACAAATTTTTATGCACCTAATAATTGATAATTGTACTCTTCCAAATGTCTCTATTCACCTTATACAAAATGCATCTTCACAAGATGCTCCTTGATACCAATCTTGATCACTAATGAATAGAGAAGACAATGCTTCAACAATCTCACCTTGAAGATATCACTCAAGCTAACATAAGAACACTCATATTAATGATTCCATACTTTTTCCATGCCATGACTATACTCAAGCCTCCAAAATCCATATCTAATCTATCTACATCATGACAACCCTTCTTATATTAATCCACTACTCATTAGGTCTATAAAACACACAATTCACTATCTACCAAACTCTTATCTTGTTTGATCACCTTTACCTTACATATCCAGGGCAAACCAAGCATATCAACCTATGATACATGAACTAAAGGCCATCTTCAAATGCCTAGATAAATCACACTTAATTCTTATGAGCATAAAACATCTCTATAATCAATGCTTGTCCACCATGTCTATTAGGTCTATCTACAATCATAGATATTGTTCCAAGGGAACAATCTAGTCCTCCATACCTAAATCTATCATATAATTATGCACTAGATAGTCTCCTACGATGATTGATAAATATAATATAGGGGGTTTGATAACCTTGGGGGGATGAACAAAATTATGGACTTAAATTTGATTAGGAACTTGACTAGGAACCTGACTAAGACTAGGCTTACTACTATTTGTAAATACAGTGTTCAATTTTTAGCTAACTCATTTGTATGAGAAGGCTTAGAGGTTTCTTGCTAGATAATCTCTCTCTATCTAGGAATAGATAAATTATCATACATAGACATAGTGACATTAGCCCTTTTCATATGATCCACAATATTGAAAGGAAAACTAGTACATTTGGATTGCACCTTGGAAGTAGAAGCATCACTTGACACTTGAGTGACATGAGGAAAAAAAGAAGACTTCTATTAATGTCTCTAATGTTGGGGTACTTGTTGAGTTACAAGAGTTTAAACAGTTGTATTTGAAGTGGTTGGATATTGATTGGTTTGTGGAGGTGTTGAAGAATCCATAGGCTGCCCTAAAATGTCATCTAACATTTTCCTCTTAGCCCTTGTATGGACTAAAATTGGTCCATCTAGCCTTTGTGTAGCCTATCCCATGTTTTCTACTACATGTTCAAATATAATCTCCCCTTCTTGAAAATTTATACACATGGTGTCAACTGGTGCATTAACCATGCTTCCTTGTAGTTGAATTTCAGCTTTTGATGATGATATGGTAGGGATATTACCTTGATTCATTAGAGGAACATGTGGTGGAGGAGGTATTATGTCATAGCCTAGGAATGAAGAAGCATGCTACCAATTAGGATCCTGATACATTTCTCCACTTGTAGCCAGTCCCATCTCATTAGACTATCCTCTTGAATACCATCGACCTTATTTTTCAAGGTTATTTTGTGTGGGGACCAAGGCTCTTGAGCTACTTACAACCACTAGGTTATAACCATTATAAGATCTTCCTTGAGTAATCTAACCTTGGGATTACTGATTTGATGGATGAGGGAGTCTATTGTAGGATTGAGTAGGGTATTGGGTTTGGAAGGGACCCTGATGTGGCCTATATGATTTCTATTATTATATCTCTAGAGCCACTAGTTTATTATTTTGTGCCTTCAACAATCTCTCAATCCTTACAAATTTATCCACTTTACCATCATCAAGTTGGGCTTGGTTGTTTAGAGTGGGCAATGGAGTAATGGCAGGTGGGGTTGGTTGAAGCTTAGGAAAAAGTGGCATGAGAGGTCTTGGCATGAGTTTCCCTACTTGTATCAAATAATTTTCTATCCTTATATTTATATCATAAGCCCTAAGTAGATTTATCCCACCCATAGATTGGATCATGACCACAATGTTTGAATTCAATGTTCTCAAATAGTAAAGGAAATCATAATTCTGTGTGGGTTTAATGATGATAGGGATCATATCCCAAGTCTTTTAGAATCTATAGTTAAAATCAACCATTTATTATTGGGGTGCCCTCTTAATTGAGGTAAGTTGTTCTATAAGTGATACATGGTCACTTCTATCCTCAAAATGTTTACATAGGAACCTACCAAACTCATCCCAAGCATTGATGGAGGTAGGAGCTAGACCTCTATACCATTACAGGGCTTTGCCTTTCAAAAATGTGGTTAATAGTCTCATGGTTACATTCTCTTGCATAATATGATGTAACTAACAAAGGTTTGCAATGTCAATAATGTGCTTCATAGGGGTGGTGGAGTTTTCTCCTATTAATTATGGTAGACTCTTTAAAGAGGTAGAAGGGATGTCATCATGTTGCTGAAGGTTAAGAGGGCTACCCCCATTGAAGGGTACAAAAACTTACAATCTAGGCTATGATATCTGCATGGTGGGTGTTGTAATACTTAAAATAATAGGGTGACTAGGAGATGAATAATGTTTTTGGGGATAAGGACCTGTCCTATTGAATCTTAATCTTTTATGTGAAGAAGGATGTAACTAAAAAAATTCAAATAGAATACCTTTATTAACTGACCTTCTAGTTATCTTTAACATGAGAGGTGCTATCTAGATGATACTATAAACTCTACAACTTGGAGAAACTTTTGCTTTTTATGATTATGGACATCCCCCTCTTCTACAAATTCTTCTTCTCAAGTCTTAACCTCAGCTATGCCAAATAGAAAGGGTCCAACTAGGCGTGCCAGAAACTATTAAGGTCTTAGATCACACCCTATCTGAGTAAAGAATTTTTCAGGTCCCTTAATCAAATTTGGTCCAACATGGGGATGACTTAGGCTTTGGGTTACTTAAATTTTGGCAAAACCTCTATATTTTTTTATGAGGCTAGCTCCTCAGATGTAACAATATAGTCCCTTTTACTAGGCCAATGCTATTAGGATGAAAAGGGAGAGAAATACATAAATGAAAATTTATACTAAATGTGGTGATACACCAAATGTTCAAAGATCCACTTTTATCTTAGACACTTATATGATTACTAATGAATTAAATCAAGACAAGGACTGGTCAGATTCTATGACAAGGTTGCAAGCATGAGTATTTTGTATGGAGGCTAAAAAGAGACCTGTGACTTGAAGGACAAAAAGAGATAGGTCTATATAAGGCACTATGGAATCATGAAACTTCAATAAAAATGCCACTATATATCTCTTTACACAACCTATAAGAAACCAATAGAATTTAAGTAAGGTTCACAAAATACATATAAATGATGAGTAGGAAACATACATTCTACAACTCAAATTTTAGTGAAGCACACTTAGCATTCAACTAGAATCTAAAAACTATCTTATATTACTTTGAGAGTCTTACAAAGTGATTTTGACAAAGATTCATTACCTTCAACTAAGGGATGCAAATCAAGAGCTCAAAGCTAGTAATTATATGAAGAAAGAGGGTGGGAGAGAGAAACTAGTGATTAAAGGGTCATTAGTGAGCCCAATCTCCTTCAGAACAACCACTATTGTAATCTTTTTCTAGCTTTTTCACATCAATATCCTTCCTTACATGGAAAGGTCTTCATATTTAGGGCCATACTAAAGTTTGCTTTTAGTAGCTATTTTTCAAGATCATGATACATTCAAGGATAAGAAGTCTTCCATTAATTGAATGTATCTTCCCTTACTCCATATCCTAAACATAAGTTTACTGTAGATGAAAACCATTCTACTTAATTGGTTTTCCTATATTTCAAAGTTGATGCAATTCTATTGGATTCATGTTCCCACTTCATCATTCAAAATATTGACCCTTTATCCATAGTAGGTTTGAAATTCTTATTTTATCCCTATGGGGATTTAATGGTGATGCTAAATCCTATAATTTCCATTTGGTTCAATCTGGGTTCGTGCTCGAGCTCTATCCTTGTATATTTTCTTGCTTGGGTCAAATTTTGATTTGTTGAATTTCATAAAAAATCTTGGGATTTCCCTTTGTTCATTGGTTGTCAACTCATCTATCTTGGTCTATTGAATCTTTGACCCTAATCACTCCATTGATTTTGATTTTCATAATTAAATGTGCTTCATTGATCTTCTATCATCTTGAATGTGCTCATGCCACTTGTCAATCATGTATTGATCTCAAAATCCTATTATCAGTCTGTTGCTTTACATGCTTACACCATGTGGTGGAATTTTAAGCTCCTTAACCTTGTGACTAATCTCATACCATCGATCTCCCGTGGTAGAAATGAATGCCAACCATTGGATCTACTTGTATTTGAAAATAGATGGCTATTTACCATGGTCTAAATTTGACATCCATATGACCATCATTTGATGTTTATGAGACCATCATTAACATCTGCATGAATGTCAAATTTAAGACCCTAATGGTTTTTTCCATAGATTAAAGTTAATGTTTGTGCAAACATCTCCCATTATTTGACAAAATTTGAATTATTAGATCTGGAAGCAAAAAGGTCATAGAGGCACTAAATTTATAGGAGATGTTCTTGATAATAAAAAGATTATGCCCACTTGATCCATTGGTTTTGAGAGATTTTTAAATGTGTTTAAAAAGTGTTCAAGTGAGCTAACCTATGTGATTTTATAAGATGTTTTCACCCATATCACTAATCATTTAAACCTAAATGGCTATTTATTGAGGTCTAAATTTGACACTCATGTGAACATCTTTCTTTGCATGACCAAATTTGAGGACTTATATTTCAAAATAACAAGCTCATCAAGACATGAAACTTGTAGATTATGTTATAGGCACGAATAAATTTGATTGCACATGCTCTTTTGGTCATGCAAGGCTTCCTAAGATCATTTATAAAATTCACAAGCATGCTAACCAGTCCATTTTTATGTGATGTCTTGATGGTGATCTAGTCCTTCAAAGCTTGTTCTTGAACCTTTGCTTATATCTCCAAGGCTCAAATTAACTCTTAGGCTTTGTGAAGTTTCATCTATGACATTGACCTACCTTGATCACCATAAGAACTTACTTATTCAAAATTTTTACAATCTACACTTTAAGTAAACTTAAAGTGTTTCAAAAGCTTTGTAGGCTATGGGTGATCTTTAGACTACTCACTCCATCCAGAACTTGGTTCATCTACTCATCCATTTGATCATTTCATTCAATAAGAACTTTGTTCAACTATTCCAATCCATGTTTAACCTTTAGAACATTTTAATGCATCCAAGCAAGCTTGGTATGTGGGCCAAATTGGCTAATATTTTTGGTGATTCAGCTAGCTTGACTTGCTTGCTGGTCATAGAACCCAAAATTTGATCAAGATCATTCATGATGATTAGACAAATGAAGCATTATTTATATAAACACTCTACCTATATCATTGAACATATTGAAGTAATGAGACACACACAAAAAATAATAAAGTAACAAAATATGAACAACTACCTAAAATAATAGAAAAAATAACAAATAAGATAATGTGCATGGGCACTTGGAGAAAAGACATACCTATCTAACTATGTAAAAAGATCATGATACAATACTAGTTACTACATTGGAGATACCTCCCATTGATAGGGATGTGGAGGCTATCTCCATTCAACCTAGCAAGCTCAAAAGCATTGCTCTCCTTACAACCTATGATAACATAAGGTCCACTCCAAAGACTATCAAACTTGGAGTGATTTTTAGGTTTTACATGGTCCTCATCCCATTTGAGGACTATATCACCTTGATAAAATGTCTTTGAGGAAGATCTCTTGTCAAATGACCTCTTGACCTAGTGCTGATTGGACCACATGATATGCATAGACATGTCCCTTATCACTTCCATCTATCTTAGCTCATTCAACCTTACCTACATAACATCATCATCTAGAAGCTAAGTTGATGTGCAAGCTCTAATACAAGAAGCTCAAGAGATATGAGAATTTTAGATTCCTTCCCATAGACAAGGAGGTATGAGGAGTGTGTAGTAGCTATCTTAAGTGTCATTCTATCTAACCATGGTATTTCCTAGTCTAGTATTCCACTCCCTCTGACTATCCTTCATAGTTTTTTTGATAATCCTTATCAGGTTCTTATTGGTGGACTCTTGTAATCCATTTCCCTATGGGTAATAGTTAGAGGATGCCTTAAGATAAATTCCATGTGAAAGAGCCCACTCACATACCTTGCTGATGTTAAAGGCCAATGAATTATCAGAAATGATTGTAGAAGGCACATTAAACCTAGTCACAAGGCTATCATAGAAGTCCAAAATAAAAAATTCATTATCCTCCTTGAGGGAAATTGATTCAACCCACCTTGTAAAGTAGTCTATAGTTGTAATGATCTATTTAAGACATTTAATTAAAGGGGGGTGTATCATTCCTATAAAATATAAGCCCCATTAAATAAAGGGTTATTTTACTTGTATGGGTTGTAAGGGAAGGGTAACTAGACTTTGCTTTCTAGTAAACATTACACATTTTGGCAATTTCTTTATCCAAGAGTGAATATCTCTAAACATTATGGGCCAAAAGTACCCAAATCTAATGATTTTAGAGGCTATGTTTTCGGTAGGAAAGTGCCCACCAGTTGGACCATCATAGAAATGCTCAAGCAGTTGTCTATTTGGCATGATTCCACACACCTCAAAATCATGCTTCTTATGTCTCTCTTAAAAAGCAATCCATCTATCAAGACATAACGTATACTTTGAAACCTGAAGTTTCTTCTCTTGGATCTATCTAGACCCATAGGACATTGGCCTAACTCAAGAAACATGACTATATCATGTGTCTAACTAAAGGGTGTGTTGTATGCAACTACCTATTGGCTATGATGGACTACCAACACTTCATGTTTATCTTGATTTACCTTTACTTCAAGGTGCTCATTCAACCCTCTTCCCCTCACAAAATTTATAACTTTGACCTCAAGGTCAAATTCCATGCATTTTGTCACCCATCCAACCCTCTTCTCATTGAGGTCTCTGTTGACTATAAACTCTTTAATACTTGGGTGTACCACCATGAGTATGATCTTACTATTAGAGACCATGTGTCTAAACTTATTCAAACCTCTCACCACTAAAATAACATGTTTTTATAAAAATCTATACCTCTCCTCATACTCCTCTAAGGCCTGACTAAAGAAAGCAATAAATTATTCCAAACCTTGCTCATTTTATTACATTACCATGGTAGAGATTGCATCTAATGTAGAGAAAGCATACAACTAGAATTCCTTGTTAAAATCAGGATTAAGAAGTGTATGGGCATGAGAGACGGCCTCATCAATATCATAGAATCTCCTCTTACCTTTTTTAGTCCATGTAAACTCTTTGCATTTTCTTAACATGTGAGTAAGGAGTTTGACCATCTCTGCAAAGCCTAGAGTAAATCTTCTTATAAAATTAATTTTTCCTAAAAATCATTATAGACCCTTCTTATGCTTGGGTAAGGGTAAAGATAATATGGCCTCAAATATTTTAATGTCTATGGAAAGACCATCCTTGGACACTACATGGCCTAATAATTTTCCCTCATGGACACCAAACATGTATTTTTTAAGATTCAGTAACACACCAAACTCCTTGAATCTATCAAATACTAACCTCAAGTGTGCAATGTGATCATTTGGGTCCTTTAAGAAAATATTAATGTCATTTAGGTAGATGACCACCATGTCATTGATCAAAACTTCAAAGGCAACATCCATTGCCTTTTGGAAAGTTGTTCTAGCATTGGATAGTCTGAAGGACATTTTCATATATGAATAAGTACCCCACTTTGTGGTGAAGGTAGTCTTATACTTATCTTATTCTTTGACCATGATCTAATTATAGCTATATTAGCCATCAAGAAATGAGAATCTATGAGAACCTACAACCTTTTGAAGAATCTTATTCATTGTGGGCAATAGGTAATGATCTTTTAGAGACACCTTATTGAGGTCCCTAAAATCAACACATAAATGTATTTCCCCATTCTTATTCCTTAATAGCACAAGGTTTGCCACCCATGAGGAATGTTTTATGGGGAATATGATCTTTGACTAAATTAGCTTAAATATCTCCCTTCTCATTAACTCTTCCACTTTTGGATTGATAGGCCTTTATTTCTACTTGATTGGTCTTGAATTGCTCTCTAGTTCAATGGTGTGTTATGCGAGTTTGGGGTCAAAGCCCTTAAAATCCTTGTATTCCCATGTAAATACATTAGAGAAATATTAGAAAAGAGAAAAAAATGTAGGTATTTATTTTAATGTATCAATCTTTCCTAAATTTAATAATTTACCCTTGAATATCTCTATCCTTTCATAATGTTCCTCTTTGGCTAAGATACACGCCTTGCCTTTTTTCACTTGGTCATATTCATTGAAGACAATTTATAATGTCATAAGCCCCTTAGGTAGCTTGTTAGATATTATCTATATTATCTAATAATTATACTGGTATTGGAACTTATTTTGATTTTTATGGTAGAATTTTACTTCCTGCATCAGAAAACATATAATTTGGTCATCATTGTCAAACACCTACCAACTTACCTCATTGTCAGGTATAGTTAGCCTACATATGACCTCAACCTTGACTTGGATCTAGTTGCCTATAACTCCATCTATAATCTCATATTGAGCTCTAATGGCTGCAAGCCCATCTGGATGTTGATTTGCCTCTCATGGTATGGATTTTTTATTAAATACCAAGAAGTCTTCTATGAGATCCCATACATGATGCTTGTAGGCTTTCAAAAGATGGTTCTTGATTATAGATATGCTTCTTATTTGTCACAAAACAAGCTCACTACTATCACCTTTAACTTTAATAAGTTTGACACCTCTTCTTCTTACCTTTTATAAACCATGTAAAAGAGCTTCATATTCAGTTGTTTTTTAAGTGCAACTAAATTGAAATCTTGTAACTGAATAATACTTATGACCTAAGGGTGAAACCAACATGACCCTAGCTCCACTACCATTTTTTGACCTTGAACCATAAAATAATAAGGTCCATAGACCATATTCTTCTTGAATGGTGTTAGTTAAGTAAGGTATAGTAGCACTCTCCTCATGCATATAATACACCCCTAATTCTGCTTCTTCAAGATTACTAAAGGGATCAAATATATGGTTGTTATTTGCCCATTCATCTAGATATAGGTTTGAAATTCCTTCAATATGATTATGAGGCTCTTGTTCACTAACATTTTCATCCTCCTCAAATATGGTGTAGTTGACATTTACAAGGTTAGGCATATAAGGTTCTAGATGGAACCTAAAGATGGGTTCAGACCTAATAGTGACCTTAGTACCATATTTAGTCCTAAAAAATATGTATGAGTAGTTAGAGGACAAATATCCCCCAATATATGTAGTAAAGTCCCTAGATAGGCATAGGGTAAAATATGGGGGTAGGTCTACAACCATTACATCTTGAGTGATGACATAATTTAGGCAAGCTACCAACGTGATCTTAAGATCTTTCACTATGCTTACCATTTTAGTGGGGGAACCATCCAACTGGAGAACACCTTTTTCATTAGGTATATATTTAAGCCCAAGCTTATCTATTATGGCTTTAGGCATAGCTAATGTCAAAGCACTTGAATCTATCATATAATTATGCACTAAATATTCTCTTATGATGCTTGATAAATAAAATGGAGGGGGTTTAATAAAACTGGGGGGATGAACAACATTATGGACTTGAATTTGATTAGGAACTTGATTAGGAACCTAACTAAGACCAGGCTGACTACTATTTGTAAAAACATAGTTTAATTTTTTAGTTGTCTCATTCATATGAGAAGGCTTAGAGAGTTATTGATAATGAATCTCTCTCTATATCAGAATAGATAGAGAATAATACATAGACATAGTGACATTATCCATTTTTATATGATACACAATATTGAAATGAAAAATAGTACCTTTGGATTGTACCTTGGAAGTAGAAACATCACTTGACACTTGAGTGACATGAGGAATAAAAGGAGATTTTCATTACTATCTCTGATATTGGGGTACTTATTGAGTTGTGGGAGCTTTAGTAGCTATATTTGAAGTGGTTGGCTGTTGACTAGTTTGTGGAGGTGTTGAAGAAGCTAGAGGCTACCCTAAATTATCATCTAACATTCTCCTCTTAGCCCTTGTATAGGCTGTAACTAGTCCATCTGGCCTTTGTTTAGTCTATCCCATGTTTACTGCTACATGTTCGAACATATGATCCCATTATTTGAAAATTTATGTATGTGGTGTCAGTTGGTTCATTACCCATGCTTCTTTGTAGTTTAATTTGAGCTTCTGATGATGATATGGTAGGCATATTACCTTGATTCATTGGAGGGCCTTGTGGTGGATGAGTTATTGTGTCATGGCCTACGAATGAAGGAACATGATGCTAATTAAGATCCTGATACATTTATCCACTTATATCTAGTACCATCTCATTAAACTATCCTCTTGATTGATATCAACCTTTTTGTGTAAGGTTATTTTGTGTGGGGACCAATGCTCTTAAGCTACTTGTAACCATAGGGTTGTAACCATTATAAAATCTTCCTTAAGTAATTTGACCTTGGGCTTGCTGATTTGATATATAAAGGGGTCTATTGTAGGATTGAGTAGGGTATTGGGTTTGGAAAGGAACATGGTATGGCCTATATAAAGTATGTTGTTGTCTCTTTAGAGCCACTAGTTTGTTTTTTTCTAACCTCAATAAGCTCTTAATCCTTGAAAATTTTTCAACTTAGCCATCATCAAGTTGGGTTTGGTTGTTTGGAGTGGGAAATGGAGTAATGGTAGTTGGGGTTGGTTAAAGCTCAATAAAAAGTGTCATAATAGGCCTTGGCATGAGTTTTCATGCTTGTATCAAACAATTTTCCACCCTTATAGCTATCTCATAATCCCCAAATAGAGTTATCCCACCCATAGATTGGATCATGACCTAAATGTCTAAATTCAATGCTATCAAATAGTAAAGGAAAGCATAATTGGGTGTGGGATTACTGATGATAGGGATCCTATCCCAAGTCTTTTGGAATCTATAGTTGAAATAAACCATAAATTCTTAGGGTGCCCTTTTTATTGTGGTAAGTTTTTCCACAAGTGATAGATGGTCACTTCTATCTCCAAAATGTTTACATAGGCACTCACCAAACTAATCCCAAGTATTGATGGAGGTAAGATCTAGACCTCTATACCATTGTAGGGATTTTCATTTAGAAGATATGGCTAATATTCTCATGGCTACATTCTCTTATGTAATATGATGCACTAAACAAAAGGTTGTAATGTCAACATTGTGATCTATAGGGTTGGTGGAGTTTTCTCTTATAAAGTATGGTAGACTCTTCAAAGATGTAACAAGGATGTCATCATATTGCTAAAGATTAAGAGGGATACCTCTATTTAAGGGTACAAAATCTTGTAATCTAGGTTGTGCCATTTGTATGGTGGATGTTGTACTACTTAAAATAATAGTGTGACTAGGAAATGGATAATGCTTTTGGGGATAAGGACTTGTCCTATTGAATATTGCTATTTTATATAAAGGAGGTAGCTCAATAAATTCAAAAAGAATAACTTTATTAATTGACCTTCTAGTGACCTTTGGCATGATAAGTGATATCTTGATGATGCTATGAACTCTACAACTTAGAGAAACTTTTGATTTTGATGATGATGGATGTCCCCTTCTGATGCAAATGATTCTTCTCAAGTCCTAACCTTGGTTATGCCAAAGAGAAAGGGTCCCACTGGGCATGATAGAAATTGTTAAGGACTTAGATCACACCCTATTTCAGAAAATAATTGTTCATGTCCCCTACTCAAATTTGGTACAACATGGGAATGGCCCTAGGCTATGGGTTACCTAAATTTGGGCCAAACCTATAGGATTTTTTATGAGGATAGCTCCTTAGATGTAATGATATAGTCCATTTTATCAGGCCAATGCTATTGGGATGAAAAGGGAGAGAAATACATAAATGAAAATATATACTAAATGTGGTGATCAAAAAATGTTAAAAGATCCACTTTTAGCTTGGACACTTCTATGACTACTAATGAATTCAATAAAGACAAGAACTGGTTAGATTCTATGACAAGGTTGCAAGCATGAGTATTTTTTATGGGGGCTAAAAAGAGACCTGTGACTTGAAGGACATAAAGTAAAAGGTTTGTATAGGACACTATGGACTCATGCCACTTTAAGAATAATTTAAAAATCTAACACTTCACACAACCTATAAGAAACCAATAGAATTGAAGCAAGGTGCAAGAAAGACATACAAATGATGAGTAGGAAACATATATATTACAAATCAAAATTTAGTGAAGCATACATAAAATTTAACTAGAATCTGAAAACTATCTTATATTTCTTCAAGAGAGTTTTACAAAGTGATTTTAATAGAGATTCACTACCTTTAGCCGAAAGATGCAAATCAAGAGATCAAAGCCAGTAATTATAGGAAGAAAGAGGGTGGGAGAGTGAAATTGGTGCTTAATGGGTCATTAATGAGCCTAATATCCTTTAGAACAACCACCATTGCAATTCTTTTCAAGCTTTTCTACATCAATGTCTTTCCTTGTAGGGCAAGGTTTTCATATTCAGGGCCATGTTTAAGTCTAATTTTAGTTGTTGTTTGTTAAGATCATAACTAAATTTAAGGATGAGAAGTTCTTCCATTAATTTCATGTATCTGACCCTACTCCATATCCTAAACATAGGTTTACTATAGATGAAAACCAATTTACTTAATTGGTTTTCCTATGTTTCAAAGTTGACATAGCTCTGTTAGATGCATGGTCCCACTTCATCATTCAAACTATCAACCCTTTATCCATATTAGGTCTGAAAGACTTATTTTATCCCTATGGTGCTTTAATGGTGATGCTAGATCTTATAATGTCCATTTGGTTCAATTTAGGTCCATACTTGAGCTCTATCTTTGTATATTTTCTTGTATGGGTAAATTTTTTATTCATCATCTTTCATCAAAAATCTTGGGCTTGCCCTTTGTTTATTGGTTCTCAACTCATGTAACTTGGTCTAGTGACTCTTTGACCCTGCTCGCTTTGTTGATCTTGTTTTTCTTGATTAAATGTGCTCCATTGATCTTCTATCAGCTTGAACATGCTCATGCCACTTGTTAATCATGCATTGATCTCAAGATCTTATTATTAATATACTAATTTAGATGCTTATGCCATGTGGTGGCATTTAAATATCATTGACCTTTTAACTCATCTCATACCATGAATTTCCCTTGGTATGAATGAATTCCAATCATTGGATCTGCTTGTATTTTAAAACAAATGGCTATTTATTATGGTCTAAATTTGAAATCCATGTGACCATCACTTAACATCTATGAGATTTTCATTGATGTCCATATAAATGTCAAATTTAAGACCCTACTGGTTTTTACCATAGCTTAAAGTTGATGTATATGTGAACAACTCCCATTATTTGACCAACTTTGAAAGCTTGGATTTGGAAGCAAAAGGTCATAGAGGCACCAAATTTATAGGACATGTTCTTGATAATATAAGGATTGTGCCCACTTGATCCATTAGTTTCAAGAGCTTTCTAAGTTTTTTTATAAAGTTTTCAACTAAGCTAACTTGTGTTATTTTTCATGACATCTACATGCTTGTCACTAATCATTTGAACCTAAATGACTCTTTATCAAGGCTTTCATTTGACACTCACATGAACATCTTGCTCTACATGACCAAATTTAAGGAATTAGATCTTGAAATATTTATCTTATCAAGACATGAAACTTGTAGAGTATGTTCCAAGAATTAATAAATTTGATCATACATGTTCCTTTGGTCACGTGAGGCTTCTTGAGCTCATTTATAAAATACAAAAATATGCTGACTAGTCTATTTCTAATTAACATCTTGATGATGGTCTGGTCCTTTAAAGCTTGTTCTTGAACCTTTTCTTGAATCTCCTAGGCTTAAATAAACTCTTGGGATTTGTATAACTTCATCCACAACATTGAACTACCTTGATCACCATGAGAACCTACTCCAAAATTTTGACAATCTACACTTTAAGTAAACTTAAAGTGTTTTAAAATATTTGTAGGATGAGGGTGATCTTTAGACCACTCATTCCATCTAGAACTTGGTTCATTTGCTCATTGATTTGATCATTTCATTCAACAAAAACTTTTCTCAACTGGTCCAATCCATTCTTAACCTTTAGAACACTGTACTGAATCCAAAAAAGCTTAGTATGTGGGTCAAATTGGCCAACAAGAACACCTTTAGACTTCTAGAATAGTTTTTCTTCAAGTCAAGAATCATTCAAAAACTCTACAATTAACCTTGTTAGCTAAAGTTAAAGACCTTCATGACACAATCAACTTTCATGATGTTTTTCTTGCACAAAATACACTTCTAGATATGGGTCAATGAATATAAAATATTTACAAGGAACCAAAACCATCATAAAACATTAAAAAAATCATTTCTAAGGTTTTAGACTAGCTCTAACCACATTTATCTCTACTCGGGTCTTTGTAACTTTTCATAGTCTACAACCTTTGATTTTGACATGCATTTATTTTAGTTGTACACACAATCAAGAACTATTTCCACTTAGTGGATTTTATTCATGTTGTTTAGTTCATCTTTGATTTTTACACCAACTTATTTTGATCAATATCATGGCTTATATTCAATTTTTAATGCTCTCAAGTTCTTTAGCATATTGGTTCAAATTTAAATTCAATGGTCATATTTTTGAATCACAATGACTATTTCTCGAGGGTTATACTTGACAGTCTCTAGCATGTTTATTTTCTATAGACCAACTTTGATGGTATATAGCTTGAGTTATAAGACTCCTCATGACACCAAATTTTCAAGACAAATTTTTGGGATATATGACATCATCTCCATGTAACCCTTTGACCAAGTTTTTATTTTTAGGTGCATTTGATAAAATCACAAAATTACTGGTCTGGGAGGATTTGATGTTCAATGATGGTCTAGTTTCTCTAAGATTATGATATGCATTTTGATTTCTTTAAATGGAAATTGACATCTTTAGATCTTCACCAAAGCATTTATGGGACCCTAAAAACACCCTCTTGGATATGAATGACCTGCACCAATGATATATGCCTCCAAACCATTATGCACCTTTGATATTATGATTTTTATAATTGCTATACCTCTAGATGACTGATCAACACATATCTACAATCATCTTATTGTCCTTCTCATAGCTACCTCAAACCTTTATACCATCGAGTTATACAATTTTCTCTTGATTTTCCATATCAAGGCTCTCTATCTTTTTATATCATGAGCTATGATTTTTTTACATAACAACCCTACAACACACCTCCATAATGCTTCTATTGAGTGATGAATGCCTCTATGAAGTCTAATAGAGACATCTCACTTCATAGAGCTCTAAAATAATGTGAAATTAGGATATTCCTATATCTCAACTCTTTTCTCAACCAACTTGAAATCATGAAGCTGATAGTCTTTATTTAGTATCCTCTTGGTCATGATTGACACCTCTATCTTAATGTCTACATCATCCTTCTCTTCTCTATCTGAGCTGATACCAAACACTCTTAGAGTTATACCATAGAAATTAATTCACCTTGATCCATAGGGTAATCATGAATAGTTATCACCTTCTTTTGTCTCCATATCATGATTTTTCTCTTAGGAGATTCCAACATCTTGTTATGACTTGAGGACTTATTCAATCTGATCTTAAAAAATCTTGAATTATGACCGACACATTGACACTCATAGAAAATAACCTTACTCTTGTTATACATACCTATTGATTTATGTGATTTGTGATCTCTTCTTAACCAATTTCTTCCTTTACCATAATCCCATGAAAATTCATTCTTGGGTGGCATCCTTCTATAGTCCTTTGATTTATGTCCAAATTGATAACAAGTAAAATAAAGACCATGGGAAAAATTGGAATACCTTATGGTGTTAAGCTATCTAATTGGTCTTCTCATATTTCTCTTTATGTTGGTTTCTTCTTGAATTGATCTATCTTCTCATGACCTTTACCAAACTTTCTCATCTTGTCTATGATCTACTCATTCTCAACCTTTAATGAACCTAGATTAGACTTCTATTGATCACACTCAAATTCATTTGATCTCAAACTTGTATTTGAAACCTCTAACCAATTATTGAGATCCTTGATGGTATTTTCATCCATTTTAGATTCCTCATTTCATTCTTTAAGATACATATATGGTCTTAAAGATCCTTGACCACATATCTCAACTCTTGACTCTCTTTCCTTAATTATTTAGCCATCTTGTGCTTCTAGGATCACGTTTTAGCTTTTAGGCTTATTCCAAAGGACCTTGATATGATACCAATTTTTAGAAGCATAGTGAATGAGAGGGGGGGTGAATTAGTATTTAAAAAAATTATTCAATTTAACTTAATAGTCATGAACCATTCATACAAGTACATAGATCTTAGCAAGCATAAGCAAACATACAAGAGCATGAAACAAGATAACAAATCATATATGTGGGAAAAACTCAAGGGGAAGAAAATATATTGATATTTTAAAATGGAATATAATCATATAAGACAAAAACCAAGATTTAGTGAAGCACCAACTTCACATGGAGCACCAACCCCAACTAGCTAAACACCAACCCAGCTAGGCTTTAACAAGCACCCACTTTCAAGGAAGCACCAAACCCCTAGATGAATTAGTACCAATTTATCCACCTAATTTATTTGACCAAATTCATAACACTATATTTATCAACCAATATATTATGACCACCTCTTTATCTCTTCACATTTTTATCCCTCTCAAACTACCTTCTAGGCCTCTTTGTTCATCTAGGTCTCTTTAATATTGATTAGGATATATGAACTTGATATTAATACTTAGAAATTATATTATATATTCATGATTATATATTTACACCCATATTATTTTCTGTATGACCTATTTTTACTCCTCAAGGTGATCTTTCATTTGCTTGCCCTATCTTCACACAAATAGGCCTAAAACTACCTTGTATATATACAAGCCTCTTGCTCATATACCTGTTGGTTAGCCATATACACTAGTATAATTGTATTATAATTTAAATATTTATTATAAAAAGTTTAAAACATGAATCAAATAATACATTAGGTCAAACACAACTTAATATACCAAATCCTCTTTTAGGCCTTAAGGAGACCCAATTCAATTAGGTATACTTTGGCAACATGCTACCTCATGACCCCTTCAAATAAAATAATTTTAATTGATGAAAAATATACTTTAATAAATAAATAAAATAGACCTTTTATAACTTAAATTTAATTATACAATAGTTTTTAAATCTAACCAACCCCTTCTCAAAACACTGTTCACAATATGCCTTCATACACACAAAAAGTTTGTCTTGAATAACTGAAGCATAAACACAATTTTTAAAAATAAACATACAAATAAATCAAATATTTAGAAACCTCATGACCTTATGGTCATCACATACTTCATTAGATACTTCAACTCAGGGTATACAGGATTAAACTCTTTGCAAAATGCTCACTCTGAACTACCAACTAGCCTCAAAACATAGTCATGGAAACTTGAACTTATGAAACTTGAAAGAATAAATAAAGAAATTAAAATACATTAAATTATCATAAAAATTCCTTTAAAAAACCTACAATAAAAATATCATAGGATATAGTGGCAACTATTGGTCTTGGAGACCAATTTGTTGACCTTCTTTTATAGATCTCACTCAGTTAAATAAGCCATTTTGGCTTCAACATTTTCACTAATTTAAATGAATATCAAAACTTATACAAATAATTAATAGGAAATAAAAGTCACAAATAACATATCCATGTACTTATATCCATCACTCTTTCATGAAATCACACCAAAAGCCACCTTTTATTACTACCTAGGTTTTGCAATGTTTTTCTTCATTTGTCTTGCTAGTGACTAACCAACTTAGATCATGAAATTTTAAAAATATAAGAATATAAATTATATCTAAAACTTCATGTAAAAAAAATAAAAGTCTCAAACATTATCCTCCATCTATTTAGGAACTTTGACTTGGTCAAATCTGACTATTACATCAAATCTTTGAGAAACAAGGCCTTTCCTATAGGGTCCACTCACTCACCTTAAGACTCAATAACACCTAAAAATATTTGGGATAGTTTAATATAATATACAATAACTAAAATAAACATACCAATCCATTATGAGCACTCTAGAATAACTTATTTCATATCAGGTCACTATTAGGGTTCTTTGAGGGTTTAAACCATCTTCCATGATTAACAATCATTCATAAAGATTAGCTCCTCATTACAAAAAATAATGCCTAAAAATTTGATCCAAGACCCTTCCCCATATACCATGAATATATTAGGTCCTCATGTAGATGCTTCATGTGCCAATGAACACTTGAAAAACCTTCTCAAGTAGATAACTCTTCATCCTGTGCATTCGAGAGACCTTAAAACACTTTTTCAAGTCTAAACCTTCAAATTTTTACCTCAAAATTGGTCAAAACACCTAGGACAATATATAAAACCAATGATAATTCTCAAATTCTCATTCTTATCTTTAAATCTAAATTTCATACCTAATTTAGCTACCATCTCTCTCTATACTCTTTAGACCTTGACTTGTAAACATTAGTCCTTGAAACTTACTTTATAACCACTATTTAAGATCTCAACACCTCATATACATGACATAAAACCTCTTACCATTATAAACCACTACCATTCATCTTCTCACTTGCTTGAGACCACTCATCTTACCAAGAAACCAAGCCTGTGCCTTCACATAAGGTCTCTTCATGTTATGACTAGGCCATGACAAGACTCCTTAAAATCTTAATACTTGACACAAGGATCTGATTTTTAATCACTTATCTCATCATAAAAATGATCAAATATCCAATACAACATTATCTTCAATAAACTCATACAAACCTAATTACAACACTCTTTTTTGATAAGAAATTGATAACTAACGTTGATCATCCTTCACTAGAGCAACATCGACCTTGATCATATTTCACTAGAGTAACATCAAACTTGACACAAGCATTAAAATAACAAATACAAAATTGAGAAAAAACCTTTACCATTGATCACCTTTGACAACTTCATGCTGATACCTCAACTACCCTTGCTTACCTAGACATTAGCCTTCACTCATGCATACCTCAAAGACCACTCACCATGCATCTTCACTAGATGCATCTAGACATCAATGATAACAAAATTTGATGTTAATGACATGAAATTGACATTAGTGACAATACTATTCCATCAAGATTATCAAGAGCTTTTGACATCAACGACAACATCAATGCCAAACCTCAATAACATGAACAATGCTCAACACAAACCATGTTAAAAACAATATAAATGTTCTAAAATATATTTGAAAACATCTAAATATTCTAAAAACACAACAAAATTCAAATATTGTAAAAATACCAAAAACATTCAAATAATTCAAAAATACTAACAAAATTCAACATGTTCCTAGTTGTGTTATTTCTTATAAATATTTTATATGCTCTATATTAGTAGATAACATATCATTACTTTCAATATACATGTGTTTCATACTTCATTTGAGTGTGCTATAATCATAACTAGGTACATGATATATGCACATATAGATGTTGGGATTTTCCTTCACTCGCATCCTAAAAACATTGGGGGCATCAACTTATTTGATCACAATACACCTAGGTTACATTATTCTATGATTAGTTTCCATTATTGTTTTCAATATTATATACTTACACATGCCTTTATCCATGCTTATACCTTTTAAAATGTACTTGATATGTTATGTACTTAACATTGGTTGTAAACACATATCTTTAGGAACTAATATTCTATGTTTATGTTGGTTGCCTATTATCATTTATTTATATTATCTTGTATTGTATTACCTATTAGATCATTTGAACATGCTCTATTTATTGTGGCCCCCATGCTTATACATTCTATTTTTGACATTTGAATATGTCATTGTTTGTTATATGTGGGGATTCAAATATGTCATTCTATACTTTATGGATAATTAATTAAGTAATGTTCCTTCGATTATATGGAATTTAAACATGCACCTTGTATAATTTCTCCTTGGACAAATTTATTTTGCTTTACTTTTGAGTGCTCTTATGTGTGTGCTTAATTGATTGCTCAGCTTGTACTGTTACTCTCTAGAAGTTGCCATGATCTACATCATGAATTTTAGGATTTGATGTGATCCAATACTGGGTGCCTAAATGTTATATTTACCTAGACATATTACCCATAAATGTGATATGATCCATACACAAATTATACAAGTATATTTTCCTTTTGAGGCAAGGTAACTACTAAATTTTACTTCCCCTCACCTCAAAATGGGGAGCATATCAGTGGAGGCATGTCATAGAGGCATGGCTTCCACACTTTCATAGTTTCAAATTTTAGTGGGGGCATGTAAAAAAGGCATGACCTCCACACTCATTCAATACTCAACATCTCTAGATTATAGTGGGGCATGTTACATAAACATGTTCTCAATATTCACACTAGTTCTTAGATTCTCTAGATTATAGTGAGGGAATGTTATGTAAACATGTTATCCACATTTTACACTAATTATCATATTATCCATATTTAATGGGGTAATGTCATAAAAACATGTCCTCCACACTTGCACCAATTTTATATTTACCAAATTTCATAGTATATGATTTAGATTCATAATTGTGGCAACATTCTATACATTGATAGTGTTATTATACTTAAATTTTAGCTTGAGACATATGTGAGGTGCATATGCCATGCATAAGACATATAAAATTACAAAATAAATCATGTTCCAGAATTCAAATACTATTATGGATTATTATTATACCTAGGTTATACTTTTGTGGATTGTTATTAAGCCAATCTATTGTAGTAGTTGGTTCACTTTTGGAAGGTTGAGTTGATTAAATTACTCAATCTTGCCAAGATTATATTTAGACTTGATTAAATCATATAAATTTACCACACTTATAGGTTATATTTTATTAAATAATCTACCCTCACCAAATATATATTATGAGTTGATTAAATCATTCACACTTACCAGATTATGCACATATTTGCATTGCATGATTGAGATGAAACATACTCAATAAATGTGCTAAAACTCACCTTTACATCAAGGTTGGGGGCATGTGTCTTCAAATATATATATATATATATATATATATATATATATATATGCATGCACTTTTAGGTTAAATGTTTTCATAATATCAGATTAAATGCTTCATAATGAGGGATCCTTTCAAATAAAATCACCAAAAGATAAGATGGTTGCATCAACACATATGTGTACTCCTAACCTTGTTTTTTCTACTTTTAAGAATTTAAAATTATTTTAGTTTTATATTTCATACATTGATTATATACTGTAATATGCTTTTGGTTACTGGTCAGTCACAAATAAAGCTCTCAAGTTGGGCTCATGTAAAGATAAAGTGTGTTATACACACCTGGGTATGAGTTTATTTCTTTTGAACTATAAATCTCATTAATATATTAAAGGAAGGGGGGATGTAGATACTAAAATTTGATTTATGTAGTAATTTAGTCTTGTACACTTTGAAAATATCCATCATGGTTTTACCTTTCAGCTATAGGCATGCCTACTGCTGAAAGGCTCACATTAACTATCTTTTTATGCCTAAATTGATTTTATCTTATTATAACTACTATTATTATGATGACTAGGCCTTTTATACTATGTAAAAAGATCTAAACATAGTTATTATCCTTTATTTATAGTTTTGGAATTGTACCTATTTATTAGCTTCTTAGACACTTGCATCCCAAGCACATTGATGTAACTGTCCACATTTCCTAAAAAGTGTCTGGTAATAAAAAATAATTCAGTTTAAAAATGAAACATATCCTAAAGGTCAAAATAAGTGATTTAATGTGAGGTATTTATAAAAGGGATTGGTATATGTACAAGATCAACCTTCATTCATTCCTAACTGAGCAAAAATATTGAGAACTCATAAGGCAACTTACCAATAAGTACTCAATAAAGAATTCAAATGAGAAAACCTATCCTATTCATACATATTTATATATTAGTCATAGGATCATAATTCCCATAGGTATGAAACATTTGAAGAGTAGTTCATGATCCATGTTTTCTAAGTTACAAGATTTAAGGCATGTCTTTGCTTATCACACATTACATCCTTGTACACACATAATACACCATGTAAGGGAAAAATAAATAAGTTTGAGGCTCTCTTTGGAGTATTAGCTATTTAAGAAATTCCCATTGTTAGAGAGGTCCTTGGGGTAGTTTGACACTGTGAGCCCACCAACCCATTTTTCCCAAAATCATTCTAAGGGTGAGGAAGCTAGGTTTGATCAGTTGACAAAGAGTGACATCCTATGCACATGATTTGAAGACATTAGAAGAAAGAAAATAGTAAACCTAGAAGGTTCTAGTTAGTTGTAACTAGTTCTAGTTAGTATTCCATACACGACACCTATGTCAAAATTAGATACATACATTGATGCAACTGACTAGATTTGACACAAGCATTAAATTCCACATAAAGAATATTCCTATAATTTGACATTTGTTCAAGGATCACATTATAATCCACTTTTATCTTGTTCTAGGCCAGACTTGCATGAGCCCATTAAACCAACTAAGTATCATTATTCCTTATTTTATTATAATATCTAGCAATAGTTGTACTTTAATATTTTTAGCAATCTTAGTTGTATAACTTTAAATTTTTATTTATTTGATTTTTAATTAATTGATATTATCTTTAAGTTAGTTTAATATACTTATTTAAAATCTAATTTAACACACTTTAACCCTAAATAATTCAAAAATATCTAAATTTAGGGTTAAACACCCCTAAATTTAGATATAGGGGTATCTAGGATTAAGAGGTATTAAATTAGCTTTTACACAAGGATGGTGAACTAATCTAAAGAACATGCCAATTAATAGAAACTTGATAGATAATGTTCTAAAGTTATACAACTAAGAACACTAAAAATGGGAAAGTATAACTATTGATAGATATTGCAATAAAAGGGAATAATTGATACTTAGCTAGTTTGTTGTGCTCATCCAGGTTTACTCTAGAACATGATTAAAGTAGACTAGAATGATATCCTAGAAAGGTCATCAAATTTTAGGAATATCCTTTTTGTGGATTCAAATGTTTGCATCAAATTTGGATGGTTGT
This sequence comes from Torreya grandis, assembly GCA_037957365.1. Classification (NCBI taxonomy): domain Eukaryota; kingdom Viridiplantae; phylum Streptophyta; class Pinopsida; order Cupressales; family Taxaceae; genus Torreya; species Torreya grandis. The sequence goes on along the minus strand of JARHVA010006074.1, from coordinate 255,500 downwards.
ATTGATGTAAGTGTCTAACTATAATGTAAGTGTCTAGTATTGACTACTGATTAGATCTAGATGTGACCAACTTGAGCCTTCTGGGTATTTTGTCACCTTTCTTTTGATGTTTTTAGATGTGTAGGCATAGGATATCACTCTTTTTCAAATTATAAAACCCTAAATTCCTCATCCTTGGAGTGATTATGGGAAAAAAGGGTTAGTGAGATCATGGTGTCAAGCTACCCCAAGGACCCCTCTATCATTGAACATTACCTACATAGACAATACTTTGAAGAGGGCCTTATACTTATGTATCTCTCCCCTACATGTTGGCTTGTGTGTGTATTAAGATGCAACATGTGATAAGCAATGACATGTAGTGACCTAACTTGTCACTTGGCAAATATGGCTCATAGATTACTCTTTGAATGCTTCAATACTTTAGAAGTATTTCTCCTATGACTGATATGGAAATATGGATGAATAGGGTAGTTTTACCCATTTAAATATTTAATTTAGTGTTACTTGATAGCTATGTATGTGATTTGTATATAAATTCTAGGTGATTTCTAGGTTAGCAATGAATGAAGGTTTATCTTATATATATACCATTCCATTCAAAAAATATCTCACATTAAATCACTTAGGCTGATCTTTAGGACACATTTCATTTACAAATTGGATGAATTTTGGGTAGTGGACACTTTTTAGGAAAGTTGCACACTTGTTTCGATGAAAGTGTCTATTTGAGACACAAGTGTCTAAAAATTTAGAAAATATGTAAAGGTTTAAAAATTGTAGTGAAGGATAATAATCAGGTTTAAATATTTTTGCACAATATATAAGACTTGGTAATTAGAGTAATAATGGTCAGACCAAGAGATAATCAATTCAGGCACAAAGAGATAGTGAACATGATCCTTTTGGTAATGGGTAGGTTTATAAATGAAATATATAACCATGATGGATATTTTTTGAGTGTAAAATACTAGATTACTACATAAATAAGATTTTACTATCTACATTCCCCCCTTTAATCTAGTAATGAAATTTCTAGTTTAAAGGAAAAAAATGCATACATAGGTGTGTATAACACACCTTATCTTTTGGTGAGCCCAACTTGAGTAATTTTTTGGTGATTGACCTACAACCAAAATGATGTTATAGTATATAATCAGTGTATTAAATCTGAAATTGAAATAATTTTAAATGCTTGAAGATAGAAAGAGCAAGGTTAGCATTACACGTGTGTTGATGCAACCATCTTGCCTTTTGGTAATTTGATTTGAAAGGATGCCTAATTATGAATCATTGGATATGAGATTAGGATAAATATGAACCTATAAGTACATATATATAGATATTGGAGGACACATGCCCCTAAAATTTATGTAAAGGTGAGTTTCAACATGTCTATTGACCTTGTTTCATCTCAATCATGCAATTCAAATATTTGTATGATCTGGTGAGTGTGAGCAATTTAATCAACTAAATATATATATATGGTGAGAGTAGATGATTTAATCAAATCCAAACTATAAATGTGGTAAATTGATATGATTTAATAAAGTCTAACTTATAATCTTGGTAAAATTGAACAATTTAATCAACTCAACCTTCCAAAAATGAACTAGTTACTATAATAGATTGGTTCAATAATAGTCCATAAAATTCTAACCTGGGTATATTAATATTCCATAAGAATATTAAAAATCTCTAAATGATTTGATTTTACAATTTTATGTGCCCTTTGTATGGCATATACACCTCATGTATGTCTTAAGCTTAAATCTGGGTATATTAATAATATCAATATATAAAATTGTTAGATGGTGGAGCCTGATCTTATTTTAATGTTTATTTCCTAATAGGAGGGTGTGGGGGGGGGAAATTACCCCCACTATGGTTGATATGGGGGTCTAATGGGGGTAGTGACCTATTTTGGAGCCCCCATGGTGGGGGTTCAAGGGCAACACCCTCGAAGCAAAGTTTTATGAAAACTACATTATAAAATATTATAATTTCATAGTTAATCTAGGCCATTTACCATTATGTTTTAGATCTAATGGTAGAAATTAATTTAGTGCATTTTTTACCCTAATTTATAACCCTCATTTGATATAAGGGTATTTTAATCAAGTGAAATAGTGTGAGAGTGAATAGGATATTGCAGTGGATGTACTGCAAGTTTTTCCCTTCATTTATTAGACTGAATAATAAGGACTGGTAGTTTTTGTGTGGACGTAGTCCATTTTGGGTGAACCACATTAAATATGTGTCTCTATTCTATTGTGTTTTTAATTTTTTTCTATCTTTATTTCATTATTATTTCTCTACATTTTATATTCCTAACAACTAGTATCAGAGTTGAAGGTTTATTTGGTAGATAAACTTGTAAGAAAAGAGGTTTCTTGGTTTGAGTGGGAGCAATGGTAGAAGAAGGAAATTTTAAAGTTGATAAGTTCAATGGCCAAAACTACTAGATATGGAAGATGTAAATGGAGGGGTATATATATCAGAAGGATCTTTTCCTACCATTGGGTAGAATAGAAAAGAAGCTGATGACTATGAAGGATGAAAACTAGGAGGTTCTTGATAGAAAGGCACTAGGAACAATATGGATATGCCTGGTAGCATCGGTGGCCTTCAATATTTCAAAATTAAAGACAATAATAGATGTGATGAAGGCATTAGATAGAGTTTATGAAAAACTCTCAGCCTTCAATAAGGTATTTCTTATGAAACATTTATTTAATCTAGAAATGTTAGAGGGTGGGTCTATTATTGACCATTTAAATGAATTTAACATACTCACAAATCAGTTAAGATCTGTAGGAGTAAATTTAGATGATGAGGTTAGGGATATTATAATTTTATGCTCATTGCTAGAAAGCTAGAATGGCTTGGTCATGGCTATGACCAATTATATCTCTAGCTCAAACACTTTAAAGTTTGATGATGTTATTGGTGTTATCTTTAGTGAAAAAATGTGATGGAAAAGAATAGGTGAGACATCAAGTAATGCATTGACTATGGATAATATGGGAAGATAAAAGGATAGAGGAAAGGGCCTAGATAATCATGAGAAGTGTAAGAAGGGTAAATCTAAATCTAGAGGAACATTGGTGTGCTAGATTTGTGGGAAGAAAGGATACCTAAAGAAAGATTATTGGTTTCAAAAAGGAAAACAAGGAGATGGACAACAAGATTAAAAATAAGAAGCAAATGTAGTAGGTGATGTGTTACAAGATGATTTAATCCTTTGTTTAGATAATATTAATGATTCTTGGGTATTAGATTCAAGACCTTCATTTCATGCTACACCCCATAAGAAATATTTTCAAGATTATGTTCAAGGTGATTTTGGGTAGGTTTACTTGGGTGATGGTAAACCCTATAAAATTGTAAAAAAGGGTAAGATATAGATAAAATTATAGAATTGAAACAAATGTTTGATAAAAGAGGTGAGTCATGTTCTTGAGTTGAGAAGAAATCTAATTTTAGTAGGGCAGTTGGGAAGTGAGGGATGCATAGTTACATTCATAAAAAATTCATGGAAGGTCACTAAAGGATCATTGGTAATAGAAAAAGGAGAGAAGGTAGGTGCATTGTATTTATATAATGGTGATGTTGAATCTTCCTTTGCTTTAGATTCTATAGAAGTAGATATAAAATTATGGCACCAAAGAATTAGGCACATGAGTGAGAAGGGGATTCAAGTTTTCCACTCAAAGAATTTATTGCCAGATTTGAAGAAGGTGGATTTGAATTTTTGTGAGCACTTTGTGTATGGAAAATATAAGAGAGTCAAATTTATTAGAGTTGGGAGGACAAAGAAGGATGAAAAGTTAGAGCTTATGCATATAGATGTATGGGGACCAGCTCAAGTATCATCCCTTGGTGGCTCTTTTTATTATGTTACTTTTATCGATGATGCAACTAGAAAAACTTGGGTTTATTGTATATGAAAGAAATTTGATGTTTTTGATACTTTTAAGAAATGAAAAGCTTTGGTTGAGAATGAGATAGGAAATAAGTTGAAGTGTGTCGGATCAAAAAATGGAGGTGAATACTATAGCAAGGAGTTTGATAATTATTATTCATCCCATGGGATTCATAGAGACAAGATGGTTCTAAGAACACCACAAAAAAATGGTGTGTTAGAAAGGATGAATAGAATAATCATGGAGCATGCAAGGAGCATGATATTGCATGTAGGGTTTCCATTATAGTTTTGGGTAGATCCTGTGGATACTTCTATTTACTTAATAAATAGAGGGCCTTCAAGTCTTTTGGATGGTGACATTCAAGAGGAAGCATGGACATGTAAAAAGGTAGATTATTCCTTTTTAAAGACTTTCAATTGTGAAACATTTGTCCATATTGATAAATAAAATAGAACCAAGCTTGAGGCAAAATCCAAGAAATATACTTTTATTGGATATGGAGTTAATGATATTTGTTACCATTTATGGGATATTAAAAATTGAAAAATCATTAGGAGTAGAGATGTGATCTTTGATGAAAAGGTCATGTATAGAGATCAGTTTTAGGAAAAGAAACATGATAGTCAAATATAGAATATGTAGTACTTGATGAAATTACTAGAAATGAAATTCCAAAAGTGCCAGAAAATTAGAATGTGCAATAACTATAACAAGAAGCTCAAACTCCTAGAAGTGTAGTTAGAAGATCTACTAGAGTAAGTAGACTCCCTGAACATTACTCTCCTTCACTTTATTATTTATCATTGACTAATGGTGGTGAGCCAAAAAGCTATGAAGAAGTAATGCAGGTAAAAACTAGAAAGAAGTGGGAGCAAGGCATGAAAAAAGAGATGGACTCCTTGGTATATAACCAAACCTGGGATTTGGTTCAGTTATCTGAAGGTAAAAGAGCATTACAAAATAAATGGGTTTACAGGTTGAAGGAAGAATATGGAGGCAAAAAGAGGTACAAATATAAACCTATTTTAAAGGGGTTTGCACAAAAGAAAGGTATTGAATTTGATAAAATATTTTCTCCAGTAGTTAAAATGAATTCCATAAGAAATATTCTAAGTTAGATATTAGTAGAAGATTTGCACCTTGAATAGTTAGATGTGAAGACTACATTCCTTTATGGTGATTTGGAGGAGGAAATATATATGGAGCAGCCTCAAGGATACAAAGTCAAAGGTAAGGAGAAAATGGTGTGTAGGTTGAAGAAGAGTTTGTATGACCTAAAACAAGCTCCAAGACAATGGTATTTGAAATTTGGCATGTTTATGATAGAACAAGGTTATAGTAGATGTCATTCTAACCACTATGTTTACTTTAAGAGATTAGATAATGGTAGCTATATTATCTTATTATTGTATGTAGATAACATTATTGTTTTAGGGTCTAACATGTATAATATAAATGATCTAAAAATAAAACTAATAGATTCATTTACAATGAAGGATTTAGGTGTTGTAAAGCAAATCCTCAATATGAAAATAACAAGAGATAAGAGAAATAGGAAATTGACATTGTCTCAAGAAGAATACATCAAGAAGGTGTTAGTCAGGTTCAATATGAAATATGCAAAACCTGTGAGTACACCTTTGGTAAGGGACTTCAAATTAAGCAAAGAACAATGTCCTAAAACACATGAAGAAATCAATTACATGACCAAAGTGCCATATGCTTTAGTAGTTGGAAGTTTAATGTATGTTATGATGTGCACTAGATCAGATATTGTTCATGCAGTGGGAGTTATAAGTAGGTTTATGAACAATCCATGAAAAGTGCATTGAGATGTAGTCAAGTGGATTCTCAAGTACTTGAGAGGGACCACTGATAGAAATTTATGCTATGAAGGGTTAGATGTTACCTTACAAGGATATGTTGATGTAGACATGGATAGAGATTTAGATGGAAGAAGGAGAACTATAGGTTATGTAATCACTATTGGTGACACAATATTTAGTTGGATTTCAAAATTCTAGAATATAGTTGCTTTGTCAACTATAAAGGCATAATATGTTACAACTATAGAAGCTAGAAAGGAGATGATATGGATGCAATAGTTCATGGAAGAGTTGAGGCATAAGCAGGAAGATTTTAGGTTATACAATGATAGCCAAAGTGTAATTCATTTAGTAAAGAACTCAACATTCCACTCAAGAACCAAATAAATACAACTCAAGTATCACTTCATTCATTTAGTTTTGGAGGATGGTCAACTGAAGTTAGAAAAGATCTATATGAGTCAAAATCTTGTAGATATGCTAACAAAGGTAGTCACTAAAGACAAGATGGAGAGTTTTTAAACTTCAATAGGTCTTCAAGGATAAAAAATAAGCTGAGAAACATGCCAAGGTCAAAGTTCAAATAAAAGTTCAAGTAAGAGTTGTAGTAGTGGATTTGTAACAATCAGTCTCCAAGTGGGAGATTGTTGGATGGTGGAGCTTGATCTTATTTTAATTACAAATCACTATGGTTTTCATGGGGGTCCAGGGGGGAGATGACCTATTTTGGAGCCCCCCTAGTGGGGGTTCATGGGTAGCACCCTCAAAGTAAAATTTTATGAAAAATGCATTATAAAATATTGTAATTTCATGGTTAATTTAGACCATTTACTATTAGGTTTTAGATCTAATGATAGAAATTAAGTTAGTGCAATTTTTCCTCTAATTTTTAACCCTTCTTTGATATGAGGGAATTTTAATCAGGTGAAATAGTGTGAGAGTGAAGAGGATATTGTAGTGGATATATTATAGATTTTCCCCTTTATTTGTTAGATTGAATAATAAGGACTGACAATTTCTATGTGGATGTAGCCCATTTTGGGTGAACCACATTAAATTTATGTCTCTATTCTATTGTGTTTTTTGATTTTTTATATCTTGATTTCATTATTATTTCTCTACACTCTATATTCCTAACAAGAATGTTACCATAAATATGTATTTGAATCATATAACTATGAAATATGGTGAATCTAGAATCTGTGTAATTATGGAGAATATGTTTCCATAACATGCCCCCACTATAATTTAGAGAATCTAAGAATAGGTGTAAACATGGAGGAGAGATTTCTATAATTTGATCCCATTGTAATTTGGAGAATCTGAGAACTAATGTAAATGTGGAGAACATTTTTACATAACATGGTCCCACTATAATATGGATAAGTTGGGTATTGAATAGTGTGGAGCTATGCCTCTATGACATGCTCCCACTTATATGCCCCCCCAATTTTAAGGTGAGGGGAATTATAATATCATAGTCACCTTAGCTCAAATAGATAAAATAATTGTATAAACTATGTATGGATCATGTAGTATATATGAGTAACATGTATAGGTAGATATAGAAGTTACACACACATTTATGTAATCACATCAAGTCTCAAGATGCATGATGTAAATCATGAAAACATCTGAAGAGTAACAATATAAGCTCAATAAGTAATTAAACACACACACAATAACACTCAAAATAAAAATAATAGGAAATGGTCCAAAGATACCTCATACAAGGGGCATGATCAAATATCGCACTATCAAAGGGACATGAGTTAGTCAAATGTCCACAAAGTATACAATGACATATTCAAATGTATATACAACAAATAATGACATATTAAAATGTCAAAATAGGTAAGCAAAGGCATAAGAGCCATAATTAATGGAGCATATTCAAATGCTCAAACATGAAATACAATGCAAGATAATATAAAATAAGGAACACACTCAAAGAAGTGCATAAAATGGAAAATTAAGACAAATATAAGCAATCAACATGAACCTAGCATACTAGTTCCTAAACATATATGTTTTCAAGAAATGTTAAGTACATAACATATCAAGTACATTTTGAAAGGTATAAACATGGAAAGAGGCATGTTTAAGTGTATATAAGCTCAAACATGATAATGAAAAGTGATCATAGAATAATATAACTTGGGTGTATCATGATAAAATAAGTGGATGCACCCAACATACTTAGGACGTGAGTGGATGGTAATCCCAACATCTATATGTGCATATATTATGTACCTAGGCATGCTTTTATTGCACTTGAATTAAGTGTGAAACATGTGTGTATATCAAAAGGAATTATATTATATCTACTAACATGGAGAAAACAACATATTTATAAGAAATAGTACAACTAAGAACAAGTTGATTTTTTGGTATTTTTGAATTATTTGAATGTTTTTGGGCTTTTTGTTGGAATATATATACATATATATATATTCAATTTTTTTAAAAGATATTTATGCAAGTGAATGACGTTCATTGGGTTTTTAAGAGGTTTTCCTCCAACATACTTAGGATGTGAGTGGAGGGTAATCCCAACATTTATATGTGTATATATCATATAACTAGGTATGCCTGTATCAAACTCAAAAGAAGCATGAAACACGTGTGTATATTGAAAGGAATGATATGCTATGTACTAACATGAAGCAAACAACATATTTATAATAAATAATACTAGGAACATGTTGAATTTTTTTGGCATTTTTAAATTATTTGAATGTTTTTAGGTTTTTTATTGGAATATTTTATTTTTTTAAATATTTTTAGGTAAGATATATATGTAAGTGCATGATGTTCATTAGGTTTTTGAGAGGTTTTAATTCAAGTGCAACTAGGTGTTATACAACCTTGCCCAATTTTTCTATGATTATGAATGTTCCCAACTAATTTGGTTTGAATTTCCCTTTCTTATCTTTTTTTGCATTGGTATTATTTTTATTTTTCTTTCACCACTATGTTACCCACAATAGACTTGCATGGCCAAACATTTTATTATATGTACACTTGATGTGATTATGGTAAACTCATAAGTTTTCAATAGATTGAGTATGCTTCTCCAATCAAATCAAATCCCCATAAGGAGAAAGGCCATGGTGAGACAATCGGTTGTAACTCATGAGATGGAGCATGGTTTAGATTGATATATTTTTGGCATTATAAACATAATTTAGCATGTTCAATGCATTCATGTTCCATTATAGGCCAATAGTGACCCTTTTGAAATAATTTTTGGGACATGGTACTACCACTAAAGTGCCTTCCACAATTTCTATCATATATTTATAGAAGTGTGGTGCGTACCCCATATTTGCTTAAGCATCAAAGTAAATGTCTATCAAACCTTTCTTAAATAAATCATTGTTGATAAAAACATAAGGAAATTCCTCTCATTGTAGTTTGAATTTTTCATTTTGTGTGAAGTGATCTGGTATGTAACCCTGATATAAGATATTATAGATGTCACTGTACCATTCTATGTTTTTAGAGCTATGAGTAATAACAATAACTACTAAGGCATCCATTTTTTATGGAGTAATGGAGATTTTCATAACTGTGATATGGTAAAGTTTATATAATCATTATTTATATCAAAAGACATTAAAGATGTTGCACTAGCCATTGCATCTACATGGCCATTATATTTTCATAGAATACTTTTGATAGATAATGAATCAAATGTTTATTTGAGTTTATCCACCATTTATTTATATGGGTTTAAATTTTATTTTTTGGTTTGGTAAATATTGGTAACTTGATTAACACTCAACTACGAGTCATCAAAAACTTGAATGTCCTCGATATGAAGTTTTTGTGTTATGGATAACTTGATTATCAAGGCCTCATATTTTGCTATATTATTAGTATAAGAAAAGGCTAATGTATAAGAGAAAGACATATATTCTCCCTTGAGGGTACAAAATATGATACTAACACCTGTGCCTATCATACATCTAGATCCATAAAAAAACATTGTCTATTGATTTTAAGATATATTATATGTTTTGAATTCATCTCGAAAAGCTTTGGTGATTGGAAAAGGATCGAGTAATGGAGATTCAACTAATTGATCAACTAAAACTTAACCTTTTACTAGTTTTTGAGATAAAAAATTGAGATTAAAATCTATAAGTTGCATAACCCATTTAACTATGTGATATGTTAGGTGGGTTTTATTCATGAGAAACTTTTAAGAATACTCTTTTATAACATGAATCTCATTATTAAACAAGTAGTGATGTAAATTTTGTCTAGTAAATACTAATGCTAGACATAATTTTTTCATTGTGGTATATTTGCATTAGTAATCAACCAGTTGATGGCTTATATAATAAATTACACACTCTTTGTGATCATCATCATATTTTGGTAATAGGGGCCCAAGGGAATCATTTGTGGATGAGATAAAAAAGAACAATGATCTATCTATTATAAGAGGTAGGGTTTGCTAAATATTCTTTGATTTAGAATTTTTTTATTGAAAAATGTCATCCTATATTAATTTTCTATCCTTTTTTAGAAAATATGTGAAAGGTATTATTTTGTCCATCAACTACAAAATAAAACATCGAATGGCCTCAATTCTTCCTTGCAAACATTGTAGTTATTTTAAGTTTGCCAGTGGTGGCATCTTAATAATATATTTTACCTTTTTTGGATCAAATTTGATGCCTTGTTGTAAAATTATGTATCCTAGAATATTTTTTGTCCCCAAAAAACACTTTTTAAAATTCAATCGCACATTCAATTACCAAAACACACTTTTGTAGATTCATTCTCACATTGAATTAGTGTAATCTTTCAAATAGTTGTTGTAAATCGATAACATAGTCTTGTCATTATTTTGATTTTATGAGTAAATCATCGACATAGTATTTGATGGTTTTATGAATGAAATCATGAAAAATGTATTTCATTTCCCTTTGGTATGTGGCTCCTCCATTTTTAAATCTAAAAGGCACAATTGTATAATAAAAAGTTCCTCATCGGGTAGTAAATGCTATCTTTTCCCAATCTACAACATTAATTTTGATTTGGTTATATTTGATGAACCCATCCATGAATTTAAATGTGTCATAACCAGCTATAGAATATATAATCATGTAAATGTTAGGTAGTGGAAAATAATATTTGGGATAAGCTTTATTTAAATCATGGTAATCAATATAGCATTAAATGTCACCATTTGGTTTAGTGACAAGGACAATATTAGAAATGCAATCAAAATGTATGATAAATATGATGAAACTTGTGTCTAATAGATTTTGAATTTCATCTTTTACCAATAATGCAACATTAGGATTATTTTTTTGAATATTTTGTTTTATTATTTTTGCATCTGGATACAGTAAAATATTGTGCATTGTAATTGATGGGTCTATCCCATGTATATTTGAATAAGCCTGAGTGAATAATTTTAGGAAATCATGTAATACCTACATATAATCTTGGCCTTTATATTTTTGCATAATTATAGTAATAAATACTCATCAAGTATCCTTTTCTATTCCATAATGATCCAAGAGGCCCTCCACTAGTGAAATAATCAGATGGTCTCAAATCTTCCCAAAACTATCTGCACATTAGATAAATCATCAATATATTTCTAGTGTAATTTAAATGGGGCCAAACAAACATCGTATGCAAAAGTTATGGCATGTTGAAGGTGGCAATAAATAGGAAAAAAATAACATAGTGCTAACATCATCAACTAACTGAACATGTACGACCTAATACATGAACCAATCATAGCTTTCAATGTGGCATTTACAAAGATCCACCAAGTGCTACGAGTTCTAAGGCAAGTTTTATGTAATTTTTTAACCCTGATTTGGATGTGGATCCTATTTAGTGGTTAGGGTTAAGGATATAGAAATGATAGGCTACAATGGTGAATATTAGATATATAGAAGGCCAACTAATGTGCTAAACTTAGATGTACCATATGTTAAATTTATAAAGTTAAGATAGGATATTAATGGAAAGTAAAATTGTGCTAGATACAAAAATGATACAGAAGAAAGTACCTAGCTATTTATGATGCTAATACAATGCTAAATCTAGTACAAGTGGAAAGAAGGTAGGAAAATAGTTTTGGAATAGTTGTTAGATTCTAGATCTGGTGCCTCTAGATCTTTAGACACTTACATCAACTTAGAATAGTTACATCGATGTTAGTTTTTGATATCGACACTAGTGTCTAGTATGAAATATTCACTAAAATAAGATGTAAACACCTAGATGCTTCTAGGTTTAGCTTCACCTTTACTCTGGTGCATTTAGATCTGGGTCATGGACTATCATCCTTGGTGAAATGATAAAACCTTAGATTTGTATTTTTAATATGACCTTGGGGAAAAATGTGTTAGTGGGTGCATAATATCAAGATGACCCATAATGACCGCACTATCAAAAGGTGCTACCTACATAACCAATAGTCTAAAAGAGGGATTCAAACTCATATAGTTCTCACCCACATGTTGGCTTGTGTGTGAATCATGTAATGCATGTAAAATAAGTACAACAATGAACTAGATTTTAACTTAGAAAATATGACCTTATGATTGCTCCTTTAGTACTTTAGACCTTTAGCTAAGTTGTTCCTTTGAGTGATATTAGAATAGGGAATAATAAGAAAGCTTTTGGTAACATGAATGCTTATTAAGTGCTCTTTTGGTTTGATTTCTAGGTGAGGAATGAATGAGGATTGATATTATATTTATACCAATCATATTAGGAGATAACTCAGATTAAATAACTTAGGTTGACCATTGTAATATGTTTTATTTGAAAATTAGATGACTTTTAGGGCACTAAACACTTGCATCAGGCTAGGATAATAATTTTGATTCTACTATCTGACCCAGATGTTAGTGTTTAGGGAGAAGGAGAGTAGGCATAGGCTCAAATCTTGTAGAAGTGTAAGATAAGTATATTTTAAGCATTATAGTCAAGATGAGATGTCTATGCCATCAATATAAGGCTGGTCAGACTAATAAATAAGCCAATAAGCATAAGATAGAGTATATGCAAGGATTGTAGAAGTAAGGCATGTGTAGAAATAAGAATAAAAACTAGGGTCATGAGTTTGACAAGTGTACAAGACTAAAGTTCTACATACTCATAAAATATCATCTAAATTTACACCCATTTAATCTAGTAATGAAATTAATAGTTTAAAGGAAATGAATAAGTATTTGGGTGTATATACACACCTTGTTGAATTGGAATGCTTTTTTGGAGTTGGGTTTGAATTTTTTACTAGTGATTGAGCTACAACCAAGAGTATGTTATAATGTATAATTAGTGAATATAATCTAGGTTAAAAATATGAAATAAATTGAAATTGAAAGAGAAAGGTTTAGGAGTACACCTGTGTGTTGATGTAATCACCTTACCTATTGGCAAGCTATTTTTACAAAAGAATTATCATTATAAGGTTATGAAACTAAGATTATGCTAAATATAGACAACTTTTTAAAGTGAATATATATATATATATATATATATATATATATATATATATATATATATAGAGAGAGAGAGAGAGAGAGAGAGAGAGAGAGAGGCACATACCCATAACTTAGAGTAAAAGTGAGTTTCCACCTAGTGGTTAATATTAGCTCAACCATGTAACATAATGATACTTTTAACCTGCTGAGTTTGTATGATCAAGTATAGATTAGAAACTTGGCAAGATTGAGTGATTTAATCACCCCAACCATACCAAAAGGTGAACCAACTACTGAAATAGATTAGTTTGCTAAATTCTATAAAATTTCACTGAGTATCATTACGTGTAATAGTTTTAGAATTTGAGATTGATTTGGATTTTACAATATTAGGCACATGTTGCATAGCATATGCACCTTAAATTTGTCTCATGCTAAAAATGTGTGTAATAATAGTACCATGTATAAAATTATGTAGCATATGTGTATCAAAATCATATAATTGTGTGCTTTGGCCAATTCAAAAATATATGTAAGTGTGGAGGACATGCTTCCAAAGCATGCCCACACTATATATGGAGAACCTTAAAATTGATATAAGTAGTAATGTGGAGGACATGTTTCTAAAACATGCCCCCATTATAAAGTGGAGATATTGAATATTAAGTAGGTATGGATAACATGCTTTTAAAGCATGCCCCCACTAAATCTAAAAACTATGAATGTGTGGAATTCATGTCATCATGACATGCCCACACTAAATCTATAAATTGGTGTAAGTACCATATAATATGTGAGTGTGGAGAACATGCTTCCAAAGCATGCCCCCACTATAATATAGAAACTTTGAATAATGTGAAAGGCATATCACCATGACATTCCCCCACTAATATTCCCCCCTTTAGGGTGAGTAAAAGATAGTACCTAGTAGTTATCTCACCTTAAAAGGGTAAGACAACCATAAATCTACAAATGTATCCATGTAGCATATAGAAGGAAATATGTGTAGGTAGATGTAACATTGAAACACATAGATCTAATGTGATCACATGTAGGCCTAAGATGCACAATAAAGATCATGGAAACATTTAGATAGTAATAGTACAAGCTCAATGAGAAAATAAGCACACACATAAGAGCACTCAAAAGAAAGTCAAAAGTCAATGGTGCAAGGAGACCATAAACAATGGGCATGTTCAAATGCAATGAAATTAAATGGACATGACTTAGTCCACTATCCACAAAATCAAGGAAAACCATATTCAAATGTCCAAGAATGCAATGACATATTCAAATGTAAAAAAAGGAAATCATAGGTATATGGGCCACATACAATGGAGCATATTCAAATGCTTGAAAAATCAAGACAATAGCAAGGCAAAAACTCAAGAAAGTGTAGAAAAACATAAAAAATAAATATAAACATGTCATAGTGGCCCTTGGATCAAAAGTCTTAGCAAAAAATTCTAGGTATATAGCATATCAAGTACCTTATGTAATGTATAAGCATGTAATAGGAATGTGTAAGTACATATGTAAGCTCAAACATGATTTTCTAGAGTGATCATCAAATCATATGACTTGTGTATATCAAGATCATAGAAAATGAATGCCCCCAACATCTTGATGATGTGAGTAGAGAGAAGGCACAACACCCATAAGTGTATCATGTATCTATGTATGCCTATATATGTGTATGTAGGAGTAAAATGATATGCTATTCCTCAACATGAAAATAACACATAGATGCAGAGGGGTCAATAAAACATGTAAGTGTTAAAACTATTTTTGGATTTTTGATAATTTTTTTATTTTTCTAGAAGAGACAAGATCATCCTATGATCTCATCCAAATGATGATCATAGGTATCTCCCCACTTAGAACATGGTATAAGAAATTGGTAGTGCTACCAAGGAACATGTATAGGTGTAATATCTATCACTGTAGAATATGTGATTACCAATGTATGTATAATGGGACTCTAGGGTTTAGAAGTACCAATAAAAGGAACAATGGTTGTTGGAACCCATCTCTATGTATTCTATGGTTTCTTTGGAATAACAATATTAGGATCATGTTTAGGTGCTCTAGATATCTAAATATGGTGCATAGAAGATGAGGATTTTGTGAAAACCATTATTTATCTCCAATGTAAAGGTCTCTTAAGTACTAGTTTCCTATTGAAGGGGATTTCTTGTTTCTTACCCTTATATGGTAGATTAGCCTTAACAAGATTGATAATTAACTTCTTGGGTATGGATTTCTCTTATTTGAGAAGATGATCATATGAAATACTAGAAAATTTAATTACCTAATTAGCATGAATGTACTTAACACACCCATACACTGTAGAAGGTACGAATCAAAGAGTGTTTATCCAAGGTCATCCTAACAACATGTCAAAGACACCTATATAAGGCATAACTAATAAAGTAGTAACTGCATGTGTGGGACCAACTTGTAAAGGTAGATTAATCTTATCAAGAACCTTTTAGGAGGTATCATTAAATGATCTAACTGATCTATTAAAGGGGGGTAAATTGTGATGAATATAACCCATATACATAAGTAATGTCATGGTGCAAACATTTTTGTTTCCATCATTATCAATAATAACATGGTATATGGGTTTTTTTTATCAAGTTATGCTCACATTAATAGAGAATGAATATCAGAGTCATCATCCTTAATTTCACTATCATTAAAGGAAATAATGGGTTTCTAAACCATATGAGGTATATGTATCGTGTAAGTACCAATGACCCCATATAGTGGGTGTCCATAATATGATGAAGGAGGATGTGCATTTTATGCCATTTAAACTTTTAGTTCCTTTTTGGAATGGTATTGCAAAGGATTGTTAAATATTTTATGTTTATGGTGATCACCAGGTTATGAACCTAATTCCTTTAGAGGATTTTCAAATGTAATTTCTTTTCATCGATGAGGCCTTGGATCTTATGCTCTAGGGTAAAACCTCTATTCATAGAATGCTTAGGTCCTTAGTGATAACCACAATAAGCATTTGCATCATATCCATTGGGTAGAGGTCTATTTACATCAACCTCTATAGGAAGAGGGAGATATATAAGATGAAAATCTAGTAATCATGGGAGTGATGATGCAGGAGGCTCAGGTAAACATGTAAACTATCTCCTTGGTGCATTAGATAAGATAAGTTGATTATGCTATTGTACAACTATATTAACCATGGTGGTTGTTTCATTTCTAGACTCAGGGGGTTTTACCTTATAACTTGGTTTAATTGTAAATTTTACACTAGATGTAGATGCAACAGATGTGTTTACTATATACTTGAGCTTATTTAGTGACATAAGTTTCATTTCACAGTCTTATAAAACATGGAATAAATCATCAAAATATTGAAACTTTTTGAAAACAATGGATTCATGTAAAGGCAAAAGCAAACTTTACTTGAATATGTCTTGAAACTCTTTTTCTACCATAGGATTGGTCATTTTGTCTTGTATTGTCTTATATCTCAAGACATATTCATTAACTAGTTCATTGCTTCCTTGTTTGATCTTTGTAATTTGGGCATAGGAAACCTTTATAGCAATGTTAATAGAAAAGTATGCCAAAAAATGGTCTACAAGAGTTTTAATGCTTTCATGGATTGGAGAGGTAAGTCATAAAACCAACTCAAATCATAGTCCTTGAGGCTCCTTGGAAATAGTTTGGTCAAAAGGTTATCATTTGAATCATAATCAAGGCATGTTGCATAGAAGGTTTGAATATATTATTTAGGATCACCCTTGCCATCATAAAATGAACATAGGTGAAACAAATATAGTTAGTAGAGGGTAAAAATAGATCTTAAGTGCAAGAGGGTTATGTAACACATCTTGAAAATCTATAACATGTGAATAATTTGAAGCCTTTTGTTCAATGTTTGTAACCATATACTATAATGTCGTTAAAACTTGAAGGAAAAATTAGATTTTAGGCCCTGTGGGATTTTGATTAGCAATTTGAGTAGTCACCATAGGCTTCGGAAACATGTTTTGAATAGTAATAGGCATTAAAACTAGTATTTGTTTTGAAATAACAAGTTATGAAAATATATGTCAATAGTAATTTATGGAAACAAAGGTTAGAACACATAATTTGGTGCTCATTAGATGTATTAAGCTACAATGTGTTTAAGGGGATGGATATATCAACTAAAGTTTTTACTTTTTTAGCTTCAAGTATAGTTTTTTAATATTTTGTCAAGATCTTCAGGGTTTTGATGAATGTGCTCATGAAACATTGGAATTGCATGTAATTGATCATTATCTACTTGGTCATTGTCATTTTTTTTGGATTTTCATTATCAAAATATTCTTTTATGATAACCCTATCATGATTTTTTTCATTATCAACATGGGTATCATCATGATCCAAGGTATGAGATCCATCATTAGTTTGAGATATCTTGGATGGGTTGAGGGGAGGCTCAATATGTTCAATAAACACACCCCCCAATCTAGGTTTATGCTTAAATTGCATGCAAAATAATACCAATTTGAAATTAAAAAAGTATAAAAATTTGAAAACCTATCTATTTTAAATCCCTAATAATAAGAAAAATTTGTATTCACAAGGATCAAGTTCACCAAATGTTTAACCCTAAAAATCTAGATTGAGGTTATCTATGGTTAAAGGGGATAGAGATAGCCTAGGGTAAAAGGATGATAAAATATCTCTATAGTAGGCCACTTGGGTGATAAACTTAGATATAACATATGTTAAATTTATAAAACTTATAGTAGGAAGTGCTATATCTGGTATAGGTGGGATATAGGTAGGAAGATAGTTTTAGAACAATTATCAGATTGTAGATTTGGTGCCTTTGGCTCTCTAGACACTTTCATAACCTAGGATAGTTGCATTTATGCTAGTGTTCAATAACAAAACTATCATCTAGTAAAAAATACTTGCTCAAACATGATGTAACCACCTAGATGTTTCTAGGTTTGGATTCACCTTCACTTGGGAGTATTGAGATTTAGGTTATGGACTATCCCTCCTAGTGAAATGGTAAAATCCTAACTTCATATCTTTCATGTGACCTTAGGAAAATAATGGTTTAGTGGGCACAAGGTGTCAAATTGACTAGCAATGACCCCATTATGAAAGGGTGTTACCTACACAACCAATACTCTAGAAGAGGGCTTTAGACTCCTGTAGTTTTCCCCTACATGTTGGCTTGTGTGTGAATCATGTAATGTGTGTAAATTAAGTAAAAAGGACACCTAGATTATAAATTAGAAAATATGACCTTATGAATTATCCTTTATTACTTTAGACCTATAACTAGGTTGTTCCTTTGATTGATATCAAAATAGGTCATAATAGGAAAGATTTTGGTAACTTGAGTGTTTCTTGAGTGCTCTTTTGGTTTGATTTCTAGGTGAGGAATGAATAAGGGTTTATATTGTATTTATACCAATCCTATCAAGAGGTAACTCACATTAAAACACTTAGGCTGAACATTGTTGTAGACACCCCATTTTGGCCACAACTGGCTTCCGATTGGGCTTTAAATTGATTTTTACCAGATATTGTAAATTAAGCCTAGAAATAACTGAATGTCCATTAAAATTTCAAGTTTCCATCTCTCATAAACCCTGTTATTTCAAGTTTTTAGTAAATTGCATTTCAATTCAAAGATAATGAAAACATACTTAAACATTTTGGCATACCCGATGGGACCATGAGGTCTCACTCTTTTTGTTAAAATTAATTTTTGGATTTTTTCTCTCTCTTTTATGTGTTGAATTCATCCAAAATAAAATCAAATTTTAATTTTTCCCTTTTTAAAGGTTAATCAATTTGCATCTATTTTCCCTATTTAATGTACTCACATAGAATAATCTAAGTCATAAATTCATCATAGTTGTCACTTTTATCACACATAAACCAAATTACATTCATAATGAACTCATCTTTGACCCATTTATAAAGCCTAACCACACTAATTAAAACGTTGAAATTTTTGGAAACAAGCTTGAAGTCTCTATGAAAGTTCAAAAATTCAAAAGAAGGATTTGGTGGGAAAATTCAATAAAAATCTAATTCATATTTTGACAAAGTTGTAACACCTAATATTGACTCTTATAGACTTGAAATGAATTTTTGACATTAGTAGTCAAAATTATGTTGATCCATCCATATTATGGGTATTATTCTATATGTAATAATAACCTCTCATGAATTCATCTTTAGTCACCTTGTGAACTAACAACTGGTAGTTTGGCCTTTGGACACATTAAGCGCGGCACTTAAATAATTCCTAAAGTGCTAAAATGGTAAGAATAATGAATTAAATAATGAAACAAATTTAAATTATTAAGTGAATTTTCCATGTGGAATTAGTGAAAACAAATTTCATAAAAAGGAAAATTTAATAAATATGAGGTCATGATGACATCATCATCCTCAAAGTTAATGGAATTGTAAATATCTCCCTAAATGTAATAAATTAAAAAATAGAGAGCCTTGGTTAATAAATGGGATCTCTATCCAAATTATTAATTACATGTCCCCTCCTTAAATCAACTAGGGTTAGCCTTAACTCACCTAGAGTTAGTTTGAAATCAACCATGGTTAATTCTAACCTAACTATACTTGGGTGAGAGTTAATTTTGGAGGCTATAAATATAAGGCCTCACCCATTGAAAAATAAGGTTTTTATGTGCAATGTTATTATGATAAAAAACCTCCCAAAAGCTTCATTGTAGTTTTACCATGCACATTTACCAAGTAAAGCCAAATCCAAATCAATCTAAGACAAGGTGAATAAAGGGGAGATGATGCAAGAGCACCATTTACAAAGACTTCATTGTCTATAATCTAAGCAAGCCAACTACCTCAACAAGAAATTTAGATCTACAAGGAAGTTCAAAGGGAGTTTTTATTTTATAATTTTAGTTGTCTTAGTGTTCTTGTTATTTATGCTCACTCAAGTGTCTAGGCTAGAGGTGTTAATTTTTAGTGTGTTTGTTTTGATTTTGATTTCTTGACTAACAAACTCAACCATGGTTAATTCTAACCTAACTACACTTGGGTGAGAGTTAATTTAGGAGGATATAAATAAAAGGCCTCACCCATTGGAAAATAATATTTTTATGTGCAATGTTATTATGACAAAATACCTCCTAAAAGCTTCATTATAGTTTTATCATGCCCATTTACCAAGCAAAACCAAATAAAAATCAAGTGAAGCCAAGGTGAAAAAAGGGGAGATGATGCAAGAGAGACATTGATAAATACTTCTTTTTCTATAATAAGAGTAAGCCAACTACCTCAACAAACAAGTTGGGGCTATAAGGAAGTTCAAAGGGACTTTTTCTTTTGTGATTTTAATTGTCTTAGTGTTATTGTTATTAATGCTCACTCAAGTGTCTAAGCTATATGTGTTAATTTTTCATGTGTTTTTTTTTTAAATTTCTTAACTAATGAACTCAACCATGGTTAATTCTAACCTAACTACTCTTGGGTAAGAGTTAATTTTGGAGGCTATAAATAGAAGGCCTCACCCATTGGAAAATAAGCTTTTTATGTGCAATGTTATTATGATAAAATACCTCCCAAAAACTTCATTATAGTTTTACCATGCCCATTTACCAAGAAAATCCAAAGACAAATCAAGCTAAGCCAAGGTGAATAAAAGGGAGATGATACAAGATCACCATTGAAAAATACTTCATTATCCATAATCAGAGCAAGCTAACTACCTCAACAAGCAATTTGGGCCTACAAGGAAGTTCAATGGGAGTTTATATTTTGTGATTTTAGTTGTGTCTTAGTGTCATTGTTATTTATGCCCACTCAAGTGTTTAGGTTATAGGTGTTAATTTTTAGTGTGTTTGTTTTGATTTTAATTTCTTGACTAACACAATACTAATCTCCCCTCTTGGTTTCCTTGTTCACATAATGGCATGCCTGGTGGGACCATGCACCCCAAAAACATGAATGGAGTATCTTGGGATCATTTTAGAGCTAAGAGGATTTCATTATAGAGCTTAATTGATTGATTTATTACCATTTTTATGTCTTCTAGACCACATGATGAGATCACCCTATCAAAACGAAGATGTTACAACACAAAAAATGAGGTCATAATGAAAACGGAAAATTTTATCAATAAAATGATGAATTTTCCCTCTTAAATGATGAGATCACCATGTATATTGGTGAGGTCACTACACTAGGCCACAAAGTGACCAACTTTTAGAGGCTTATTTGGGGTCATCCAGACTCCATTTTTGATGTTTTTTTAAAACCACATATTTCATCATGAAATTTTAGATTATGCAATTATTTTTAACTTAAATTGAATGTATTTTTCATAAAATATAATATATAATCATGTTAATCTGTTTGCTAATCTAACTTGTTTATTGCAAGTTTCACTTGCCAAATACCACGGTTCAAAATCTTAACTTGTTACTTATAGGTCCAGCTAGCTAAAGAGTGGTTATTTTTATAAATCAACAAACAAATCCAAAGGGATAAATTTCACATCACATTTTTCTTGGGTTTTTAAAAAATGAATACAAACTTTGACTAAATTCTCTTAAGATATTTCTTGTTTATCATTTTACTTGTTGATTATGTTATTTTTTACAAAATAGACTTTGCGCATATGCTCTCCCCTCATCCCCTTTAGGTAACTTGGGTGACCAAGAGAACTTTCTTCCTTTAATTTTGTCACTTATTCCAAAAATAAAATGAATGCCACTAAGGTAGTCCCCAATATCCAAATGACTTGAGTAAATACATTCTCTGATTGTAACAAAAATTTGAGTCAGGTTTGGCTAACCAAGGGGCTCCACTAAGAAGTACATATATGGATTCACTATGCAAAGGAATAGAATATTTAATAGTAAGTTAGCTAGTATGAACTCAATTGACATGATTGTATCTCTAGTTTTAACGACACTTGGGACCATCTAGTATGCATGAAACTTATAGTTTTAGACAAACCCCACTTGTTATAGAAATATTGTCAATGTAGGATGAGTATCCCAAGGTTCCATGTCATTATAAAAATTCATGAGAGAAGAGGGGGCCTAAAAACCCTACTTTTTATGTGCATTTAAATTTTTAGATTAATAAATTATTTCTTCTCAATAAGAAGTATATAGATGCAATTTGAAAATATGAAGCCAACTTGATACAATTGGGTGTTTTTATTATTTTTACTTTTTACTCACATTATTTTGAGTGGAAAATATGCTTGTTTGTCAAAACCATATCCAAGTCAAGTCAGGTTTATACAGTCACTTTTTTCCCAAAAAGGTGTTATGCGATCCATTTGATGCCACATTTGGCCTTAGTGATTTGTCAATTTTTTTTTTGTGTGTGTATCACTTGTTTGAAAGGGGCATCATTACATTTCCCATTTCATACCAAGTCTTTGCCTTAGAGTTTTTTTTAAAAAAAAACCATTTATCATACCTTTTGAGTGAGATAACATCATTATGCTGCTCACATTATTTCAAATACCTTTACCTTGTGTCTATTCAATTTTAAAACCATGTAGGCCTTTTGGTTTCT
Organism: Torreya grandis; assembly: GCA_037957365.1. Lineage (NCBI taxonomy): Eukaryota > Viridiplantae > Streptophyta > Pinopsida > Cupressales > Taxaceae > Torreya > Torreya grandis. The sequence goes on along the minus strand of JARHVA010006074.1, from coordinate 232,709 downwards.
AATTGGTATTGTTATGCCATCTAATTTAGTCTAGAATATTGTCCATTTGATAACCCAAGTCTTTTAAATCAAGTCAAAAATTGTTCTTGTGAAGTTTAGATTCAAATATTGATTAGTTTATGCCTATGCCTACTTAGTTTTGGCTTAGATATTTACCTTTCACTTTTTAATTGTGTAACTTGGACTAATTCCTTACTTAATTTGAAAATATTTTATGCCTATATTTTGGAAGCGATATATTTTTTGTGTGCCTCATGTCTTTTTTGTTGCTTAAAACTAAGGTAAAAACTCTCTCTCCAAGTACAACCTTAAGCATGATTAGTTTACATTTGAGTCTTGCTCATCACTTGAACTTGAATTGTTTTAGTCCTTATCCTTAATTTTTGCCTATTTGGAATTGATGTTCCCAATTAGTTTTATGCACATGCCTAAAGTACAATGCCTTTTACCAATGGTCAAGTTTGTGTTTGAATTTGTATGCCTAGTTTGAGTCCAAGTGTTCAAATTATTAGATCATTTTCCCATTGCCATTTGTTTTTAGAACTAGTTTGTTTTAAGTCTAGATTTGTGATGTGTTTCCAAAGACCTAGCATTTTTCCCTTTCCTTTATTAGAATTAGTTTGTTTCAAGTCTAGCTTTGTGACATTTTTCCAAAGACCTAGAAAATTTCCCTTTCCTTTCTTAGACCTAATGTGTTTTCAAGTCTAGATTTTGTGTCATGTTTCCAAAAGACCTTGCATTTACCATTCATTTTAGTTTTTAGACATAGTCATTTTGAGCCTAGCTTTGTGCCTTATTCCCAAATTCCTAGCAACATTTTATCTTTAGACCTAGTTTAGAGTTGTCTGAAACACTTTTACTAAGATTGGAATTCAAATTTATCCTTTCTCTTGAACATTTGTGTGAGAGAAATGACATTAGACATTGGAGAACACTTTAGAATGAGTTTACCATTGACCAATTTGGAGAACAACTCCATTTCTAGATCAAATTTTTAGAACAAGTTCTTAGACATACCAAGTTTTGATCATTTTCTCTTTAGACCAAATTTTAGGAGTTTATAGAAATCTATACATTTTTTAAGATGTTAGTCATTTATTTGGATATGTCTCATTATACTCATAGTAGAACCATGTATAATCCTGATTAAGATAATGCGGTCATGAATAATAAATTTATTCAAGACCCATATGGTGATGATATAGTTTATGAGATAGATCCCCATAATACTTACACTACTAAATATGGGAAACAAAGCCTAGATCCATTATCCCATTACTTGGTTAACACACCTCCTTATTCAGAGTAAGACCAAGAGCAGAAAATGTAATATCTTGCTAGTGTGCCATTGGTTGTAGAACAAGTTCAACAACAATCATACTATGTTACTATGCCATCAACATATGACCCTTATTTTTTTGATCATCACTTGATTGAAAACAAGGATGAGGTTTTAGTTAGAGCCATGGATGTAGTGACCAATTTTCTAGAAGACTTCCCCCATGAAAGCCTACCTAGTCTATTCAGAGTGCTAAGGAATGTATCTTACACCAAAACATGAACATGCCTCTATTAGTTACCCTCAAATGCTCATGTCAATGTCATATCAAGACCCAAATATGATTGTAAGAGGAAAGGACCCCATAAAGGCCCACTTTGTACAAATTTAACAAGCATATCATAACTATCTAAACCTAGCACATAATTTTAGTGCCATGGTCATATCTAATTCTCCACTCATAGAGCTCACTCCTTCCATAGGAGTACTAATCAATTTGATAGGTCAATCTAATCCAAGTATAGACACTTTTTCCCAAAGTAATTCATTAGGTGATATGATCACTATCCCATTTATTGAAGACATGATTGTGGCCTATATGCAAAATAATGTACCAAATACCATGGACAACATGCAAGTGTCTTTCAATACAGGCCAAAGTGGTTTAAATGCACCAAAAAATACTTCACAACAACAAGTACCTTTAGTCAATACCACAAGCAGTTCACAATAGGGGAAATTACCCCTCCTTCCTAACCATAATAGGTTACTTCTAATCCCCAACTAACTACTTCTTCAAGCACTCAACAACAGGGTGTAAGTAATCAAGTCCCAACCAATATTTTTCCTCAAAAAATAGTGACACATTTCAACCCACATTAATAGGTGATGACTAATATTCCAAAATAATAGGCACAATCTAATTTACCACCACAAAAAAGGTATAACACTATGCCACCTCAATAGGGGAAATAAATGTTCTACCTCAATAAGTATTAATAAACATGCCTCAATAATTATAGACCAATATATCTATAGAATCACATATGTTGTCTAATCAACAATGTATTTATATTGGTAAAAAAAAATCACCAAACACCCAAAAAACATTTAGTTTACAATAGGTGTTTGTGCAATAAAGAGGGACCCAAGTACCTACTAGGCAATATTACCTTTTCCACAACAAGTACCATAGATCTAAAGATAGGGCCTTGTTCAAAAAGTTCCCCTCATTTAGCTAGGTTTGAATAGTAAATAGTAAGCCTCTACTCAACCTCAATAGGCACAATACCTTACCCAAAGCCATATCCTTCTATCCTAGCCTTAAATCCCTTAGACCCAAGGCCATATATTGAATCTAAACTAGAATTTATACCAACAATGTGTGTAATATCAATAGTCATATTCCAATCTATAGATGCATATTCTTAGTTGATTCACCCATTAAACCAATGTTCCATAGCAAACCAATGTTATACAATAAACCATTCCTCCATTATATCCTTGTCAAGGTAATCCACCTTTGACCACCCATTCATAGCCTCAACTAAGTGTACCATCTAGTTTCTTGGCCCAAGAAATATAAAAAATGAAGGAGAAGATTGGATCCATTCAAATAGGGAAGCAAAACAAGAAATTGAAATTAGATGATGTGTGTTCATACCCATTCAACATGGAGTATCTTTAGATACTATTTCCTCCAAGTTATGAACTGATGAAATTTGATAAGTACAAGGGTAAAGAAGACCCTAAGTAACATCTAAAAAAGTTCTTTGTGACTTGCCAACTAGTGGATTATAGTGACGTTTACCTACTCCTTTTATTCCTTGAAGTCTAGCTAGATAGGCTTTGGAGTGGTTGTTCAATTTGCCAAAAAATTCAATATCTAATTTTGATGACCTCTCAGATAAATTTGTATAACACTTCTCCTTTAATCTTGAGCATGATATTTACTTAATAGATTTGACTTAGGCTAAGAAAAAGGTCAATGAAAACTTTGTACGATACTTATAGAGATGGAGAGTGATATCTAATCATTTCACCCATAACTTACAATACAAATAATTGGTTGTTGTGTTTACCAAAAAATTACATAGTGAGATATATTACCATTTGGAGCTTTAGTGTGCACATAAGTTCAAAGACATTATTTAGAAAGGCTTATAGATTGAAAAAATGCTTATTAACAAAGAGATTATCAAGTTAACCTCCTCAAATTATAATCATAACCAAAACCAAGGCTAGGCCCAATTCAAATCCCTAACCTAATCCAAGCACAATCGTCAACTCTAGCTCATAATAAAAACTATGAGAAATCCAACCATACAACTGCAACAAAAATGTTATTGGTAATAAAGTAACTAAGTTAAGACATGTCAAAATGGTGAAAAGATAATACACATAGCCCATGCCATAATTTTATATTGTACTACATCAACATCCTATTCAACAAGTACAACCTATGATACAAACTAAACCAAATCCTCAAATGAATCAGCCACCACCTTTGAAAATCCTTCCTCCAAGAAGAAGACCTACTCCTAGAGTCTTTGGTGACCTTGGTGAGCCTATTAAATTAATGTTTCTCAAGCTAGCTGAGGCTAATATGATTAGTTGGCTAATACTGAAGCAATATATTGAGGGTATACCATATCCATATTAATATAGAGAGGATGTGTTCTATGAATACCATCATGTTCATAGACATTGCATACAGCATTGTGTGTAGTTAAAGTAACTTATTGAAAATATGTTGGAAAATAAGGAGATATGATTAGATAATAGATCATCTACATCTAATTAGAACCTAGGTATCTACCAAAACCCTTTTTCATAGCATAATAATAAAAATCAACATCAATAATGAAGACCAGAGAAAAAATAACAACACCAATAGTAATAGTATCAACAGTAGCTATGACAATAATAAAAGTATAAATATAAAAATAAACATCAATTTAATGGGAGGAATCAAGGCCAAAATGACCCAAATAACCAACAAGCTTACCATGCATTTGCATATGATTAAAATAAAGTTTTAGGTCATATTACAGGTGGGAATGTTTCTTGCAACTAGACTATTTTTAAACCCTACCTAACCTAATGAGGTGTTTTCAAGGCCTAATAAGGATGTAAATTAGTGTTTAATAATGAGATAGGTTAATTTATTTTGATAATGATGTGGAGAGTGCATGGAAAGAATCTTGAAGGTCAACTTTTAGGCCTAATATGGTTTATAGGTCAAAGTGAAAGAGAATAAAGAGAGAGAGAGAGTATGGCTTAATGGGGTATTAAGATATATTTATAAGGAAATTATGGATATGTGAGTGTCTTAATAGGTATGGTATATTCTTTAAAGCATGTTCACAAAGTTTAAGGTCATGGTTTACAAGAAAAGGCATGAAAAGTGGTTTTGAGGTCTCTCAAGTGCACATAATGAAGGGTTCTCAACCCGAGAAAGAATTTATTGTGTTCATTGGAATGTATAACATCTTCATGGGAACCTAAGATATTCATGTATATTGGTAAGTGTCCTATATCAAAGTTATAGGCATTATTTTTTAGAATGAGGGGCTAAGATTTATGAATTATTGCTAATAGTGGAAGATGGTTTAAAACCTCAAAGAACCCTAATAGTGAACTGATATGAAAGAAGCTATTATAAAGTGTTAAAAATGGATTTTTATGGATATTTAAGTGATTTTAGGTTGTATAAAACTCTCCCAAGCACCTCTAAGTTTGATTGGTTTGTTAGGTGTATGACTAGACCCTACAAAAAAATGCTAGTTTCTCAAAGATTTACTATACCAGTTAGAGTTGACAAAGTAAAAGTTAATAAATTGATGGAATAAAAATAATTATACTTGTATTTTATTTCCATGGTGGTTTATATATATTTTATATCCCTCATGTATTCTAAACTAGTCATCCAAGACAACCTATATCTAACAAGCCTACTAGTGAAAATAGTGAGAAACCCAAGCATAAGTGAGAATATGATTAGGGATGTGTCATCATAGAATAGGGATGAATATAAGTGAATGGATAAATTTTAAAATAATTTTGAGTAATTTTAATATTATATATAAGTTTTGGAGGTTAGTGGTTATAGTAAAATGTTGCTCATAAGTTGACTTGTCTAGCTCAATGAGGTCTATGTACAGTGAGGTCATGAGATTAGTCTGCAAAACCAATATTGATATTTAACCATATTATAATTATATATAAAAATGGTATAATTTTCTAATAATATAATCCATATGCATCATGAGTCTTTGTAAATGGTCATATAGGTGATTGAAGGCCATTGTCACCATGACGGTGCTTCAAGGCAAATTGACAGTTTTGGGTAAGCAAGTTATAGTGATGAGTTTGAGACTCTCTGCCTTGAGTTTAAGAATATAATGTACATGGTTTTTATTTTTGGGACTTTTATTTCATATAAATTATTTTTATAAGTTTTGATACTTAGTAAAAGTAGTGAAAAAGTTGAATCCAAAATGTCTTGATTGGCTAAGTGAGGTCTGTGAGAGAGAAGGTTAACAAGTTGGTCTACAAGACCAATAGTTTATAATATAGGTTATAATTTTTTTGTTTGAGGTTTTTATGAGTATTTTCAAGGATAATTTTAATGATTTATAAGTCCTTTATTATGTTCTTAATGTGTCATAAGTTCAAGTTTCCATGCCTATATTTTGAGGCTAGTTGGCAATTCAAAGTGAGCATTTTGAAGAGAAGGGTTTGAGTCTTTTTTCCATGAGTTGTGAAGTATAAATAATATGGTGATGAAAATAATATAATTTATATTTTGTATATGTGATTTTTTTCTATTTAAAAAAAAAAATTATGTTTATGATTCAGTTGTTCAAGATAGACTTTCTATGTATGAGAAGGCCTAATTGTGAACAATACAAATGGTGTGCTTCAAGTAGTGGTTTGAGATAAAATGTGTTATGGAGCATAGAATATATTATAATAGGAATATATGAGTGGAATATTATATTTAAATATTGTGTGAGGTTTTTAAATCTATTCCAAAGATGTCAAATTGTAACATGTCCTAAAATAGACCTAATGGAATTAGGTCTCCATGAGACCTAAATCTGAAAGGAGGCATAATTGAGTTATGTAAAACATAAAGGGAATAAAATAAAATTTTATTAATGTATATTACATGTAATAATATATCTTACATGGAATACCTAAGAGGATAAGGGTATTTGTCTGACCAACAAGGATATGAACAAGAGACTTGTATAATACAAGGTAATTTTATGCCTATTAGAGTGTGAATAGTGAAAGAAAATGAAATAACATATTGAGGAGCATAAGGAGTTAATATATAACATAAGATGGGTGTATATAAATATTCATGAATATATAATAGAAGGTGTTATTATGGATATCAAGGTCATATAACCTAATCAGTCTTGAAGAGACCTAGTAAGAGTGAAGAATCCTAGAGACAGTTTTGAGAGGGATAAAAGTATGTCAAGAGATCAAGAAGGTGATCATCATATGTTATATGAAAAACAAGGTTTTATATAGGTGATAAATTATTTCAAGTGTCTAAGTTGGTGCTGAGTCATCCAGGGGGCTGGTGCCTCCTTACAAGTGAGTGATTGCTAAAGCCTAGTTGGGTTGGTGCTTAGCTAGTTGGGGTTGGTGCTCCATGTGAAGTTAGTGCTTCGCTAAAATTGATATTTTATTTTATATTACTGTAGTCCATTTGTAAGGATCAGTGAGTTTTCATCCCCTTGAGGGTTTCCCACATATAAGTTGTGTTATCTTATGTTCTTATGTTTCATGCATATGTGGATGGTTACTTAGTCATTGTTTGATCTACATGCTTGAATGAATGTTCATGAATGATTAAGTGGAATTATAATAAATGTTTTACATATTTATTTACCCCCTCTCTTAGTAATTGTGGTTACAACACATTTTATCTTATGGAAGTCACAATATTCATGTTCCTTATACCAAGTTGGTTTTGACAAATTTTTATCAAATGGTTTGTTTTGTGGGAACACTATCATGTTTATGGAAACTAACTTATGAAAAATTGATTTAAGACATTCTCATAAATGGGTATAGATTATGCATTTTATTTATTTATTTGGTTGTCCCCTAGGTATGGTGATGTTTGGGATATTTTTAATGTTTTAGACATGTTTAGCATCAATTACCCCATAAGCAACTACATTTTTATTCTTGCTAAATAATTTAGATTTTTAGTTTGCATGTGCCCTTGGTTATCCTTGTGGAAAATTTTAAAAATTAATTTTATTATAAGTGATATTTATACCTTTTTGATGATTTCATAAAATTAATTTGCATAATGGAATTAGAGGTGGAAGGTCATCTCTAGTTGAGATTGGTAGTAAATATGGTAATTAACTATTTTTCAGGGTTGGTCCATGGGAACCTATTGGGTAAGCCACACCATTTTTTCAAGAAAGAGGAGAAACTTTTCCAATTTATCTACTTGGCATTGGACAAGTCTATCATGATGAGTTAATGTTCTACATTATAGGATAATTATTTTAAAAATCTCTTAGAGATATATGAAAAGGTGGTAATCAACCATTTGGTTATATGTAAGAACCAATCTAAATTTTGGACACCTAAAATCTATGGGAAAATTCCAAGAAAATAATTGTCTCTATAAGAAATCTATTGACAAGACAAATAATTATTTGATGTGTTCCCTAGGGTCACCCTTTCCTTTGTAACTATCAAACTTTGGAGGTTCAAAGTAGGAGGGAAAATGTACTCTCATCATGTTTGTATCAAAAGGATATGGACACAATTCATCAAACTTATATTTTTTATTTGGTTTTGACTCATGTCTTGCAATCCTTGGATAACATCCTTCATAGATTGTAATTATTGGGAAAATGATGTGCCCTTGAATGGTGTGGATGGGGATTATTTTTTATTAGATTTGAGTAACTTGAAGGTGTAATTGGAAATTAGTTACTGATTATTTGATATTGGATTATTTAATTTATTATTTTAAGGATTTATGATGGAAGGATTTATGTAGGATTTATTATCGACCAACTCTCTACTTAATCATTAGATATACCTGGATGTAACTTGTTGTTTTTTTTGTTAGGCTTATTCATCTAGAACTACTTTTCCCTTGGTGCCATGGACATGGGAGACATGATGAAGGATCTAATTAGTGGACTCTAGGTTGGATTTTTTCCTACCAAGGAAATTTCTATATTGCACTTGGTCATGATTGGAAGGAATTTTATCCCTCCCACTAATGAGGTGACTTATATTTTTTGGGTCATAGTCTAAAGGTAACTTATCCCTTATTTATAGAAGTTGTAACAAGACTCAATCTTATTTTTGAAAAGGTAGTTATTGATTTGGACATGGTTTTTACTTGACTTAGATAGATAATTGGTCTTAAGGTTGTACTCACTTTGGTCAATGAGGCTATGAGTATCATTATCATGGATATTCTGTGATCATCTTGATTTTCAAAGAGAAAATAATCTCTACCAAAGGTGTCTTTTATATTTTGAGTTTGTTTCAATAGTGCTTAGAATCTAGTGGTTGGGGCCATAGTGCAAATGTTGTTTTGGTCCAAGTTTGTACAAAAAGTTTAGTTTGAAAATAAGTTTAGTTTTGAATTGTAAATATAGGTTTGATTTGGTTTATAAAACAATTTTTGTTTTGGTTTGACTATTACTAGTTTATAACAAGGGAATCAAGAAAAATGCACAAATAAGACAATCTAATCTAATCAAATAGGTGTGTAAATAAGTGGTGGCCCACCAATAGTACCCTAAAAGGGTATGTGGTGGGTGATATTTAGGAATGATATTTTCTTAACAGTAGAAATTTCTTATAGCTGAAGGTTATTATGCTAAGATTTTTAAGGTTATCTATGAGATTCCTATATATATCTTTTGGTACATTGTGGATAGATTATATGAAATAAGGGAGTCATTGAAATCCTGAGTATTCATGAGATGAAACCACCTTGCATCATAGTGTCAGTAAAATAAAAATCCACTTAGCCATTAAGAATGTTCTGCCCAAGGAATTTATATAGCGCACTAGAACATGAGATTTGGCCTAGTACTTAGTGGTGTCATGACCCTATTTGACATGCATTTATTTCATTTTTCTGATATAGTTTAGTTGTGAATTATTTAAGACATATTTGTTTGGTTTACTATTGTGATACAATTTTGAGATCTATGCTGATCTATTATATTTATTGTTTAGATAGTTATTGATATATTTTGTCATTAGAGCATTGGATATTTATGCTTAATGAGTTATTGATTTACTATTCAATTTAGATATATTATTTAAATGCTAATATTGCATTTATTATTTTTATATGTCTAGATATTGCTTATGGTCTATTATTTGACTACAAGGATATGTATTAAAGATAGGTTATGTTTGGACCTAATTAATAAAGAAATAACATGGAAGAAATCAAAATAGTTAATTTTATTATCAAACTGAGCTTGACAGTCTATCACTTGAGTCATTTTGTTTACTTGATTAAAGTGCTAAGAGTTTATTATTTGAAGTTTGATTTCATTATCGATTGATTTTTAGTTAGTTTCAACTTTTGTATAATCACTACTTTATAAGAAGTTTTAAAATTTTGGACTTGCTAGCTTTGCTGAGTTATGTTAGTGTTACAATAATTATTGTCTATTTAATATCATCATGTTTAGTCATTCTTGTTCATTATATTTTCATTTTGCTTAATGAATTTTTGAATTTGACATTAAATTGGTCATAATATGATCTTGTATTCATAGTTTAATTTTTTGTGTTTGAATCTTTAGTACCTTGCATAATTATCTTGGTCTTATTTGTTTTGATGAACTATCAACCTTTGATATGGTTGAAGGCTTTTAAAAATGTGTTTATCTGGTTTGTGGCTTAATGAAGGACTTAATTATGGTTATGAAGGCTTGTGGCATTTATTATTTAATATAACCAAGTCACATATTGGATTTATTCTTAGGTCTTATTGGGGCCATGACCCAACTTGGGGCTTGGCATTAGTGGTTATTTTTTTTTCCATTTGACTATAGGGTTGTGGCATTGGCTTGTTACATGATGACCTTGGGCTGTGACTCTTCTAAAATGATTTATAGGTTTTATTTTGGTCATTTTACTTGTTTTAGAAGCTTTATGATTTAGAGAGTTTTGTTGGAAATATTTTCATTGATGTCAAAGGTCTTATATTATTGGTGATAAAGGCCTCATATCATTTAATGGTGTTTTAAATATTCATATCTTGGCTAATGTGTGTTGATATTTATTTAATATTAGTGAATATATTTTTAGTTTAATAAAAGTAAAAAGAAGGCCCATGGAGAAGTCAAAGAGTCATGGGATAAAGACACAAGAGGAATGGGATGCATTTTCCTATGAAGAGTCATCTTGAGGAAATTTAAGAGTCACCAAATGAAGACAAAAGAGGGTATGGTGCATTTTTCTATGAAGAGTCACCGTAAGGAATTTGAAAGGTCACCAAGATAAAGACAAAAGAGGAAAGTATGTATTTGCTTATGAAGGGTCACCATGAGACTTTTCAAATACAAAGATACAAAGGGTCATGCAAGTTTGGTGCCATTTTATATGAGGATTGAAGGGTCACAAAGGGTGAATGCCAAAGGTCATTTGGAAAGCTATAAATAAAGGCTTGAGAATTTATTTGTTAGATGAAAGAGAGTGCATGTTTTTTTAATTATTTTATATAAGAATAGAGGAGATAAAAGAAAGAGATATTGTAGAGTTCTATCATTTATTGAGTAAGCAACATTGAGAAAAAGTTGTGTTTTATCCACAAGAGGAATTGGTGCTCCTATGGGTTTGTGCTCACAAATATTTGCAAGAAGTGGGTGCTCCTATGGGTTAGTGCTCACAAATAGTTTCTATGTTGGTTCTTGGTAAAGGGGTTGGTGCTTCTACAAGTTGGTGCTTACAAACTTTGTAATTTGAGTTGGTGCTCATTTATATACTTGAGATTGTTCTCCATAGTTTTTTCTACTTTGGGTTTCCACGTAAAAATATGGTCTCTCTCTCTCTCTCTCTTGTGTGGTGCATGTTATTATTTTAATTTTATTTCATATATTGAATGTGTGACTAAGTGGTTAAAGAAAAGAAATCAGATTAAAAAAAATATATATATATAATATACTGATTCATCCCCCCTCTCAATATATTTCATGCTTAATAATTGGTATCAGAGTAGGTTCCTTTTGAAAAAGTTTTATATCTTTAAGGTAAATCAAGGAAAGCACTATGGTTGGATCACATGAAGGTTTTTCTACAAATAAGGCACCTTTTTTTGATGGGACAAATTATTATTTTTGAAGCATAAGGATGAGGACTTATTTGATGGCCCTTATATTCAACATTTGGCAAGCTATGGTGGAGGAATATGAAGAGCCACATACACTTGTAACTACTCCAGTGGAAAATAAGTGAAGTGAAAATAATGATAAAGATTTAAATTCTATTTTATGTGGTTTATGTGAATCATAATTTGTTAAAGTTATGCAATGTAAATCTGCTCATGAAACTTGGGTAAAGCTTGAGAATATTTACAAAGGTGATGGAAAGGCTCAACAAGCTAAGCTTTAGACTTTCAGAAGATAGTTTGAGAGTTTGAAGATGGAAAAGAAAGAAAATATAGCAAGTTACTTTTTATAGGTTGATCAAATAGTTAATCAAATTCAAGGTCTTGGAGAAAAGTTAGAAGAATTAATCATAGCACAAAAAGTTTTGAGATCTCTACCATTGAGATATGATGCAACTTTTTTGGCAATTGAAGAGATGAAGAATTTAGCCAAGATAAATATGGATGATCTACATGGTATTCTTATGACATATGAGATGTAGACTGAATAAGAGAAACCCTCAAAGAGAGAAGTTGATTTCAAGACATCAAAGAAAGATAAGGATAAGATTCAAGAATCAAGTGACATTTCTAGTGATGATGAAGATGACAACATATATTTATTCATTCTCAAGCCAAAAAAGGCATAGGTAAATATCAAGGAAAATTATCTTTTAAATGTTTTAATTGTGTAAAGATTGAATATTTTGTAGCTAAGTGCCCAGATAAGGGTAATGGTGACAATGAAGAAAGAAAGTATATATACAAGAAGAATTTCAAAGGAAAATTCAATAAGGGATTTGATAAGAAGAGTTTGTATTCTAAAGATCCTAGATCAACCAAAGATAGTGGAATTAGTGATTCAAAAGAAGAAGAGATTCTATTCATGGCCATACATGAAGATGCCTCTACAAGTAAAAGTAAAAATGATCAAGAAGAACAAGATGAAGCCAAAGTGAATATAGAAGGAGAACTCATTTGTGCCTTAGAAGATTTAAAATATCTTGAGGAGAAGAATCAAAGATTGAAGCTCTAGATTGAGAAAAATAAAAAGGAGTCAAAGGAAATGATTGAAGATCTATAAACACACTTTGAAGAATCCAAGAAGAATGAAAAACATCTAATGGCACAATTTTAAAAACTAAGTGAAGAATGTGAAAGGTATGTTATTGAAATTTCTTTTTTTAAAAGTAGATCTTGAGAAAACAAATAAAGAAATCAATGGTAGAGAAACCAATGATTCAAAATTTGAGAATAACAGTAATAGGTTGAATAAGATATTAGAAAGTCAAAGATCAATATTAGATAAAATAAGTATAAAATTTAAAAAAGAAAAAGGGGAGGATATTGGTTTTATAGATAAGGTTAACATAGAAAAAGGAAAGAGCTATGCTGAAGCTCTTACAAAAGAGAAAATAAAAAGGGAAGAAGTTAAGAATACAGAGGACATCTCAAAAAAAGAAGGATAAAAAGAATAGAGCTAAAAAAGGCAATCAGGTCAGAGATACACAAACATGTCTTATTTGTATGGTTACTATTTTTATTTTAATGGACATGGTCCTAAGAAAATAGAATGTTGAAAAAGGGCTAATGATTTTAGAAATAAGGAGAAGGAAACCCATGTAGAGTCAAGTGGAAGCCACAACTCTTTTGATCCTCTATCAGGCTTTAATGAAGAGGCCATAATATGTTACAAGTGTAACAACTTCAGACACATAGTTTGGAACTATAGAAGTGTGTTTGATTTAGTCAAGAAGGACCAGAGTTTCAAGGCTCCATTCATCAAGAAGAAAGTTCAGATAGCTTCATGGTAGAAGAAACAACCTGAAAAATCTATGTTAGTACAAATAGATTTGCATGAAATAAATGAAGAAAAGCCAAAGTTCATTTATAGTGGATGTTCAAGGCATATGATAAGAGATAAGAGAAAGTTCATAACCTTGAATAAGATCAATAGTGGAATAGTGAAATTTGGAGATAATACTATTGACAAAAATGTTAGAAAAGGTACACTAAGTTTGGATAATGGTAGAACTAAAACTAAAAATGTTTTGTATGTAGAAGGTCTTAAGCATAATCTTGTGAGTGTAATTTAAATGTGTGATCAAGGGCACACATTAAATTTTTATGTATAAGGTTGTGAAATTAGGATAAAAGATTTAGATGTGTTGGTTGTAGATGCTCAAAGAATAGGCAATAATTTGTATATGTTATTAGACATCAAAGGTCAAAGATGTTATTTGAGTTAGATTTAAGAAAGTTGGCTATGAAAAAGGAGAATGAGACACATAAATTTTGAAAATATTTTCAACATTAGAAAGAATCAAGTAGTCAAAAATATTTTAAATATTACAAAGCCATCCAACACACTTTGTGAACCTTGTCAGCATGAGAAGTAGACTAGAAGGCAGTTCAAAACAAAAGAATACTCAACCACTCAGATGTTAGAGCTTGTTCACATTGATTTGTGTGGACTTATGAGAATTTAAATTACTCAAGATGAGAAATATTTGATGTTTATTATTTATGATTTTTCACATATGACTTAGGTAATGTTTTTAAATAAAAAATTAGAAGCTTTTTGACATTTCAAAGCATTAGTTGAGAATGAAATTAGTTTAAAGATTAAGTGCCTAAGATATGATCAAGGAGGAGAATTCATATTAGATCAATTTATTAAATATTATGAAGACCATGGAATAAAGAGACATCATTTAGTAGCCATAACTCCACAACAAAATGGAGTAATTGAATGGAGAAACATAATAGTTTAAGAGATGGCAAGGACAATGCTAAATGAATAAAGATACTAGATAAATACTGGAGAGAGCTAGTTGGTATAGTAGTACAAATCCAAAATAGAGCATTATTAAGAGTCAATAGTGACAAGACTCCTTATCAGCTATGGAAAGACAAACTAGCTATAGTTGATTATTTTAAAGTTTTTGGTAGTAGGTGCTTTATAAAGAGAACTGATGAAAAACTTGGTAAGTTTGAATCTAGAGAAGATGAAGGCATATTTATTGGTTATTATTACAAAATTAAATCTTATAAATGTTATAACAAAATAACCAAGAAGATAGTTGAAAGTGTAAGTGTCAGGATAGAAGAAGATGGAACACAAAGAATTAGTGATCCAGTAGACATTCCTGAAATCATTGAAGAGGAAGATTTTGAAGAATCAGATGAATATGAGAAGGATAAAAAGGACACCAGAACCCCATCCAAATATGCCCTAATAAATCATAATGAAAGTGACATCATCGAGGACATAAATGAAGGAATTCACACTAGAATAATTATGGTAAATGAAACTGAGCAAGTTAATTTATCTTTGTTATCCAAAATTTAGCCTAGAACTTTTTTAGAAGCTAGACATGATAAGCATTGGGTTAAGGCAATGGATGAAGAATTAAATTAGATAGAAAAGAATGATACTTAGGAATTAGTGCCAAGACCAAAAGATCACAATGTGATAGGAACAAAATTGGTTTACAAAAATAAGTTGAATGAAAATGGAGAAGTGACTAGGAATAAAGCAAGATTAGTATGTAAAGGGTATGCTTAGATTGAGGGAATAGTTTTTGAAGAAACTTTTGCACTAGTGGCAAGGATAGAGGCTATTAGAATATTTATTGCATATGTAGTGTTTAAAGATTTCAAAGTGTTTCAGATGGATGTCAAATCTACCTTCCTAAATGAGAATCTAGAATAAGAGGTCTACATTAAGTAGCCTAAGAGATTTATTCTCTAAAATGTTAGTAGGCATGTTTAAAAATTGAAGAAATGATTGTATGGATTGAAACAAGCTCCCAGAGCTTGGTATGAAAGACTTGATAAGTACCTGTAAGATCAAGGTTTCAAGAGAGGATTTACTGATAGTAATATTTACATTATAATAGAAGGTGAGAATCAATTGATTATTATGGTATATTTTGATGACATAATTTTTAGAGGAAACATTAAAAAGATGAAAAAAGAATTTTTTGATAAAATGCAAAAATAATTTAAGATGTCTATGCTTGGATAATTGTAATTTTTCTTAGGGTGCAAATATTTTAGTGAGATAAAGGAATTTTCATATCTCAAAGTAAATATGCCAAGAAAATGATGAAGAAATTTGGTTTTGAGGATTGTGCACCAATTGGCACACTAATGAGTACAAGAAATAAGGTGAGCAAGGATGAAGATTCACCTATTGTAGATCAATCTTTGTATAGATCTATGATTGTTAGTCTTTTATATTTGACAACATCAATGCCAAACATTATGCACATAGTAGGTATGGTTACAAGATATCAATCAACTCTAAAAGATATTCATGTTCAGTTGATGAAGAGAATATTTAGATATATCAAGGGGACATTAGATTATGGATTATGGTATCTCATAGGTAAAGATTTCACTTTGGTTATTTATACAGATTTAGATTGGTTAGGTTACTTAGACGATAGAAAGAGTACAAGTGGATGAGCTTTCTTCTTTAATGATAACTTAGTACCATGGCTAAGTAAAAAGTAGAACTTAGTATCACTTTCTATAGCTAAAGAAAAATATATTACAATGGTATTATGTTATACTCAAGTGATTTAGATGAAGTAAAATTTGGAAGATATCAAGGTAAAATATAATGAACCTTTTTTTATTTTTTGTGACAACACAAGTGCTATTAATATTTCTAAGAATCTAGTGATGCATTCAAGAACAAAACATATTCTTATTAGATATCACTTCTTGAGAGAGTAGGTTATAGATCAACAGGTTAAGATGGAATGTATCAGTGCTATAGAGTAGATTGTAGATATTTTCATAAAAGCACTACCAAAAGACACATTTTAGTATCTATGAGAGAAGTTGAGAGTAATTTCTTTTACTTCCTACCATTGAGGATCAACATCAGTTAAGGGGGAGATAAGTGTTAGCTCTAGGATAGGCCATTTTCTATTGATGCCAAAGGGGGAGAAGAACATAAATAAGTATAGGTGAAAAAATAGGTGCAAAATAGGTACATGTTACTATAATAAGGGGGAGTTACTGTATTTTTTTAGATAATAGTATGTGTAGGTTTTAGGATGTGGCAATTTAAGTTTGAGGTTTCTATTAATGACAAAGGGGGAGATTGTTGTAAATATTTTCATTGATGTCAAAGGTCTTGCATTATTGGTGATAAAGGCCCCGTAGAATTTAATGATGTTTTTAATATTCATATCTTGGATAATGTGTGTTGATATTTATTTAATATTAATGAATATATTTTTGGTTGCATAAAAGTCAAAAAAGGGCCCATGGAGAAGTCAAAGAGTCATGGGGTAAAGACAAAATAAGAATGGGACAAATTCTCCCATGAAGAGTCATTTTGAGGAATTTCAAGAGTCACCAAGTGAAGACAAAATAGGGTATGGCACATTTTTCCATGAAGAGTCACCTTAAAGAATTCGAAAGGTCACCAAGATAAAGACAAAAGAGGAAAGGATACATTTGCTTATGAATGGTCACCATGTGACTTTTCAAATGCAAGGATATGAAGGGTCATGCAAGTTTGGCACCATTTTCCATGAGGATTGAAGGTTCACAAAGGGTGAATGTCAAAGGTCATTTGGAAAGCTATGAATAAAGACTTGAGAATCCATTTGTTAGATGTAAGAGAGTGCATGGTTTTGTAATTTTTTATATAATCAAAGAGGAGAGAAAATTAAGATCTATTGTAGAGTCATATCATTTGTTGAGTAAGCAACATTGAGAGATAGTGTTATTTTATACACAAGAAGGGTTGGTGATTCAATGGGTTGGTGCTCACAAATTTTTGTAAGGGGTTGGTGCTCACAAATAGTTGCTGTGTTGGTTCTTGGCAAAGGGGTTGGTGCTCTTGTAAGTTGATGCTTGTGAAATTTGTAATTGGAGTTGGTGCTCATTCATATACTTGAGATTTTTCTCTATGGTTTTTCCCACTTTGGGTTTCCATGTAAAAATTTGGTGTCTCTCTCTCTCTCTTGTGTGGTGCATGTTATTGTTTCAATTTTATTGCATATCTTGAATGTGTGATTAAGTGGTTAAAGAAAAGAAATCAGATTAAAGAAAAGATATATAATATACTAATTCACCCCTTCCTCTTAGTCTATTTCATGATTAACAAGTCTCTGCTAAAATATTGGGCATGGCAGCTAAGGGAGATGAACATGCAGTTAGTTGCATGAGTTTTTATTATGCTTAAACTATAGTTATGTATTTTTTTGGCCATGCAGGAGAGTTTAGTAAATTTTATTTGGGATTCCATTTAGATATATGGTTTGATTGGTTTTGGTTGAAGCATGTGGATTTTCATGTGTGCTTTGGTATTGATCTTTGGTAGCAACTTGGAAGCCTATGAAAGAATGGAACCTCTCTTTTGTGTTCAATTATAGGACTCTAAGTGAAGTATTTGAATTCTAATTTGTATTTTTGAGTATGATTAATAATTTAAATTGGGTTTTATGTCTAGAAGTAAGCATAGTATTTTATTTTAAATAGCTTATTTATTGAGGCAACTAGAAATATAAAACAAAACCCTATTCGAATGGTGTTTGGTTTTTATTTTGTTTATTTTATAAAGATTGATGACAACCATTATATGATTTGGACATAGCTTTCCATGGATATAAATTGTGCATATATAGGTTTATTATTATTTGTTATTCCATTTTATTAAAGTCATGACTACATTTTTTGATTGGTTTTAATTTATAAATTTTTTATGAGGTTTTAAAACCCTAGCTAGGTTATTTAGGTTTTTGGGTAATGTTATTTTATTATTTTTAACCCTACTATGTATTACAAAACCATGATCATGATCGAGGACAATAATATTTTCGAGCTTCCAGGTGTTTCAAAATGATCATTAAGGTTTTATAAAAATAATAATTTATTATTATTTGATTCATATGATTATTTTGGATATACTTCTATTTCATAATTTAGAAATTATGAGTTGACTCAGGTTTATTAAATCTTGTTTGGATTTTTATGTGATTCTTGTCATAATGTTAGATTTTATTCTAATAAGTCATTACAAGTTGACTTATGTTTGAAAATTGTGATCATTTGTTTGATTTTATTGTTATGATTTTATTTATATCATTACATTTATTTATTAATGATTGAATCTTCTTTCATTTTTAGTAAAGTCTATTTCAGTCAAACTTTGATGCAAAGCTTTACATTGGGTGTTAAATTGTCATTTTTAGTTGGTTGAAGATGTTGTCTTATTTCTAAAGAGTTTTTATTTTGACTCATTAATATCTATTAAAATGGTATTCAAGGATGATTTAAATATAATTACATGACATGGATTTATGGGACATATTATATTCTTCAAATAGAACATGGATCATAAATTGAAAAACTCAAAGGAATGAGATACAGTCATAACCATGTACCGAGTTAATAGATCTTAGTGAGATGGAATAGGGACATATGGTTCATTTATTTCTATTGTTTTATTGTTTGGCTATGTCAAAATCAATACATTTTTATTTTCCTTTCTCCATCATTTCTCTATCAATTTGATCTGTATCCAACTGATGGTTGAGGTGGTCTAGGTCAACTTATGGTTGGCAAGGTGGGTTTGGCTTCATTAGATTACGTGCAAAATATTATTGATAGACTTGTTCATCTTTGAGTTTTGATATTTGGTTGTAGATGAATTAAATTGTTTACATAATTAATTTTATTCATTATAGTTATAATATGATATAAGTTAATGTTACGTTTATCTTTCCTATTTAGATAAAACATGTAAGATCGATCTATGGTTATGACTAGAGTTAATATTTAGAGTATCCAATTATCCTTTGTATTAGTATTTGTATATGGAATTCCACAAGTTCATTAATGCATTTGATATTTATTACTTTAGCTATATGATTTTAATATGTACTTACAACTAGTCTCTTATTATCAAAATAAGTAGAATTAAAATGAAACTTATAAAGTTAAAACCATTGCAAAGTTTTACTGGTTATTTAGTTGTCCTATAATATGAATATGTATTCATATATCTATTTACACTTGATTATTGAGTTCATGGCATTGAAATAACTAGATATTTAAGGTTGTAAATAGTTGTTTTTGAACACATTTGTAAGAGTTACTTGTGATATTACATGAGTATTTTGATGCTAACAAGCGTATAAGGATTGAAAAGTAATATTTGTATGTTTAAGATTACATCTCAAGTGCAAGTTATAAAGTTAGGGTTCCCTAAGTAATTCATATGGGATTATCATTATCCTTATTGAAATTGAGTAATGCTATTAATAAATCAATATAATTTGTGTTGATCATTATAATAAATTATTATGATGTGAGCTATAACTATAAGTATAAAAGGAATTTTCCATTACCTTAATCTATTCAAATATACATTACCTTAATCTATTGAATAAATGGAATAATTAATGAGAGTTTGTTTGAAACTTCTAAGAAAGATGTTAAGTCAATAACTTTATATGAATTAATAAGATGAAATCCCTGTGATTATAATATGGTGTCTTAAAGAGATTATAACCATCATAAGATTTATATATGAAGTTTGTAATTGTTTTTAGAATATATGATAAAAGTTAAAATAGAAGAATTACATAGTAATTAAAGTTATATAAATATTATAAATATTATTAGAAGACAAACATTCCAAATATAATCTAATAAATCACTATTGAAGTGCAATGGATTGTGTTGACCATTTTTACCATAAGTCAAAATGAGTCAACCCCATATAGTCCAAAAATTGATATAGGTGCATATTAGAATGTCACAGGGTGTGTCATAGTTTATTTTATGTCATTTAATGTCTTATTATCCTTGGTCAGAGTCTATTTAAGTCCTTATGTCATTTTGTGTCATTTAGGGGTCATTTTATGGGTCATAAATGAAGTGGTATAGTTTTATAAGATATACATGTGTTCCAAACTTACTTATAACATCAAATATGTCATATTTATTGTCAATAATGTTAGGGATAACTAAAAATTGTAGGTTCCTAACTAAAAATCAAGAAAGTAAGTAGAAAAGGAGTTTCAAAGGTTGTACGACCCATAAGGAGGGTGAAACATGGGAAGATCTTGTGGGATAGATTTTAAACTTCCTTGGACTCATTTACATGATTTAAATTATTTAAAATTTCCAAAATTAGGGTAAAAACATTC
Organism: Torreya grandis; assembly: GCA_037957365.1. Lineage (NCBI taxonomy): Eukaryota > Viridiplantae > Streptophyta > Pinopsida > Cupressales > Taxaceae > Torreya > Torreya grandis. The sequence goes on along the minus strand of JARHVA010006074.1, from coordinate 211,852 downwards.
TATCTCTCCATCACTCCTTTATGCAAACAAAATTGGTTAACATGTCTTTAGATAAAATGGTCAATAGGAGGGCTTCCAGTTCAAGATCTTGGTGGTGACTAGTAAACTTGGTAAAATTAATTTTCATGTTTGGATTTGGAGGAATGGTGGTATGTACTTTATGAACCATCCTTAACAAGTTGATTTTTCATTTTTACTTGTTATTTCCCACACCCTATAGGTTTTGCTCTTGTTTGAGCTAGTCTATATATCTCATTTGATGATTTTGATTCATAGAGGATGTATAATTCCTATTATCATGTTTTCCATGTTTAGTTTCATGATTGGAAGTGATTTCATGAGATAAATAGTTTAGGTTGCATGTCAATGTCACCAAATGAGGTTACAATTAGTTTTCATCAATTGTAAAAGGTCTATTTATTTATAATGGATTCATGTAAATGTGACATGATGTTTTATGCATATCATATGTCATTAAAATATGTTCCTTCCCAAGTTAAATCTCCAAATTTATAATCATATGAGTTTTAGTCCATAAGGATAGTCACAGTCAACTCCTTGCATGATTACTATACACAATTATCTAAATTAAGTGTTTTAAGATTTGATCATGATCATGGAGGAGAAATGAAGTTTAAAAATAGGTTTAACATATTATTGGAGTATGATAAATCAATTTAAACCTTCTAAATGGCACATAATAAGGACTATGGTAGTCAATGACATATACATACACAGTCAGCCCATTGAATGAGCATCTACAAGTACCTTAGAATGAGCCCATCATGTTAAGACAAAGAATTTGGTTATTTTAAAGTTAATTGGGATGGAAATTTTTAATTTAAAATATTGAAAGAGTTAGGATTGGTTAAATGACATTTCACCATGCATATTACTCATCTCCACACTCATTGCCTACATATAGGGACGCACACCTATAGGTGGCCCATAGAGATTTGAAGTGTTTTATGATAAATGTTAAGAATTTTTTTGATGATTTCATAATGATTTAATAAGATGGAGATACCTTAAAGGTCTAGTATAAGGTCACATTTTATGCATAGTCTATATGTTACCTTTACTACCTTAGATGCTACTGTGAGTGCATCTACAAACTACCACATAGATATGAGAATGTTTCATAAAGGAATTTGACATGCTTTTAAACCTTCGTCAGGTTTAGGAAAATTAGAATACCTTGAGAATCATGTTTGAATCATTAGAATAGTGGGTAGTCTTGAAAATCCATTCCAAGAGAAGAGATTTAAACTCAGGGACAAGAATTCCTAAAAACATCAAAATCGAGGCCTAAGCCCTTTTGATGATGTCATATAGTAATGTTGCATAGAGTATGATCAAGTTTTGATTCATCTACCTTATAGCCCTATCATATAGGTATAACCCTAAAAAATAAAGGTGCGTGACTAGTGGAAAGTACTATTTAGAGACCTTAAAATCATGAATTTGTTCACTGAAGTTTGGCAATAATGTCTACAAGATCTTGGCTCCAAGTGACCTCTACACCCTAAGATAGAAATGAAAAAGTATATCACCATGATAAGTGGTTATAAGAAAGTGAGAGAGGCTATTATGATTAAAGGAACATAAATTAAGTTTTTAGAACTATGTTTTTAGCCTATACACACATCTACAGGTGTACTATGGTTTAAAAAGGCCACCTATAGTTGACTGTAGGTATCTACAGTCTGATGACACAAACCTAAACATGAAAACCTAGTGACTAAGGACATATACAAGTTAAAAAATGATTCCAATAATTCTAGGAGGAGAAATAGATCATATGACACATATTTTAAGGGTAATGTCCACCTACAAGACCCCTGCATAGTCAACTATAGTTGACTATGGTATGACAGTGAGCTAAGAAGTGGTGTTTTGATGTTGGCATAGATTGACATTGAGGAAAATAAATATAAGTGACTATAAAATGACCTTGGGGAATATAAAAAGGTCTTAGGGCAATGTATTAAGGGACTAAACCATTCACTATCACCTATAGGTGCCTTTTCTAAGCAAAAAACACATTCAACAGTCAAGCTTAGTGGAGCAAGATCATGGGTTGAGGGTGAAAGTATGAATGATAAGAGGTTTTTGAATATATTAAACACATCCATAGTGATATTTATGATTCCATGACACTCTCATAACATGGAACAAAATCATAAAAGGGCACTAACAAATCAACACATAGTCCACATCAAGGCCCTGCACATAATGAGCTTACCAATGAGTTTGTCTTGGGTTTTGAAGCATTTGGAGGTGCTAGGCATACCAAAAAAATATAAAACTTTATACAAATCATCCCCATGGTTTTAAATATCTCTTAAAATAAATAATTTTTATGAGACAATAGGGGAAGTACCCTTTATTTTGTCTTAGATAGAGGGTGCTCCCCTAAAATATAAACTTGTAAGTTTTGAAGAAAGAGGATGATAAGGCGAGCTAAGGGTTGGTGAGACATTTAAAAGAGATGTGGAGAGTTGTATAAAATCTATACCAACATGAGAAAAAATAGATAGAGGTTAGAAACATTCTAGAATGGCCTAGACTTATAAGTATGAAAACATACCTACTTGGTCTTGAGTAGGCCTAAAGCCCTAGAGGGGTATGATTTGTATTATAGCATTAGGTGAAAATTCAAATGAATTAAAAAATATTCATTAAGGATTTTAAGGTGTGTTCAAGCTTATATTGTGTAGAAAAATCCATAGGAAAACTAATTTTGGCTTAAGACCAACTCAAGCCTATGCATTATGGAGAACAAAGCTTGAGAGGCTCATTTAAAATGTTCACATCTACTTAGAGAGTGTGCATGGGAATATGAGGAGTTGGGAAACATTAAATAAGGTCTTGAACATTTTCCTTGTGGAATTTATGTGTAAATACAACATCAAATCTTTATGAACAAAGGCTAAGGGTGAAAATGGCATAAAAATTTGATTGGGAAAATTAAGGACATGAGGCATATATGTGGAATTGAATGGCTTGGGAAATGACTAGAGGTTTCAAAAGACTCTCTAAGGCTCCTCCCCGTCATACTGAATTGTACCCTACCTATACAAATAGGGTTTAAATTAGATTTTCTTGACTATTTTTGGTGTCTTATAGTTATGGAAGGGTTTAAAAGGATGAAATAAAATTTGAGAGAGAGATTTGGACTTGATATATCCTATCATATCCATTTATTGAAGTAAAAAATCTCACAACTATCTCTGCAAGTGACTTCATCTTAGCCATTCAAATCTAGCATAGTGAACAAGCTAGTGATAGAGTGAAAAATTTAAGTGGGAGGACTTTTAAGGACTAATTAAGGAACATAAGGAAATTATGGGACCTAAAACATGTCATACACTCCTATATATTTATCAAATTGGAAAATTAAAGGCACATTTGGTGCCAAGTGTGAGAGGTGAGTGAAAGAGGAGTTATGTAGACTAAAAACAGTGATAACTCATCTCTAGAAGAATCCTAATGATTAGGGATGTAATTAATTCATGTTGGATCATGTATAAAACCCTCCCTATTAGTGAAATAATCACATATATCCATAGTATTTTGTGGATGTTCCAATAAGGTCAAATGATGAAGGTAATTTTCTGAGCAAGCAAAATGAGTTCTACACCACATTTCAAAAGTTTCATGAATTTGAAGGATAGTTGTCCTATGATACCTTGCATGGTATATCTTATAATTCATTCTCTTACATTTGTAACTCCTCCTCTTAGTTTGACATGTGTTCTTATGACTCTTGAACTTTTTTCTTCTCACTTTTCTCTCTAATTCTATAAGTAAAAGCCATTTTGGCTCTTGTAATCTAATACCACACCATGTATGGAAAAGCCCTGATGGAATGACATTGTAATTTGCCTTTCAAATATTAATAAAAGTCTGGTTTTAAGTTTATGAACATTTTTATAAGTGTGCAAAGTGGTGTATGGTGGAGTTAGTGACAATCTTCTATCCTTTCTTGCCTTATCCTTTCATGTCTATGAAATATTTCCTATTCTAATAGGTCATATAGAGTATATTAAAGTGTGTTATGCTCCTTTAAAGTGTATAATTATTCTTAGAGTGTAAAATATTCCATCTGGTTCACTTACCTTGTGATATCTCATGCACATTATGATGCTAGGAATTTGATGACAAAGGAGAGGTTTATTAAAGTGTTAGTCTCCATTTAAAATAAATGAAATGAAAAAAAAATTAAAAAATAATAAGACCTCCATGCCTAGATCATAGGGGGATCTTGGTAAAAAAACAAAGAATAACAAATCTCAACTAAAAATGGAAAGAACTCACACACACAAATTCCTTACCAAATCCTTGAATGATCCAAATTATGTGTTCATTAGCTTGCTTCGATTGTGCTCAAGAAGTATTCATCAATGGGGTTTTTATATCTCCATCTCCTCTTGCCATCATCATTTGATTGGATTTGTCTTTGATAAGGCTTGAAAATGGCTTGGTTTGGCTCAATTTTGGCATTATAACACTATGCATTTACTTTATGAATCAAATCCTGCATTATAACATTACTCTATCCAAGATCTCCAAATGAAGAGATATAGGCTTAATTTTATAGGATTTGAAATCAACTTGAAATGAGTTAAATCCTGATCTTGGTTGGCTTAGTTAACCACAATAGGTTTAAAAGGTGTCAAATGTTCATTATTAGCATGTAATAAGCTTGGGTGGGATATTTGGACAACTCACAAAAGCTAATGATGAAAACCTAGTATATTCATTGATTTTTGAATTTCCCTTTTTGATAATTCATTTAATTTCTCATGGATGAATTCAATTAGGATTTGATTAGGATTTACATGCTAATTAATCTCTTTTAGGCATTTTAACTTTTGTGCAAGATTTGATTTAATTGATTTTCTCTATTGATTTTTGGGTCAAATTGATTTAATTGCATATGATGAAGCCAAATTTGAGGTGTTTATAAATTCTTAGGCTATATGTTCAATGATTGGTAAGAATTAGTCTAAATTCAGGTGTAAAACCATTAGTGGCCAATCTTAGATGTCTACAATTTTCCCTTATTTGGGAAGTCATTGAAAGCTATAAGCACAATAACATATTTTCAAAGAATAAAATGGTCATGTTGTTCTTACAACTTAATTTTTAATGAATTAACTATAGCTACCCCATCGAGGGAATGGTTGGCAAAGGGGTTGATAAATGATCCCTTGAAAGAAGGAAATGAGTGGACACAACAAATGAAAATGACGGGGTGAGAACATAATGATTTCCCCAAAAGTAGTCAAAACCATTGAGAATGCAAGTGGGATGGTGTACAATGGTTTGCCCAAAGTAATTTATAATAATTGTACCCTAATAGTGGAAAACATGGTATTATAACACAATGATTTGCCCAAAGATGGTTATAATCATTAATAATATGAAATTGACCCAATTAGGATAGACAAATAAGATAAAAACATTCCCCAATTGGGTAGAAGAAAGTGAATGATTAGACCAAAGGTGGTTATAATCATTAAACCTCAAATTGGTGATAACACAATGATTTTCCTAAATGTGGTTAAAATAATTGAGAATGCAAGTGGGATGGTTTATAATGGTTTTCCCAAAGGTAGTTATAAGCATTGTACCCTAATTATGGCAAACAAGATTGATGGTTGATGATTGAAAACATGATGACAACTTGATCCAAAGGATAATGTTTAATTAGGACAACCTACTAGTAGGGATATACTCGTCTGAACTAACAAAGGTTTAAATTATTTCATTGTTTAATTAATTTATTTGGGATATGATTGGGATGGTTAATGATGCTAGTGCTGAGGAGTATCGATGCTAAATTATTGTGTAGACTTCTTGAAGTTGATTTTTGTTGTAAGATGTGATGGTAGGCATAATGATAGAATACCATGAGGACTTGGCCAAAATAAGCATAAGGTCTGATTCCCATGATCCAATACTCAGTGGAAAAAATGCACCAATGATAAAAACCATGATGATAATGTAGACTTATGAAGATGGATGGATTCAAGTATAGATACACAAGGAATCACCTAATGAACACACAAACTAAATTAAGGAAAAAGTGATGAAAGAAAATAAATAATCACACAAACAACAGAAAAGAAACAAACAAAGAAAAAAATAATAGTTATTCCCTAATGTTAGTATAAACAACACGACATAAATAACATGACAAACATTACCTCTAGAAAATAGGTGACAACTTAACAAATAAACATGATGGGGAAATAGAAGAAAAGGAAGGGGGTGGCTGAGCTATCTCCATATACACTAGGCAAGTAGACGTTGCCTACATAGTTCTATAGATGATATATCCAATAAAAAATTAGGCCAAATGTAGTCATCCTAGGAAATGAGATAGAAGAAACTGATGATGATAAAAAAACAAACATGATGTATGTGATAGAAGAATAGGAATGAACTCACCAAAGTGTGAGAGCATGGAATAAAAGGTCAAAAAGGATGGGGAAACTAAGAGACAAGTGATTTCTTGTGACTTAGTGAGGGTTCCCATAATCCTTAAGGCAAAGAAGTGGTCCATGTTTTTGATTTTTTTAAGTGATTTTGAAATTATTTTTGGAATTTTCTACGTGTCTCAACTTGTTTGAGAATGATGAGACACTAAATGGTCCAAGCTCAAAAAATGGCAAGAGCATTCAAACTTGAAATGGTTGCTCATAAAATGTTGAGAGTGTTGCAAAAATAGGGACTGAGCGGACCTTAAAATGAATCAAACATGACCCAAATAGTCCAAAAATGACATTAAGTCATAGTAATTCAACCTTACAACATAGGAATCTAACTAATGTAGTAGCCAATTCAAAAAAATAGGCACAGTTAGCACAATACGACATAGGAATGGCAAGTTGGTATGTCAAGGAACAATAAACAAATGTTGCCCCTAGTTTGACTAGAGGTGGTTATAAAGAGGATACAATAGATCATATCAATGATACTAATTTCCCCATAGGTGGTTATAATTAGTAGAAAGATTGGTGAAACACTAATTTACCCATGTAGGTAGATATAATCAGGCTCACATAAACAAACATGATTATAATGAAACAAGAAATGAAGGATTCAACTACCAAAATTTATATTTTACTACTCTAAAATACTACCTTTGTCTAAAATGTTTGAAATATCTGCTAAAACTGATCTGATTCTTCATTTTAAACATGAAACCAATGGATGAACCAAGGTCAAATGGGCTAGGATAAGATGGATCAAAACATGTTTTGGTTGATACAATGGAATGGTAGAATGGATAAGTGATAGATAAACTTATAGAATGGTAAAACGGATTAAAGAGTGGATGAAATGGTAAGAGGGTTTCCCCTAAGTGATAAGGTGACTAGTAAGGTATATGATAATGGAAAAAAGAAATGAGACAATGGTAAAAGGATATTTAATAATGGATAAAGGAAATGCAACAATGGAAAAATGATATGCAACAACATAAAAAGGATATGTAAAAATGGAAAAAGGATATGGAAAATTGAAATGGTAAGGTTGTTGGCATGATACATGTTTTTGGCTGATGATAGTGGCTAGTTTTGGATGTGTTTGGCCTACGTATAGTAAATGGTTCTATTATGTTTGGCCTAGGTTTATGATTTTATTATTCCTATTGAAGTGGAGATGCATGTCCTTATTAGCAAATAATACAACTAGAATAATCAATCATGTAAATTTATATCCCACACCTCATTTGAATAGCTACCCTATCAAGAACTAGTTGTAGATTTATATTCCAAGAATGTTGTTGTGATATTTTTTGATCATAATTCCATTTCCTTCAAATGTTGAGACAAGGTATCTTTGTAGCCTCTACAAAGGAAACTGTGGCCATGTATGGTAAATAGGGATAAACATTGGTTGATAGGTTTGATTTGGAAATGTAATGGTGGTTGACAATGGAATGTATAATGGTTTGGAAAAAATGAAGATCAGGGTTTTTAGGCACACACAATGTTGCTGATTCTAGATTTGACATAACTTTGGATGTGGTGGGGCTGAAGACTAATGAATATTCTCTTGATAGGACAACCATATTTTTCTATTATTTGGGTCTAAGAGTAGCTACCATCTGATTTGGCTATAGATTGGAAGCTATTTTTATTTCATCTTTAATTTTGTCTTCATCAAGTAGTGGACTTTTGTGTTCAACTATTGGCACCTTGAAAAGGTTTCTACCAATGAAGTTTTCTTGATTGTCCTATAGCTCCTCTAAGAAGGTTTCACTAAGGAATGTTGACTTTTGATTTTAATTCTATTCTACCACCTCCAAAAAGGTTTCACTAAAAGATGCTAATTATGAACTTTGATTGTCCCCTAGTGCCTCTAAAAAGGTTTCACTAAGAGATTGTTCTTCTTCACCATGAATTTGGTCTTGGCCTCCCTAATGTTCTTCAACTGATATGTCACCATGAATGCATTTAAAAAAGGTGTGATTTTATCAATCCTAATCAGCACTTATGGGAGATGGAATGTCAATAATATGGCTATGTTGGTTGGTGGTAATGGCATGTGGAATGGTAATAGAATGGGGTGAGGCAAGACAATCCTCATAAAATATACTAGGAGAATTTATGTTGATGCTAAAGTAATCATCCTAAAAAAAATATAAGGATCACAAATGTATTAAAATTTATCTATGAGGCATGCATAACCAATGTTTTAATAGCCATGAACATATTCTATTTTTGAATCTGATTATGACTCAAGGGACTCTGGATCTGATGTTGAGATTGACATTGATTCTATTTTTGATGCTAAATATGATGTCAGTTCAAGGATAAAACTTGACTCTAATTATGATTCTTCATCTGATGTGGATGCTACTACAATACTATCTTATTGAACTCTAGGTATTAGACAAGTAACAACCTATGATAGAATGGTGGGCTCCATAGAGACTAATTTATCAAAGTGAGACTCCACAACAATGAGAAACAAGTCAAGAGATAACTCCTTAGAGACTAGCTTGTCAAAGGGAGGCTCTTATTTAATAGGCATATGGTCAAGGTAATTATTTTACCAAAGGTGGTTATAATCATTAAAAAGTGACTCAATAAAGACTAGCTCATTAGAGTGAGACTCTTTAACCATGGGAGTAGGATTGGAAGGTGATTCATCATTGGTTAAATTATCATAAATGGTTGGATCAACAAAAAAAATTTAGATTGGTCAGTTCTCTTGGTCTTGATTTATAATCAATTATAAAATATCAATTTGGAATACATCTTGGTCCTTGAATGATTAGCTTGGTTGAAGGGGTACTGATTGGATTAGTTGGATAGGTATTGATTGGCTTGATTGAGGTACTAATTGGCTTGATTGAGGTACTAATTGGCTCTATTAGATAGGTATTGATTGGATCGGTTTAGGATGGATAATTAGTTGGGATTTTTTTAGAGTGCAAAATAGATGATAATAGTTTAATAATGACCAATAGTTGGATAATGGTAGGGCATTATGAAGCTTGATTTCTCAAATGAGCCAAAAGATGTAGTCCTAAAATGGTAGTGGTATACTGATGTGAAGCTTGATTACTCACACAAGCCAAAGGATGAGGTTCTAGAATAACAAAAGGGCATTGTGGATCTTGATTGATCACACAAGCTAAAGGATGAGGTCCCAGTATAGAAATAATAGAGAATTATATAACTTGGTTATTTGCACAAGCTAAAGGATGAGGTCTTGGAATAATACAAGGGTATTATGGATCTTGATTGCTTACACAAGCCAAAGGATGAGGTCATAATTGGATAAGTTTGGTGTGTTGTGGAGTTTGGTTGATCACATAAGCCATTGGATAAGGTACTAGAATATAAATGGTAGGGTGTTTTGGAGCTTGATTGATCACACAAGCCACAAGACTAGATCCTAGAATGGTAATGGTATTCCTTGTATGTTGTGGAGCTTGGTATTTCACACTATCTAAAGGAGGGTTAATGGTATAGGTGGGGGATTGGATGGTCACATAAGGGAAAGTATAATACCATAAATATCCTAAAGAATAGATAAATTCTCCCTATACTTGAGCACTTTGATTTTTCTCCCTAAATTGAGGATCATAAGGAGGGTATGGATCCTCTTCCAAAATAACATCTTCCTTATTCCCATAGGGTTTTTGGCTTAGGTTTTAAGTAGGTTATATATTTTTTTTCTTTAACTAATTATTTTAAGGTGAATATGGATCCATCTCATAAATAACACCATCATCAAAGAGGTCTTCATCCAAGTCCTCCTCACCAACCATATCATCCCAATAGGGGTCTCTAGTTGAACTTTTTGTGTCCATTACATCATAAATTTGATTGTACATGACTCAACCATAAGTGTAGCTAGACATATCTACATCAATGAAGAAATCTCTGAAATAAAGAGGTCTTAGAGTTCTACAAACTCTAAAAAATAATGTCCAAAGGACAAAAGGTTCAAAATCTATCTAGCTTGGTCTAAGGTTGAGTTGTATCTCTAAAAATTCTATGTAAAGACTTGGTATATGTCTAACATTAAATATTTCACATAAATAAGGTCAATTAAAATGACATGAAAATAATATGCCAAACTCTAATATCCAAACATGTTCCAAATAGGTCTAAACTATGAAAGGGAAAATAATCTCTAGGTATTTTATCCAAACATGGAGTCAAAAGCTAGGCTCAAATAGGCTATGCTGAGACTTTTGGCCAAATGCATCATCAAAATATAGACTAAAAATAAAGGATGATGATGATGATTCATCTAACAAACTTGGAATAGTTTGGCAAAGACTAGGAACTTGATTCTAGACATAAAAATGATCTGACTAGTGTAAAACACTAAACAAAAGGCACTTTGAAGATGGAATGATTTTATCAAACAAAGGCAAAAAAATAAATTTTCAAAATTTGAGTAATAAATTAACCTAAGCTATGTAACCCAAAAGATAAAGATCTATGTATCAACCCCTATGTGTTGAAGCGTAAACACAAATTAATCAATGTTTGAATTTAAACTTATAAAAGTTAATCAAATACTCTAAGTAAACTAGGATTTTGATGACCAATAAGTTAAATAAATTTGAACATCATGATTGTGCTAAATAAATATCCAATAAGGCACAAATTATTGGTTTAAACAATGATAATTAGGACACAAGACAAGATAAGTCTTTTGAAATAATTTGGGTAGCAAAACGACGTTATCACTCGCAAAAGATATGATAATGTTATGTTTCAAAAAATTATAAGGCACAAGACTTGAAATGATTTGGGTAGTGTAACATTACCCATATCAATCAAGTGACATACTCAACATTTTTACATAAATGTTTTCTAAGTTAAATCAAGGTGTCAAATAGAAGGCATAATGCATCCTCATATAATGGCGTAATGTTAGACCCAATAATCATTCATGATGTGGTTTAAACAAGATTTTTTTTAGATCTAACACACCAAGAAATAAATAATAAATGACAAATATAAAACTAAGTATATAATCGTAAATCCTATCAAGGTGTGGCAAAATGGAGTTGACTAAAACTTACAAGTTATGACCATCTAGATTGATCCCATGTGTAAAAAATTTCACATTTGAACACAAGAGAAGTAACACATCAATTAGATTCATGTAAATTAACTTGTTTTGAAAATGTATTATCCTTTTTACAAGCACTACATCCATTAATTGCTTAGTGTAGTGCAATGTCCTAATTGAACGTACATTCCAGGCTGGCTTGCCACTAACAAAGATGGTTTAATCACTCAATCCACCATCCTAGTGGGGCAATCCCAATTTATATATACCCATGGAGAGGGGTTGAATTTTTTTTGGGAGATGAAACAATAGGTTAATTCTTCTTTAAATAAATCATGAGAAGTAATGAAATCCCCTTCATAAGCTAGAATGCATGAAAATAAAAGACGAGTAGAAAGACTTTAGGGTTACTTTTAAATCACCCAATATTATGTGAGTTTGGGGAGATCTTAGGAAAATTTATTTATACACCTTATAATAGGCACTAAAAAGTAAGGAAAATTATCTTTTGATCCCATGAGTTACCTATAGGATATGGGGAGAGAGCATACACACACTATCTATTTTGTGAAGACAAACAATCAACAAATAGTTTGCAAATAATTTATGAGTGAAATTTTATTTTTAAGCACCAAATTGAATGTGACATTGTTCATTGCTCAGAACCTTGGATTAAGTTAAAAAATATAAAATATTTCACAAAACTAAATGAAGCAAAAACATTTAGGTTCGTTTTAATCCCAAAAGTCCAAATGTGTGAGACTTAGCCTAAGAGTTTATTTTAAAACACCAACTTGAAATGTTCATGATTTAAGCATTTGTTTTAAGCACTAAAAATGAAATGTTTCTAAGACTTAACCAATCTTAGATTCATTATAAATACCAACATTCAAATGTGTAAGACTTAAGATGTTCATTTTAGTACCCAAATTGAAATGTGCAAGATTTGACTAACTCCTTTTAAAATCCCAAAACAAAATTTTTGATTAGTATAAATAAGAAAAATTGGTGTTCAAATTGATCATTCAAATTAAAATTGTTAGATAATAATGATTTTATTTGAAACAATTTTATTTTTGAGCAAATGATGTTTGAATTTTAGCTCTTGGGTTCTTATTTTTTTGAAAACATATTGATCATTCATGATAAAAATGATTGGTTCTAGTTTAGGAAACCATCACTGATCGGTCTAAATAAACATATCTAATCATAAAGAATTGAAACCAATTGATTAACATCATCCTTGATCACCTATGGACCTGAAGGCAAAACTACAAAAGATGAATGCATTAAGTTAGGCCTTAGTTAGCATAAAGATCAAGAAAACTTGCAAGGTTAAACCAAATCAATGAATTTAAATGCCTTTGAAACCTAGAAATCACAAATTTGAATGATGAAAAGAATAAAAATTCAAGATTTATGAACATTTTCCCCTATAACCCAACCATTGATATTTTACACAGAATTGGGGTTGGTTAAGTAGAATCATGGCCGGTTAAGGCTAACCATTACTAGTTGTATTTGACCATCATTGATCTTTATGTAGATCCAAGAAATAAACCAAAATAAAATCCAACCAAAACAAGGTTAGAAAATTAATTTTAGAGAGCTTCAAGCATCCAAATGAAGATTTAAAAGTTGCATATTGATGTCCTTGGTACGTGGGATATGTTGGGTCCCATCGAGCATGCCATTTATGATGCTAGGAATTTGATGATGGAGGGAAGGTTAGTTTAAGTGTTAGTCTACATTTAAAATAAATGAAATGAAAAACTAACTAAAAAATCATAACATCTCTATGCCTAGATCATAGGGGGAGCTTGGTGAACAAACAATAAATGAAAAAGCTAAACTAAAATTGAAAGAAATCACACACATAAATTATTTACCATATCTTTAAATGCTCCAAATGGCATGTTCATTGGATTACTCAGATTATGATGAAGAAGTATTCATCAATGGGGTTTGGATATCTCCATCTCCTCTTAACATCATGATTGGATTGGCTTTGGCTTTGATATGGCTTGGCTTGGCTTAATTTTAACATTATAACAATATGTGTTTGTTTCATGAATCAAATCTTGCATTATAAAATTACTCTATCCAAGCTCTCCAAATGAATAACTCTAGGATTGCTTTTATAGGATTTGAAATCAACTTGGAATGAGTTAAATCCTAATATTTGTTTTCTTAGTTAATCCCAATAGTGTTAAAAGGTGTCAAATGGTCATGATTAACATGGAAAAAGCATGGGTGGGATATTTATGATTTTTGGACAACTCACAAAAGCTAATGATGAAAACCTAAGATATTCATTTATTTTTGAATTTCCCTTTTTTAAAATTCATTTAATTTCTCATGGATTAATTCAATTATTTTCATGTTGATTAATCTCTTTTAGGCATTTGAACATTTGTGTAAGATTTGATTTAATTGATTTGATATATTGATTTTCAATGATTTGTAAGAATTTATCTAAATTCGGGTGTAAATCCTAGGACTTGATTTTCAATGATTTGTAAGAATTTATCTAAATTCGGGTGTAAATCCATTGGTGCCTAATTTTAGATGTCTACACACATCACCTCTATGTTGAAACACTTATGTTAGAATCCCATTGGACTTGGAAGCTAGTTTGTATGCCTTGTTTCTTAGTGAAATAAGTATGATGGTTATGTGTAGATCATATTACTATATCACCCCATTAGATTAGTTTCATTTCATGAAAATTTATAACTCCTTTTCCCACAAGCAACTAGTTAGTTAGGTGATAATCATTTCAAGGTATATTCACGGAGCTAGCCCTTAAACCTAGAGGTCTATTTCTACCTATAGGTAAAAATACATACCTAAAATTATTCCCATGTTTCCCAAATATGGAAGATGCTTTAACATCTTATTCTATGGTGAAATATTTGGTGACAATAGTTCTATCATTCTTGGTGGGATCCATTGTCTTTAAGACAACTTATCAAGGTGAATGCTGGTATTGACAACATCAACTATAAATTGGTGTGCTACTCAACATATGATTACTCAATTCAAGGTTAAATATAGTTCAAGGCCATTATTTGGTCATAAATTTTCTCTCATGATTCATGGTTCTTACTAGGTTATCATCTAGTAGAGTGTTAAATCCTATCAATCCACCTATTCAGCCTGAACTTCCTCTTGAAGTTCAATAGCCTCATCCTAATCTATCTTTTGAGGATCAAGAAGATTTTTATATACAAGGAAGTGAAGAGATTGAATAAATTAAAGATCTTGAAGAAGACATGGTAGGCAACATGCCTTTCCTTACTTCAATACTAAAAATATAATTCATCTTCAAGCATATGATGTTATTCCCTATAATTCCATAAAGAGTGTGCCCATATTCAATGATGAGATTCTAATTACACCTAGTGAACACATTAGGAATATCTATAATTTTTATATTTTAAACAATGTTACTAAAGAGAATATTTCTATTAGACTCCTTGCCATGTCCTTTAAAGGAAAATCTCTTGATTGGTATAGAAATTTTCTTGATGGATGCATCACATCATGGGATGACTCTAGAGTGTTGTAGACCTAAATATTTGAAGATGAAAGTGACCATACCTCTCTTATACATTAGCTCAAAGTGATGAAAAGGGGTCCCAAGAAAGTAATGCATGATTTCAATGAGAGGTTTTGAAAGACTTGGTATAGATTGCCTCCCCCCATGAGACCATCTACTATCTTTGTGTTCCCTACCTACTTGAGATCCATTGGTACTAATATTACTATCATGCTTCAATCCATGGGGGGTTTCAGTCTTCTAAAAGCATATAAAATTTCAATTAGAGTTACGAATGGCCTAATTCAAGAATGGAAGTTGCCTCCTAAGGTGTTTATGCCATTGACACCTAATAATTATGATAATATTCCAAATATCTCCAAGTTCCTAGTGCAAATACTAAGCCTAGGACTGCTCTTAAGAAGGCAGAGGATGCCATGGATCCATATGTAGAAAATTAAATGCTAAGAGCCTAGCTTAGGAAATATAATATGAAACTAGGTGATTATAAAAATACACATCCATATTAGTAAAAATATGGCCAATAATATGGGAGAGGAAGAGGTCAAGGGTAACCTAACTTCAATAGGCCTTCCAATGTGTACAATCCTAATTCCACTACCAATGCAAGGGAGATGTTACTAATGCATAATAACTTGGTACAAGGAGAATATTGGAAACAAGAAAATTCATGGATGATAATGAGGTGGAGATAATTCTCTAGTTTCTCAAGGAGGATTCAATCCTCTCATATCAACTGAAGATGAAGTCATTATGCAAGTAATAGAGGATTGACAACCTCATGGAGAAAGTTTCACCAACTTCTTGGTGGAAGACACTTTTTTACTCAATCAAGGAACCTCTATTGTATAAAATATAAGGGATAAGAGGAAGGGTCTAGGTGATGATAATAACATGGATATAATTTTATCTAATATTATTCTAAGGCAATAAATCATGGTAATCCCTAAATCTCCTATACCTCTTTTAAGTAAAAATATTGGAAAGTCTAATCAAGGTGGATCAATTCCTCAAGTTAAAAATAACTCTTTGCCTCTAAAGACTCAAGATAAAGTGATTAATATGACCCTAAACATAGTATATTATTTGAAATGTGCCAAATAATTTATCTCTTTGTGGGATGTCCTTCACATGCCTAGCCAAAAAGAGCTATTACAAAAGTAGTTGTCCACTATCCCTATTAGTCCTTCACCTTTAAGTCAAATTCATGGTCATTTTGATATTAAAAATGACCCTAAAAACATTTTTGAACCATATACCAAAGCTGATAAGCCTCCACCTTTATATCTCACTCTCATTATGGGTGACAAGTTGGTATACAATTGCATAGTTTATAGTGGATCCTGTACTTCAATCATGCTCAAAGTTGTAATTGATAATTTGGGCCTAAAATATGAACCTCATAGCAAATGATTTTTTCAAATAGATGGTACACATGATAAAAAAATAGGGTTGATAATTTTTTTAAAGATTTTATTACTTGATTGTCCTAGTTTTCCCATCCTCTAAGATATTATTGTGGTAGACCTTCCTGCTCACTTTTTAATTTGTCTATCAAGGGAATTTACAACCAAGATAGGTAGATATATATCATTTGATTGGTATTTCTTGGCCTTTAGGACAAGGTATGGAACCAAGGTGACCATAAAAACTCACACTCTTTCAATTTTTCACATTGAGCCCTACATTGAAACAAGCTCTAACTTGAATTGTGTAATCAATGAGAAAGAAGAGTCCAATGTAGATGATGGTGCTTCTAGACTTGAGGGTATATCTAATTTTTTTCTTGATTAGTTTGGAACTAACACCTATGAGCATGATAATTATGCATAAGTTGAGAAAATTGACCTTGGTACTTATATCTTGCATTAAGAGCCATTTAAAAGAGCTGAGGTAAGTGTCAAACATTCTTTCTCACAAGCTGCTAAAGTTAAATACATTATTCATGAGTATGATGACGATAGATTGAGGAATACAATTGAGCACCATAGTTGGAAAAATGATGTCTTTTTACTTGATTTTGATGAGGATGCCATTTATGATGACACACATGAGGTAGAGGAGGATGAATTATGGCAAAAATACAATGCCATATGTCAAGAATTTGATCAGATAGGTAATTCTACTTCCCATCCTAAAAGGTCTATATGTGGTGTGTTTGATAATTATTCTAACAAACATGATGTTGATTTTATTACCAAGCATGAAAAAGAGTGTCATGTTTTGAAGGAAAAAGACTTATGGCAAAGGTTCAATACCATATGCAAAGAGTTTGACAAGTTTGGTAAGAATCCTTTTTATCCAAGATATTATATATATGATGTTAAGATTTATAATGAGACTAAAAATCATGTTGTTGAGTGTCCCATCAAGCATAAAAATGAATGCCATTTTGCTGATCAAGAGTTTACAGTCATGAAAAAGATTGATGAAGCTATTGCCCAAGAAGTTGTAAACATGGAAAATGAGATCAAGATATAAGTTGTTGTACCTCAAGGATAGTCAAGAGATACATATGATGTTGAGTCACATTAAAAGGTGTTGGAACATGGTGAAGAGAAGCTTGATACTCCTAAACATCAAGTACATGCTAGCCTAGAAGAGTACAAAAATGAGGCAAATGTCATACATTTCATTCTATAGTTTGAGGAGTGTAAATTAGATGTGACAATGATGAAGAGAATTGAATCTCCAATCAAGGTTATTATAGAGAAATAAAGACAACTCATGAAGGCTTCAAACAGTCCACTTACAAGCATAAGAAGATCCAAAGGTTATAGGTTTCTTGATCAACTATATATATAAGTGGTTGATAATGAACATGCTTCTCATGCTAGACTACCTTCATGGAGTGAAAAAGATACAAGGGGGACTATATTTTACCCTATTTGAGGCATAATCAGATGTTTCACCTCAAGAGTGAGGTTTTTTAAATAGTAGAATAAGTGTGTATGTCTTTCTTTCAGTTGTGTTGTGTTCCATAAGTGTTTTATTGAACACATGCTTGTTTCCTTTGGTCTATCATTCATTTATGTTTGGTGTGTTGTCAAAGGAAACTTGTGTGTCAAAGTGGTGTATAGGTTATTCTATGGCTCAATGGATAGGATTAGGCAACTGGTCTTGGCATGCATACCACCCTTGGGAAATCACCAAGAATGTTAACCATTTTTAACACAAGTCAAAATGTGTCAACCCTATATAATCCAAAAATTGATATAGGGGTGTAATACAATGTCATAGGTGTGTCATAGTTTATTTTATGTCATTTAATGTCTTATTAGCCTTGGTCAAAGTCTATTTAAGTCGTTATCATTTTGTGTCATTTAGGGGTCATTTTATGGGTCATAAATGAGTGGTATATTTTTATAAGATAGACATGTGTTCAAAACTTCATTAAAATGTCCAATATATTAGATTACTTGTTAATAATGTCAGGACTAACTAAAAATTTTAGGTTCTTAATTGAAAATTAAGAAAGTAAGTGGAAAATAAGGAGTTTCAAAGGTTGTACAATCCATGACGAGAGTGACACATGGTAAGAGCTTATGGGATGGATTTTCAACTTCTTTAGACTCAATTAAATGCTTTTAAAGTACCAAAATTGGGCTAAAACCATTCTATCTCTCCATCACTCTACTATGCAAATAAAACTAGTCAACAACTCTTTGGATAATATGATTAGTAGGAGGACTTACAGGTCAAGATATATTGGTGGTGAATATTACACTTGGTTAGCTTAATTTTCATGTTTGAATTTGGAGGAATGGTGACCTATAATTTATGAACCTTCCTTAAAAAGTTGATTGTTCATTGTTTCTTATTGTTTCCCACACCCTATAGGTTTTGCTCTTGTTTGAGATAGTTGTTACAACTCAATTGATTATTTTGATTTGAGACGATGTAGACTCCCTCCTCTCATGTTTAGTTTCATGATTGTAAGTTATTTCATGAGATAAATAATCCAAGTTGTAGGTTGGTGTTACCAAGTGAGGTTTTAGTTAATTTTAATCAATTATAAAAGGTTTATTTCTATACAATGGATTCAAGTCAATGTGACATGATGTTTCATGCATCTCAAATGTCATGAAAATATCCTTCTTCCTAAGTTCAATCTCCAAAGCTAGCATCATATGAGTTGTAGTCAACAAAGATAGTCAAACTCAACTCCTTGCATGATTGTTGTACATAGTCATCTAAATGAAGTGTTTTGAGATTTGATCATGATCATGGAGGAGAAATGAAGTTTCAAAATAGGTTAAACTTATTTTTTGAATATGATCAATCAAGTTAAACCTTATAAATGGCACAAATGAAGCACTATGGTAGTCAATGCCATATACATACATAGTTATCCCATTGAATGAACATCTATAAGTGCCTTAAAAGCAACCCATCACATTGAGACAAGGCATTTGGTTGTTTTGAGGTTCCTTATGATTGAAAATTTACACTTAAATATCTTGAAATATTAAGGATTGGTTAAAGGATCTTTTACCATGCATATTTTTCATCTCCACACTCACTGCCTATATATAGGGATACACACCTACAAATGGCCTACAAAGAGTTGAAGTGTTGTATGGTAGATGTTATAAAAAGTTTTGATGCCTTAATCACATTTGAATAAGATGGATATAACTTGAAGGTCTAGTATAAGGTCACATTCTATGTACAGTCTATATGCTACCTTCACTACCTTATATGCTACTGTGAGTGCATCTAAAGGCTACCAAAAACATCTAAGAATACTTCACGGAGGAATTTGGCATGATTTGAAACGTTCATCAGGTTTGGGGAGAATGTAAATACCTTGAGAATCATGTTTGAATAATTAGACTAGTGGGTAATGTTGAAAATCCACTCCAAGAGGATATATTTGAACTCAGGGACAAGAATCCCTAAAAATATCAAAATTAAGGTCTAAGCCTTTTTGATGATGTCATATAACAATGTTTCATAGATTTTGATCAAGTTTTGATGAATCTACCTTGTAGCACTATCATAGAGGTATAAAACTATAAAAGAAAGAGGGCGTGTGAATAGTGGAGAGTAGTGTTTGGAGACCTCAAAATCATGATTTTGTTCACTAAAGTTTGGTAGTGATGTCTACAGGATCTTGGCTCCAAGTGACCTCTACACCCTAAGATAACATTAAAAAATTCTATCACTATGAAAAGTGGTTTTAATAAAGTGAGAGAGGCTATTAGGATACAATGAACATCAATAAAGGTTTTAGAACTAGGTTTTTATCCTATAAACACATCTATAGGTGTACTATGGTTCAAAAAGGCCACCTATAGTTGACTGTAGGTATCTATAATCTGATGACACAAACCTAGACATGAAAAACTAATGAATAAGGACATATAAAAGTTAAAAAGTTCTTCTAATACTTATAATAGGATCATAGATCATTTGAAAAATATTCAAGGGTAATGTCCACCTACAGGATCCCTACACAGTCAACAATAGTTGACTATGGTATGACAATGAGCTAAGAAGTGGTGTTTTGATGTTGGAAGAGATTGATGTTAAGGTAAATGAATCTAAGTGACTATAAAATGACCTTGGGAAATATAAAAACGTCTTTGGGTATTTTATTAAGGGCCTAAACCATATAAGATCACCTACATGTGCCTCTTCTAAGCAAGAAACACAATCAACAGTCAGGCCTATTGGAGCAAGGACATGGGTTGAGGGTGCAAGCATGAATGATAAGAGATTTATGAACATAGAAAAAACCTCCAAATTTATAGTGATGAGTCCATGACACTCTCATATCATGGAAAAAGGCATAAAATGGATTTAACAAAGCAACACATAGTCCACATCAAGACCCTACACATAGTGAGCTTCCCAATGAGTTTGTCCCTAGTTTTAAAGAATTTGGAGGTATTACAGGTACAAAAAAACTTTAAATTTTTTTATAGATAATACCTATGGATTTAATAATATCCTAAAATAATTAATTTTGATGAGACAATAGGGGAAGTACCCTCTATTTTATCTCAGATAGAGGGTAGTCCCCTAGAATGCAAACTTACATGTTTTGAAGAAAGAGGATGGTAAGGTGAGATAAGGGTTGGTGAGACATTTAAAGGAGATGTGGAGAGTTGTATAACATATATACCAACATAAGGAACAATAAAAAGAGGTCGTAAACATGCCATAATGGCCTAGACTCATAAGTATGTAGGCAAACCTACTTGGTCTAGATTAAGCCTAAAGCCTTAGAGAGGTATGATTTCACTTATAACCTTAGGTGAACATTACATTGAATTTAAACATGCTAATTAAGGATTTTAAGCTGTGTTAAAGCTTCTAGTATGTGGAAGAATCCACATAAAAGACACTTTTGGCTCAAGACCAACTCAAACCTATGCATAATGGAGAACAAATCTCAAAAAGCTCATTTAAATGCTCACATCTACTTTGAGGTTGTGCATGGGAATTTTAGGAGTTGGAAAACATTTAATAAGGTATTGAAAATTGTCCTTGTGGAATTTTTATACAAATACAATGTCATATATTTATGAATAAAGGCTAAGGGTGAAAATGGCCTAAAACCCTCTAAAACCCTTGGTAATGACCTGATTAGGAAAATGAAGGAGAAGAGTAATCCATATGGCATGGAATATATTAAGAAATGGTTGCAAGTTGTAGAGGACTCTCCAAGGCTCCTCCCCATCATACTAAATTGCACCCTACCTATACAAATAGGGTAGAAATTAAATTTATTTGACTATTTTTGGTGTCTTATTGGTATGGAAGGATATCAAAAGATGCAATCAACTTTGGGAGATATATTTGGACTTAATATAGCATATCATATCCATTTATTATAAAAACAAATCTCATAACTATATTTTCAAGTGCCTCATCTCAGCCAGTCAAATCTGTCATAGTAAACAAGCTAGTGAGAGAGTGAAAATTTAAGTGGGAGGATTTTATAAGGATATAAGGCAATGAGGGGTCCTAACAGGTGTCATACACTCATTTGTATGGGGGATAAGGAAGAGGTATCTTAGTTACAACTTTAAGGAATAGAAAGTAACTAATTTTTAGATTTTGTAATAAGAGAATATGTCTATGATTGAGTATGAAAACAAGTTTTTAAATCTATTGTATCATGTTAAATACATATATGATTAGGATAAAAAATTCACTAAATTCAAGATGGGGTTGAAAGATATATTGATGTATGATGTTAATATGACAAATCCTAAGGCTAACTACTACTATCAAATCTACTCATAGGTTAGTACAGAAGGATAAGGTGCTTCAAAAGGTGAGATGAGATTTTAAATAGAACAGGTAGTAATCTAAGAATAAAAATCTATGCCCTTATAAATTTTTTAATAAATTTGACCCAAACCATAGATTTACTAGGAGTATAAGTGGTTTTAACAAATTTCAA
Organism: Torreya grandis; assembly: GCA_037957365.1. Taxonomy (NCBI): domain Eukaryota; kingdom Viridiplantae; phylum Streptophyta; class Pinopsida; order Cupressales; family Taxaceae; genus Torreya; species Torreya grandis. The sequence continues at coordinate 189,314 of JARHVA010006074.1, read as the reverse complement.
AGGTAAAGTAAATTTTTTAAGAATCTAAATTCTTTTAAGTCAATAAATTTCAAAATAAATCATATCCAAAGTAGTCAAAATGTGTTTACTACTAGAGTAAATACCATTCTAATGACACCATAAAGGACTATAGTATGCTGAGAATGTAGTGATATCCACTAGCATAAATATTTCCCTAAGCTAAAGAGAGATCAACTAGTTAATCATAGAGTGTATGAAACTATGGATACTAGAAACATAGATTTCCAAAACACTCCTATTAAAATTAGAGGTACAATAAATGATTTTTCTATGTTAATTTTGTTTGATTTAAAAATTATTGTCACTTAGATTTTCAACCTTTGAGGATATGCCTAATCTCTCCTCATCTAAGTGGTACAATGGAAACACCTCTAGGCTTTTGGGTATCCTAAGGATGAGGTGAATCTCTAGATAGGGATAGCTCCCTTGATGTACCACTTTGGATTGCAACTACACCTAAAATTTGATAGGTGAAAAGGGAGAGAGAAAACTAAAATAAAACTATCCTAAGGGGGTGATACACCATATTAGATGATTAATTCTAACAAAAAACATGTTACACATGAAATCAAGGGATAAATTGAACATACACTTCTCTAATCTGCATCTTCTCACATCAATGTTATATTATGAGGTTATGGATGAATGTTAAAAGCTAGGAGGACTAGACAAGAGGACTTGAATGATACTAATGAAAAGAATAAATCAATCAATCCTTGAAATTTACTATAAAACTTCACATGCCCTAAAATAAGAAGCTTTTCAACTAAAAATAGGGTGAAAGAATGAGACAACATGCTAAGGAATCCATACTCTTCACTGAGCAAGATTCATCATCCAAGTAAAACACACTTATGAATAGTCATGGAGAGGTAAAAATTAGAAGTATTATTGATCAAATGGTATGAAATTAAGTATGGATTTTCCATACTCAGGTGGAGCATGAGTTATATGTTGACACAATGGATTGCACCTGGGGTAGGAAGCCGAGCTCCTACCTTCCACACATCAAAATGGAAACTCCCCTCTCACCTGTGGGACTGGAAAAGCTAGAGGGGAGAGTCTCTAGGTAAGGGATAGCCCCCTTTGATGCATTTGAGTAGTTCTAATAAGTGCTAATACAGGTATATAGATATATAATGCGGGGGGAAGGAGAAGGATTACAAGAAAACAAATCTACTCTAAAAGGGGGTGATGCACTAAATGATCTGACCTTCTCACACTCACACTTGAATTCAAACAAACACATAAGTACACTTCAAATTGGCAGAAGGGCCAGGCTACAAGAAGCTTAATAGGGAGGCCTTAATAGAACACACATAAAATAGAGACTCACCAAAGGTGCTATAAAAAGGCACACTGTATAGTAGCTTCTTCTATCTCTGCACTTCTAAATATAGCTCTCCTTGTCACCTATAAAATGACACCTTATAGAAACTAGGTATGTTGGTGTTGACCCTATCAAAACATCAAGAAGCAATGACTAAACACAAATTGACATTTAGACATACACAGCGATATCTAACTAGAATAGAGGTAAAAATGTGTTTATTGATTTCAAGTGAAAATTTGCTAGGGCTTCGCCTTACAAATGTGGAAGATCCTTTTTAAATGACAAGTCTCCAATATATATAAGAAGAAAGGAGGCCTTTTGGCACCCTTTTTATAAGTGATCCATGTGCCTTCTAAGCATTAGGATGAGGAAGCCATCTGAAGATAATGCTGTGTCAGCTCCTGTCAGGATTCAAAATTATGAGCCACACTATTTGCCTTCTCATCAATGCATATTAAAGAAAATAGGTCGCACCGTTCACTATTTGTGCCTCTTGATGATCGCATGGTAAGTACCATGTCAACCACTAGAATAACTCCTTGAATTGACACTTTCTTGTGCCACTTGGATCACTTCATCTGCTTTTGCACTTGGCCACTTTGCCTCCTCTATCTCCTTCATCCCTCAGGCTATCTTTTGCTACTCCTTTGGCTCTTTGGTTGAGAGTGCATCTACTTCTAACATGTGTTGTAGTCTACTTACTCTTTCTACTTAACTTAGAGGATTTAGAAGTATTTTTTGAGATTTATGTGGAAGGCAACACATGGCCGCTTCCACAAAGCCTTTAGCTACCTTAGAAAAACTTTAGGGACCCTTTTTTGGTGCTTGCAGATGCTAACACTTGGCAGCTTTCACTGCATTTAGTAACTCATTTGGGCCTACCACAGTCTTCTCTTTGAATAATGAAGCAAAAGGAGAAACCCGTGAATGTTGACACTTGTTGGCTCTCACCAAGCCTTGTAGTGGAGATGTGGCATGTTCCACTGCTCCTAAAAAGCATGTCAAAGTCTTCCATGATTTCCACTTGGTGCCTTCCATGATCTAGCTTTCTTGGTGTAAAATTTGATGTTCTCAGGCCCGTCATAGTTTGAAAACCAATGGCTAGTCCGTCTCCTTAAAATTGATGGTTTTCGAGAGGTCACCATCCTTGGCAAATTTCATCAGGTCTTTTTTGTGGGATTTTTTCTCATGGACATTTTCTATGGATAATTTTTTCGTGGACAAAAAGTCTATGAGAATCATCTCAGTCCCTTGTCCTTTTCTTTCATGTTGTTTGGCTTTTCTTTATGCTGGCACCCTTCCTCTGAATTCCTTTAGAATTTTTATGAAGGAATTCCTTCAGATAAAAAGTCTGAAATAATTTCGACTACCTTTGAAATGCTCCTTGCCCTCTACAAGGGCTTTTTTGACTCAAAGCTGCCCTCTGCAAGGGCACCTACCCTTTGGCTTTGGGATGCCCCCTTGAACCAAGCCATTGAACCAACCCATTGAACCAAAAATGGTTCAATAGTTCAATGGTTCAATGCTGTGCACCGAGCCTTTGTTGAACCAAGTCGATGAACCATTCATTTGAACCAATCATTGAACTGATTCAATGGTTCAATGCCATGTGATGAGCCCTTTGAACCGTACACTTTAAAATTTTCCCATTTAAACCAACCATTGAACCTAGCATTGAACCAAAAGATTGAACTGATGCATTGAACCAATGCATTGAACCAATCTGTTAAACTGGTTCAATGATTCAACACTGCACATCGATCAACTTGCTGATGAGCCGATTGATTGAATGAAGCCGATTGAACCAAGGCCAATGAACCTAGTGGTTGAACCAAATAATGAACCCACTGATTGAATTAAGGCTGATGAACTTGAGCAATGAACTAATGTGTTGAACCAAGCTGAAGTGTTGAACCAACTGAGTTGAACCAAGTGATAAACCAAGACTGATTGAACCAAGGCATTGAATTAGAGCAATGAACCAAGGCCGATTGAACCAAGGCATTGAACTAGTTAAATGGTTTAATGATGCCAAAATTTTTCATGATTTTATTTAGATAAGAGCTCAAAGAAGCCTTGTAAAACTCAACACTTTTTGAAACTGATTCTTCATGTGCCAAAAAGACTGACCTATAGAATCCTTAGAAATTCCTGCACATGTGCAAAAATAAAAAAATGAAATGGCCTAAAACATCAGAGGAAGAAGGGGACCAATTTTTGGCCTACTAGACCCAAAAATGGTCAACAAATTGGTGACTCCTAGGGGAAGCATGCTTGCTATGCTTAGAAGCCAGTTGCCTCAAAATCCATTGGGCACGAGGTCAGATTGTAACTTAGAGATCAGCAATAGCTCTAATAATCTACAATCAGAGATGAAGATTTACCTCAAAAAGAAATTAAAACACACACAAGGCTAAGAAAACTACTAACATGTGCAGAAAGCACTTAGGTAAAATAGGAGAAAAGCAAGGGAAAATATATACATGATGGAGAAGGGGCTCAGTGGTAATGCTTAAGATGTATCCCATTAACTGGGATATACAGTTCTTCACCATCCAACTTGGAGAGTTGGAATGCATTATGCTACTTACACTAAGTGATTACATATGGGCCACTCCATAGGGCATCTAACTTCACATGCTTTCTAGGCTTAGCTCGGTCTTCATCCCATTTCAAAATAATGTCTCCTTTAGAGAAACCTTTTGATGAAGATTTCTTGTCAAAGTGTCTCTTCACTTGCTGCTGGAAGTTGGTCATAGAAGCCATAGCCTAGTCCCTTGCCTTTTGGAGTTCCATCAGCTCACATAGCCTAACCTCCATGCTATTTCCTTCTTCTAATTATAGTTGGCGAGTGAGATCCAAGGCTGGTGACTCGAGTGAAATGAGGAGCCTAGCTTCCCTTCCATAGACAAGCGTGTATGGTGAGTTACCAATTGCTCTCTTCGGGGTGACCCTATTTGCCCATAGGGATATTCTCAACTTGGTATGCCAAGTCCTCTGATTTTCCTCCATGGTTCACTTGATGATCCTGATCAGGTTCTTATTTGTAGACTCAGCCAGTCCATTTCCCTGTGGGTAGTAATTGGATAAAGTGCTGAGATATATACCATATCACAACACCTATTCACTTATTTTGGTTCCCAAAAAAGCTAACACATTATTTGATATTATGGTTGTTGGAACCCTGAACCTCACCATCAGGTCCTCATAAAAATCTAGGACCACACTTTCATTTGCCTCCTTCAGAACAAAATCCTCTACCCACCTTGTGAAATAATCCATGGTGGTTAGGACCCACTTGTGTCCAGCACTGGAGGGAGCATTAATCATCCCTATGAAGTCTAGGCCCCACTGCATGAATGGTTGCTCCACCTAAATAGGCTATAAAAGCATGGCAGCCAACCGTTACTTTCCATCAAAAAGCATGCATTTCTGGCACTTTCTTACCCAAGCATGGGTGTCCCTAATAAGAGTAGGCCAAAAATAGCTAGCTCTCATTATTCTTTCTACAGTAGCCCTAAGAGAAAAATGACCACTAGCTAGTCCATCATGGAACTCAGACAACACCCTGTAAGCTTGAATTGAGTCCAAGCATCTTAAAAAGACTCTTGAGAGATCCTTCCTAAATATCACTCCATCAATTAGGGCATAAGGGATACATTAGAGTCTGAAGTACCTTCTCTTGGTCCTATCAAGTGAGTGTAGGCACTCACAAGTGAGAAGGAAATGTCTTACATCTAATGTCCAATCCTTCATGATAGCTGGTTCTTCTATTGTAGTTGCATCAAGGATTAGTAGACTATCCTCCTTTTACTACTTAAAGTCTGTAGTGAGGTGTTCACACAGGCCTCTCCCTCTTACCATTTTGGTGATCTTAATATCTACATCATATTCCATCACCTTAGTGATCCACCCTGCTCTCTTCTCATTTAGATCTCAGTTGATCAAGAAATCCTTGATGCTAGGATGTGGAACCATGAGGTTGATTCTGCTATTGGATAGCATGTGTCTGAATTTCTTTAGACTCTATATGACTACCAAGACTTGCTTTTCCACATATGTGTATATGACTTCAAAACCTTCTAGGCCTTGGCTAAAAAATGCAATTGGCTACTCAAGGTTATCATCACTTGCTTGGGTAATCATGTCAAAGATTACCTCTTCATTGCCAAAGGTGTAGATGTTGAAATCTTTGGTGAAGTCAGGGCTAATCAAAGTAGGAGCCAGGGCTATGGCCTGCTTGATTTCTTAAAAATTGTATTTTCTCTATATTGTCCATGTGAACTCCTCACCCTTCATCAGCATAGAGGTCAATGGCTTGACCATCTCCACAAAATTTGAGATAAATCTTTGTATGAAATTTATCTTATCGAAGAAGCTTTGTAGGCCTTTCTTGTGCTTGGGTAAGGACAACTCCAGGATGGAGTGAACTCTTTTTGGATCAATAGCCAGGCCTTCTAAAGAAATAATGTGACCAAGGAGCTTTCCCTCATGGACAGTGAACACACATTTCTTAGGATTGAGAGAGATACCAAACTCTCTACACCTCTCAAAGATTTGCCTAAGGTGTTTCATGTGTTGGTTCACTTCCTTGGAGAAAATTGTCACATCATCAAGATATACCAGCACAATCTTGTTTATCAGGCCTTGAAAGGCCATGTCCATAGCTCATTGGAAAGTGGCAGTAGCATTAGATAGTTTGAAAGGCATTTTACTGTAAGCAAACATTCCCCACTTGGTTGTGAAGGCTGTTTTGTGCTAGTCACAATCTTGCACCAAAATCTGGTTGTATCTTGAATATCCATCCAAGAGGGAGAACTGCTCATTGCCTGTCACCATCTAAAGGATCTACTCCATGCTTGGGAGAGGATAATGGTATTTTAAAGAGACTCTATTGAGATCTTTGAAATTGATGCATAGTTTGATCTCTCCATTCTTTTTCTGAAAAGGAATAAGATTTTCCAACCAAGAAGAGTGTTTGATTGGAAATATTATTTTAGACTCAATCAATTTGGTGAGCTCCTTGCGCATGAGAGGCTCTATCATTGGGTTGACAGGCCTCTACTTCTACTTGATTGGTTTGGCACCTTCTTCTAATTCAATGGTATGCTGGGCTAAGCTCAAGTCATAACCCTTCAAATCACTATACTCCCTAGCAAAAATATCGGCAAATTCTTGGCATAATGAGATGAAGGCCTGCCTTTCCTTGTCTATGCACACTTTTCCAAGTGCAAGTAGCTTATCCTTGAATATTTCCACCTTCTCATGGTGCTCCTCCTTTGTTGTAATGCACACCTTATCACTTCTCAATTGGTCATCTCCATTGAAGATACTCTCTAGAGTAACCAGACCTTTAGGGAGCTTATTGTTCTTCAACTAAACAATTTGGCTACCATATTACTGCTGTAGCTTTGCCTAGTTTTATGTAGTGAATTCCACTTCTTCTTGTAGGAAAAGTGTTATTTGTTGGTCATTATTGAAAACCTGCCAATTGGTGATGTTGTCAAGTATAGAAGGCCAAATCACTACTTTCAAGTGATGTGAGCTATGGTCTCGACCTATTTTCTTAGCGATATCAAACTGGGCACCAAGTACCACCAGCCTGTCTGCTTGCTTGTTCTATTCTCTAAGAATGGAAGTAATATTGAAAGCACAAAATTTTTCCACTAAGTCCCATACCCTATGTTTGTAGGACTTTAGTAGAGAGTTCTTCATCAAATTCTAGCCTCTTACCTAGTTGACAATCAGCTCGCTGTCACCAAACACTTGCAGCTCTTTGATTCTTCTTTTCCTCACCCACTCCAAGCCGTGGATGAGGGATTCATATTCAAAAATATTGCATGTGTAGGAAAATTGGAAATAAAAGGCTAAAAAAACCTCTCTTTTGAAGGAGAGACCAACACCACTCCATCACCAGCTCCCAACTTACTCCTTGAACCATCAAAGAATAACTACCATAGACCTAAGTTCTCCTGGCTGGCTTTCATCAGATTTGGTAAAAAAGTACCCTCTTCATGCATGTAGTAAATTCCAAGGCCTGCCTCCTCTATGAATTTGTAGGGATCATGCTCGAAATTATCACTTCCCCATTCATCTAAGAGCAGGTCTACAACTCCTTCAAGGGTAGAGGATGGAGATTGGTCCATTTAGAAATCTTCCTAGTTAATGATGGTTTAGCTGACATTTTTTGCCTTCAGCGAGTAAGGTTCTAGATGATCTCTATGGAGTGGCTCGAATTCAATCTTAACCTTAGTCTTATACTTGGTTCTAAAAACTAGATAAGAGCAATTCACTACTAAGTAGTTGCCTATCCTGGATGTAAATTCCCTGGATAAGTAGATGGCAAAGTAGGGAGGGACATCTACCACTACCACATCATGAAGAAATGAGAAAGTCAGGCAAGCATGTAGCATCAAGCTCAAACCTCTTACCAGCCCAATTGTCTTTATTGGGGTTCCATCCAACTATAGAACTCCCTTGGTCATTTCTTTGTATTTCAAGCCCAGCTTGTTAGCTATGCATTTGGGCATTACCAAGGTGCTTGCTCCGCTATCAATGATGTAATTGTGTACCAAGAAATCTCCTATGACTAGGGACACATAAAAAGGAGGGACCTTATCTTCCTTCTGGGTTTGACCTAAGGTGGAGGGCTGTCCATTCATCATCAAAATGTTATCAACTCTTACTAGGATAACTCATTCATCTAGTTCATGCAGTTCCTTTTGCACCATGTCTTTCTTCCCTAGTATTGACAGTGGATCCCATAAGGAGATGTTCATGTGTAACTTCTTCATCTAGTCAACCACATTGACTTGAGGGTTGCCTTCCTTCAAAATTTCTTTAGAATTATGTATAGCCTAAGGGGTAGGCTGAGGAGTTAGAGGTACAACCAATGGTTTGGAACTTGGGACCTTTTGATTTGCATGTGATGAAGAAGGTGTTTCTTGATGCCAGGGCAGCAGCATGAGTTTCTTCCATCACCCTTCTTTTGAATCTCATGTTGGCTACAACACAATCAACTTGATTGTCTATAGCACCCACATAATTAAATGAATAGAATTCTCCTTTTAGATGATTCATGAGGGTGGACTCAGGCTGGGCCTCACTGTTACTGGTGTTGGGTTGCATTGGAGCTTTAAAGACTTGGGAATGGGTGGCTGCCTAATTGTTTTGTACATTTGGGTAATAACCCATCACTTTATTTATATAAACAGCCTATTCTTGATCATATCCCATGGTCGAATAACTTGGTTGTTCTTGCACCAGATTATTTTGAACGGGCACCATGACCTTAGGTGATGAAGGAGTACCTGGGTTGTAGCCTTGAAAAGGTCTGGTTTGAGTAAGCTGACCCTGTCCTTGATTGTAATTTTGGAAAGGGGGTTTATGAACTTGGCCATACTATTGGTATCCTTAGTTTGGTCTGTTGCTTTGAGCTTGTTACCTTTTAATACCCACAAGTTCATTTGACATACTTTACAACAGACTCTTGGCTTCATGAAGTGCATTGGATGGAGCAACAGCTGGTTTCTCTATGCTAGGCAAAGGAGCTGATGTGGGAGTAATAGTTTGAATTGGAGGTAGCATTTTATGGAAAAGTGGCATATGGGGTCTAGGGGCTATTTTCCCAGCTTGCACTAAGCAATTTTTAGCCACTGTAGCTATATCATAGGTAACAGGCAGCACCTATCCTCCCATGGATTGTATCATAACAATGATATCACTGTTTAATGATCTTAAGTAATACAAGAAAGCATAGCTAGTAGTCAGTCTTACAAAAATGGGGATTCTATCCCATGTCTTCTAAAACTAGGAGTTGAAATCCTCCATGTATTCATGTGGGGCTCTTTTCATGGTAGTCAGCTGCTCAACAAGTGAGAGGTGGTTGTTCTTTTCCCCAAAATGGTCTGTCAAGTGAGTACCCAATTCATTCCAAGAATCCATTAAATTTATAGCCAAAGTCCTATACCAGTCAAGAACTTTGCCCTTGAGAGACAATGCTAGCAATCTAATTGTGATATTTTCCTCAGTGATATTGTGAATATTGCAGAGGTTAGTAATATTTCTGATGTGCTCGATGACTGTAATGGGTCCCTCTCCATCAAAAGAAGGCACATTTTTGAGGGCTGCTCCTAGGATTGGGTCATAACATGGGAGATTCAATGGACTCTGACCATGAAAAGTGACAAAGGGTAATGCCATAGCTGGGACGGGATGTAACTATGGCCCTGCTATGTATGCATTCCTTACAATAGGTCTGGGAAGGTTGTTCACTAAATAAGGGTGGGTCCTTTCAAACCTCAGTCTTTTTACTGAGTTCAAAGGTAATTCAACAAATTCAAAAGGGACACCCTTAGAAGTAGACCGTGTGGTGACTTTAGGCATAGGAAGTCAGACTAGTCTTTGATTAGGAAATGAAGTTCTTGCTAGTGGAGTCACCAGATGCTAAAAATAGTTGATTTATTGTAACAGGACTAGCATCAATCCTAAAACTTTATTGAGTGTAAAATTGAGTCCCATTGGGCGTGCCAAAAATTGTTGACGTAGTGGATTGCACTTGGGGTAGGAGGTCGAGCTCCTACCTTCCACACATCAAAATGGAAACTCCCCTCTTGCCTGTGGCACTAGTGAAGCTGGAGGGGAGAGTCTCTAGGTAAGGGCTAGCTCCCTTTGATGCATCTGAGTTGTTCTAATAAGTGCTAATATAGGTATATAGATATATAATGGGGGGGAAACAGAGAAGGATTATAGGAAAACAAATCTACTCTAAAAGGGGGTGATGCACCAAATGATCCAACCTTCTCACACTCACACTTGAAATCAGACAAACACATACATACACTTCAAATTGGCAGAAGGGCTAGGCTACAAGAAACTTAACAGGGAGGCTTTAATGGAAGACAAAAAAATAGAGACTCACCAAAGGTGCTGTAGAAAGGCACACTGTATAGTAGCTTCTTCTATCTTTGCACTTCCAAATATAGCTCTCCTTGTCACCTATAAAATGACACCTTATAGACACTAGGTATGTTGGTGTTGAACCTGTGGAAGCATCAAGAAGCAATGACTAAACACAAACTGACACTCAGACACACACAAAGATATCTAACCAAAATAGAGGTAAAAATGCATTTATTGATTTCAATTGAAAATTTGCTAGGGCTTCACCTTACAAATGTGAAAGATCCTTTTTAAATGACAAGTCTCCAACATATAGAGGAAGAAAGGAGGGCTTTTGGTGCCCTTTTTACAAGTGACCCATGTGCCTTCTGAGCATTGAGGAAGCTGTCTAAAGATAATGCCGTGTCAGCTCTTATTAGGATTCAAAATTATGAGCCACACCATTTGCCTGATCATCAATGCATATTAAATAAAACATGTCACGCCATTCATTATTTGTGCCTCTTGATGATTGCATGGTAGGTACCGTGTCAACCACTAGAATAACTCCTTGAATCGACTACTGCGCTTCTTGGATTGCTTTGTCTACTTCTGTGCTTGGCCAATTTGCCTCCACTATCTCCTTCATCCCTCAAGCTATATTTTGCTACTCCTTTGGCTCTTTGGCTGAGAGTGCATCCACTTTTGACATGTGTCATATTCCACTTACTCTTTTTGCTTAACTTAGAGGCTGTGGAAGTATTTTTTGAGATTTCTGCGGAAGGCGACACGTGGCCGCTTTTGCAAAGCCTTTAGCTACCTTAGAAAAAAATTTAGGACCCTTTTTTAGTGCTTATAGATGCTAACACTTACCATATTTCACTAAATTTAACATCTAATTCAGGCCTACCATAGTCTTCTCTTTGAATAATGAAGCAAAAGGAGAAACCCATAGATGTTGACACTTGTTGGCTCTCGGTGAGCCTTGCAGTAGACACGTGGCACAGTCTGCTACTCCTAAAAAGCATGTCAAAGTCTTCCACAATTTCCACTTGGCACCTTCCATGCTCTAGCTTTCTTGGCATAAAATTTGATTTTCTCAGGCCCGTCACAGTTTGAAAACCAATGGCTAGTCCGTCTCCTTAAAATTGACAGTTTTCAGGACGTCACCGTCCTTGGCAAATTTCATCAGGTCTTTTCTGCAAGTTTTTTTCCCATGAACATTTTTTGTGAATAATTTTCCTATAGACAAAAATTCCATGAGAATCATCTCAGTCCCTTTTCCTTTTCTTTTGTGCTCTTTAGCTTTTCTTTATGCTGGCACCCTTCTTCCAAATTCCTTCAGACATAAAGTCTGAAAGAATTCAGCCTCAAACAAAATTCTAAAAACTTACCCTTATACTGACTTTGAAATGATCCTTTCCCTTTGCAAGGGATTTTTTGACTTAGAGCTGCCCTCTATAAGTGCACCTACTCTTTGGCTTTGGGATGCCCCCTTGAACCAAGCCATTGAACCAACCCATAAAATGGTTCAATGATTCAATGGTTCAACACTACGTGCTGAGCCTTTATTGAACCAAGCTGATGAACCATTCATTTGAACCAATCATTGAACTAGTTCAATGGTTCAATGCCATGCACCAAGCCCTTTGAACTATTCACTTTGAACTTTTCCCATTTGAACCAACCATTGAACCTAGCGTTGAATTGAAAGATTGAACCGACGCACTGAACCAACACATTTAACCAGTCTATTGAATCAGTTCAATGGTTTAACACTGCACACCGATGAACTTGCCTATGAGATGATTGATTGAACAAAGCTGATTGAACCAAGGCTGATGAACCTAGTGGTTGAACCAAATGATGAACCTACTGATTGAACTAAGGCTGATGAACTTGAGCAATGAACTAATGTGTTGAACCAAGCTGAAGTGTTGAACCAACTGAGTTGAACCAAGTGATAAACCAAGACCAATTGAACCAAGGAATTAAACTAGAGCAATGAACCAAGGCCAATTGAACTAAGGCATTGAACTAGTTTAATAGTTCAATGATGCCAACCTTTTTTCATGATTTTCTTCAGACAAGAGCTTGAAAAAGCCTTGTAAAACCCAACACTTTTTTGAAACTGATTCTTCATGCGCCAAAAGGACTGACCTATAGAATCCATAGAAATTCTTGGACTTGTGCAAAAATAAAAAAATGAAATGGTCTAAAACATTAGAGGAAGAAGGGGACCGATTTTTGGCCTGCTAGACCCAAAAATGGTCAACATGATAATGGCTAAATTGGCTAGTTCTTATATAACCTAAGAGAGAGAGGAGAAGAGAGAAGTCCAAGGGTCACAAGAACACTTATAAAGACAATAAAATAAGTTACTTGTACATGATAATAGTATGTGTGATGAAAGATGAAATTTTAGGAACCCCAAGTGTTCGTAAAAGTCATCTAACTTTTGTAAAGTGGCATGAAATTCCCTTAACTGGCTCAAAAAATTTCCTTCATGATTAGCCCTATTTGAACATCCCAAAAATAATTAGGGAAGGTATGATGATAATAAATAAGGGTAAGGGTCTTATGAATTTCTCTCCATTCATTTCTTTTAGGCTTGGTCATTTGGAATGGTTTGGAAGTGAGCTATTATCATCTGTAGTCCAAAAAACTCCTCCTTCATGCACCCTATATACTTGTCCTCAAATTTGGATTTAGTTGCTCATGAAAATATATGGAATGGAGTGGATGAATTTTTTTAAGACCCTGCATGACATTATAATCATTAGGGACACCTTAAAATCAACCCAATTAAAGTTTTCTACCCTTCTAACTAGCTTGTCTACTATGCCAATTTTGATTGGTTGAGATGAGAGCTCCTATTGAGGAACTTAGGAGTATTTATAAGGCATTAAATGAAATTTATGAGTTATAAAAAGTCTTAACATTTCTCCCAAAGTTGGTTTCATCTTTAAAATACTCCTATAGCTTGCATAATGGATAAAACTATCAAGAAAATATTATTTTGTACCCTATCCATATAAGTTCATGCAAAAAAAAAGCATGGGGAGTAGCTTGAGGTATTAATTTTTAGGGTAAAATCATAATACTAGTCAAATTGGTTCACTATATTGGCTATCCAACTCTATTTATCCAAACTAGTCATTAACAAGGGTTTGCAAGGGTTTTGAGTGCTTTCTATTCTTAAGGTTGGTTCATGAATCTCTGAAATTCAACCTACAAAAAAAAATTAGAAAAATGATGTTCAAGGACTTTGATAACATGTCTAAATTTTTTGACTCCCATGAAAAGCACCAAGAGAGATATGAACACTTGAAATCACCTTATCGAGCTTCTCCTTCCCTTTCCTACAAATCTGAGTGGGGTTTGAGCTTAAAAATGGACTATCTACAACCTCTCTACCATTTAAAATATCTATCACCTCTATTTTACCCCCATATGAATGATTAAATGTATGGGAAGTCTCATCTCATGTTGGAATTGTGAATGACCCCCCTTTTGGCCTTGGCCTAAACCTTGTTTAATAGCCCTACTTGTAACCCTTGGTGTTTTAGACCTCCTTTTTGGTTTTATTTGTCTTTTATCAGATTAAACACCTCTGTTTTTCTTCCATGGACATATACAAATTAATTTTAATGATATTCCAAGGTTGAAATTCATAGTGACCTTCCATTTGGCCTCTAAGCCTAATGTTGGTCTTATAGGTTTGACTACAAATTTGATGATATGGGATACCCTATCTAGTTACATAATTTTTTAAAGGTTATTCATGTTGTATTAGGTTTTTTATAGATTAAAAACCTTTCTTGAAAGGTCCTACTAGTCTCCAAGTCACCTGATTATCCTCTTTCCCTAAAACAAGAAGTTTGCATTCAAGGGAAGTGCCCTCTATTTGAGATAAAATAAAGGGAACTTCCCCTATTTTTATAGACAAATTGGATATTACAGTGTAATATATAAGTGGTAATTATGTAATAAACAAATAATCAGCCCTTTTACTTAAGACTAAACCCTCCAACTTCAAGAAAACCTCAAGATAGGCTTGTTAGAGGTAACCTATGCGTAAGAAATTCATAAGGACTGTGAAACTATTTATTTGGGGATATTTCCCTATATTTTTACATGTAATTTATGTATGAAATGATATTAAATATCACTCTTTACGTTTTAAATATTCTCACAAACCATTTATCAACCATGTTTACATCTTAGATTCTACTTTCACCCAGATAAGTCAAGGCAATTGCCTGTATGCAAGGGCCTAGGTAGGAGCTATATGTGAATTAGTAGAACCTTGTTATACCTTATTAATAATGTGTGATGGTATAATGATAATATTTAAACTATAATTAAAGTAATTCCAACTCACTTATCACTCCAACTTCCACATGCTCTTTACACTCTTCCCTTGGTGACTGAACATATTATCTTGACTATGTCCTGCTCTTTGACACCATGCCTATACGTATTATTGAAATTTTAGGATTTAAAGACATTAAAAAATACCCATTAAACTATTCCATGGTCATACATAAATATTTGGAATTCATTCATTTCAAATTTAGGCCAAGTTTACACCAATGATCTTGATTCTCTTACTCTCTGCTCCTCATAGTCAACTACAGTTGACTGTGGGGTCCTGTAGGTGCATATTTTATTAGTTTGGACTTTTAAATGAATACTCAAGACAAATTTGAATATATATACATCAATTTTTGACTGCACTTATTCCTTTTGTGTGTAGAGTGAAAACTATCCTCAAGGTCTCTAGCCCACTTCTTGGTTAGTCAAACACAGTTGACTATAGGTGTATATTGTAGGTGTTAGGCCTTCAAAGCAAGTATTAAACACTTTTTAAAGTTTCCATGACCATATAAAATTCATCTTGACTCATTATTTCACCTTTATTAGTCTTTATACCATCACCTTGGACCCTAATCCTGCTCACTGTTAACACAATCAAACATAGTTGATTGTAGGTGCAGATTCCTTACTAAGGACCCTTGTAGTTATTTCATGAGGACCAAACATAGTAAGTGACCCATTTTTATGATATTTTAAATAAAAAATACTTTAAAAAATTTATAAACATTCTTCCATGGTGTTAATTCTTAGTTTTCAACCTTACGTAAAAATGGAATCTTTAGGACTAAACCTGTAGACATTAATGCCTAAATTTAGGATTTTTATAGACAATTTTATCCCTCTCAATCACCATGCTTCACTTTAATTATACCCTTAAAATTTTTTATAGGTATTATATATACTAAAGGATATAAGGAAAAACAATTAGGATACCTCAGAATATTTTGTGACTATGTCATATGTTATTCCCAAAATGATCATGGGCCTTTGTTTTCACCTTTTGGGGATTGGAGTCCTGAAACAATCATATCATATTTTGAAGGTTTATCTACTTCAATTTTCCAACATATCACTCTACATGATCCTACCATGACTTTATCAACACACCAAGGATTAAAGGAAAGCTTCATCTTGTTCTAATTTCCATTGACATCTCAGCTTTTTATGGTACCACCTATAGGTGGAGATTTTCTATTACATGCAGTAAATGTAGAGTTATAGGCAGTGTAAGGTATATGTGTTGTAATCACCTTTAACAAGTTAAAAATGAAATTTTATCACCCTAAAAATGTTTAAAACCTATCAAAATATAATTTTACCATCACATCACCCTGAGAAGATCCTGTAGGTGCACTATAGATTGCATACAAATAATGAGCAAAAACATGGGCCGATTAGAAGCATTAGTATTCATATTATAATATTGTATCATTTGGAGATATTTTATTTGATGAATCATGTTTTGAGAATCTTAATTTTTTTTTATGGACCTCTCAAATAACCTTATGAACATTTCACACCTTAAAACACCATGATTATAATTAGGAACATGCATAAAGTTGACTCTGTATATGAAAAGACTACGTGTTTGATTCAAGTATGGATCCATGAGACCAAAAAATGGAAGGATGTGGACCATATGGAATTTAAACATGTATAAAACCATTTCCCCTTCATATGGAGCTCATATAGATAATAAAACCTTTTGCAAGTAGTGAAAATGACTGCCATTACACCTAGGACATTCACCTACAAACTGAACCCAAAAAAGCCCATGATATCTTTTCCAAAAATGAAAATAAGTATGGAAATCATTATAATAGGGAGTAAAAATCATATATAATCATCCTCAACAACTAGTTCATATGGACTTGCCCAAAATGGAGTAAAACCTATAGAGTGCATGAAACAATAAATAGAAAAGTATAGTCAATTTCATGAGAATGGTTCATAAAGCACGGGAAAACATTATTAAAAATATGTATATGTAAATTAATTTCTATAATTTTAATTTCACCTCCCTAAATTTTTTGATCTGAAACCTCCTCTGTTGACCATACGATGTACAAACCTAAAGATTACTTTTGCTTGCCAAGATGGGTGAAAAAGGAGCAAAAAAATTTTGGGCCAAAAATTACACTTATAGAGAATTTAAAACATGGATTTGAGATTGGATAATATGAATATAAATACCATGATATTATCCCATGTGTCACACTTACTTATGGGTCGTACAAGTTCCAAACTCACCTTTTACACTATGAAAACTACCCTTTCCTCTGAAGAACCTACCAATTTTTAGTTTTGATAGTTTATTAAGACCTCTTAGGACACATGTCAAATGAAATCATATTTTATAATCTTGAAACTTGCCAATAAATTCATACAAGTCATTAAATACACATTTTTTGACCTCAAAATGACCCAACATGACTAAAGGGACTAAAATGACTAAGGACCAAAACTAGTATAATATTAAATGACATTAATTAAACTATAAAACACATTGTGAAATATGTATTATACCCCTAAAACAACTAAAATTCATGTTTTTACCTAAGGGTGGCCCAATTTGACCTAAAAGTCAAATTTGGTCAACAAATTAGTTACTCATAGAGGTAATATGCCTACTATACTAACTAAACCAGTAGCCTTATTAGTCCATTAGGGTTAGGGATTCATTTGAAGTATAAGACATAGAAAGATAACTTTGACCATAGGCTTTGATCAAGATAGGACCACTAATTACCTCAACCACTCAAAGTAAGGACACACACAAAACAAGATAACAAACTAACAAGACATATACACACATGTGTTCAAGGCACTTATGGGAATCAAAAGCATCAAAAGGAAAAATTATTGAATAATATTCATGATGGGATGAATCATAGTGCCAAGCATGCTTTTCCTTGGATTGGATGCTTGTGGATTATACCTATTCTTTGGCACTTCACTTGATCTGATCTCAAGTAGATCATCCTTAAAGAGGTATCCAATGTAGATATATTCTTCTTTAAATTATTCACATACCTCATACAACTTACCACTTTTCATCTCATTGTCAACTTGCATCTTCTTTGTAGCATGGTTTCAAGAGGTTTGGTTTCTTGTTCCTTAGAAGATTAAGGCCAATAGGAGCTTGTTCCATCCTTCAAGAGCTGGTATGTTTATTCCAACTAATTGAGAGGATGATAGCCCATCTTGTTGACTTGAAACATGTCATCATGAAATATATATTCTTCTTGAAAGGATATATTTAAAAGGTTGATTTTCCTTTGCATACTTACTTGAGTGCCAAAGCTACTTTCTCCATATTTGGCCAGATCATAGCCTCCTTGAAGAGGAGTATATCCCACTCCAATGATCTCAAATAAGTCATCCAAAGGCTGATTAAGAACATTTCCTTGCCCATCCATGACATATTTCAAAGTGATGGAAGGATCAATGAAGGTTTTCTCTTCTTTGGAAAAAGGAAAATATTCTTCCTCGTCAACCCAATAAAAAATATACACACAAGAAGTCACCTCTTATTCATCATTTAGGATCACTTGAAGTATCTCAATTTGAATATAAACTACAATATCATGCATTTTATTCTCAAGGGCTGAAAGATCTTCCATTTCTTTCTCCTTCTTGGTGATGTCAAGACTAGGCATCTTGAATTCATGTGACTTAGTCCAATGAGGTTACAAAGGAGTTAGAATTTATTCAAGCAAGAGTTCTAAGTTTTTATGAACCAACTGATCCTATTTATATTACCATACTCTAGGTTCATCAAGGAAAAGGGTGATGGGGTGAGGATAAGATGAACTAGTTGGTGGAAGTGGCACATAGAACTCAAAATCAGATTGACAGTGAAGTGTAGGGGCTTCTTTTGGAATCTCTTGAGGAAGGGGAGATGGGGTGTGTTTAGGCATGAGATATTTTTTCTAAAAATTCCATCACACTTTGACTCAATAACTTCATCTTTGACTCTAAATCTTCAATTTTCTTGGTTAGATTCTCTTGGAAAAGTCTCTCTTAAAGTTCATATGAATCATCATGAGCATAAGGAATACATGAGTGCTAACATAGAACACAAGAATATTTTTTAGGAAGGGTGGGATGGAATTGAAAAGGATAAAATTCATTTTCAAATTCACACTCCTTAAAAGTGCTTTTATCCTTTTTCTTTCCCCATGATTCCACTATCTTACTCCAACCTAGGATGTTAGGATTAGAAGTCTTTGGTGACGAAATTTGAGGAGTGGATGAACCGTTGAAGGAAATTGGAATCTCACATCTAGGGGTCACTCCTTGAGATGGGGATGAAATTTGATATGTAAATGAGGGATTTAACTCCAATTATTTTTATATTACCATTTATTGATGCATATGCATATTAACCAACTCAATTTGCCTATCAAGATTAGTTTTAAAAGTAAGGTTTATCTTTTCAACTCTCTCCTCCACTATCTGGGAAAAGGTTGAATTTGATATCCTTGATTGGGCTCATGATTAGGGATCAAATATGGCTGATAGGGAACTTGGGAAAGTGGATATAAATTATGATAGGTTTGGGGAGGTTGCCTTTCATGAAATCTTAGCCTATCCTCTAAGGAAGAAATTAGGCTACTCACATCAAGCATCTCACTTGTGAGACTTTGCCAATTAGCTCTCTCAATAGGTACCCACTCTCCTTTGACTAGCTCTAATGCATCTCTCACCTTATGAATAATATGAATAGGAATGTCTTAACCATATACCCTTAGGGTATCAAGCTCTAACATGTACCTCTCATAACCCAAAAGTGTTTGTTTGAAGGTGGAAATGAATGGACTTAAGAAGTGACTAGGTTGACTGGGAGGAGCATAAAATTGAGAAGGATGGATATAGGATTGATACATTTCATGAATGGGATGATAAACCTCATTTTGAATATTTTACACTTCATGATAGGGCTGATTAATAACTTTAGCTTATTGATAGGGAAAGGCACAATCTTGCAATGTCTCACCAACTTGTGTAAAATAGTACTCAACACCAAAATTAGCCATGAAACCTCATTGAAATAAAGAACAAAAATAAATATATTACCAATAATATTCAAAATGAAACCTAGTATACTTGACTAGTTGATGTATCTTCAGAGGCACCATTGATGCTTTGATAGTTGCCTCAAAAAACTGATTGTTGAGAGACAACACCAAAAATCTCTAAACTTCTTGGACAAAGAATCCCACTAAACATGCCAAAAACTATTGTCACTTGGATTTTCACCCTTTTAGGAGATGAATAATCTCTCCTCATCTAAGTGTCATAATGGAAACACCTCTAGGCTTGTGGGTAGCCTAAGGATAATGTGAATCTCTATATAGGGATAAATCCCTTGATGTACTACTTTGGATTACAACTACACCTAAACTTTGGGGGGTGAAAAAGGAGATAAAAAATGAAAGAAAACTATCCTAAGGGGGGTGATACACCAAATTATATGATGAATTCCAACCAAAAACATGTTACACTTGAAATTAAGGGATAAAATGAGTATACACTTCTCTAATCTGCATCTTCTAACATCAATGTTACATTATGAGGTTATAGATGAATGTGAAAATCTAGGAGGACTAGACAAAAGGCATTGAATGGAAATAATGAAAATACTAACTCATTTAATCATTTAAATTTCATATAACACTTCACATGACCTATAATAAGAATCTTTCCAACTTTAAATAGGGTGAAAGAATGAGACACCATGCTAAGGAATCCATACTCTTCACTAAGCAAGATTCATCATCCAAGGAAAAAAAACTTATGAATAGTCATGGAGAGTTAAAAATAAGTAGTATTATTGATAAAATGGTTTGAAATTTATTCATGGAGAGGTAAAAATAAGTATTATTATTGATAAAATGGTATAAAATTGATTAAGGCTTTTCCATACTCAAGTGGAACATGAGTTACAATGGCCAAATTTTCTAGTTCTTATAGAACCTGAGAGAGAGAGAGAGAGGAGAAGAGAGAAGTACAAGGGTCACAATTTATAACTATGAGAAAATTATTTAATTGTGAATGATAAGAGGATATGGGATGAACCATTTAAATTTTAAGAATCCCATGTGTCCATACAAGTCATCAAAATCTTGCAAAGTGGCATGAAATTCCCTTAATTGGCTCAAAAAAACTACCTTCATGATTAGCCCTATTTGAACATCCAAAAAATAATTAGTGATACATTTAATGATTGGAAAGAAGGGGAATGGTATCAGGAATGTATCTCCATGCATTGGTTTTAATCATGGCCATCTAGAATCATCTATGAGTTATCATCATATGTAATCCAAAAAACTCCTTCATGCACCCTGCACACTTGTCCTCAAATTTGGCTTTAGTTTCACATGATAATATATATGATGGAGTGGATGAAAAGTTTAAAGACCTTAAATTTCCTTAAAATAATTATGGACACCTTAAAATCACCCCACTTGAAGTTTCTCGCCCCTCTCACTAGCTTGTCTACTATGCCAGTTTGGACTAGTTGAGATGAGAGCTCTTATTGAGGCACTTAGGAGTTATTCTAAGGAATGAAATGAACATGAGAAGTTATGAAAAGTATTAATATTTATCCAAAAATTTGTTTCTTCTTTAGACTCCTCATAAAACCTACACAATGTATAAACATGTAAAGAAAATCCTATTTTGTACCCTATCTATAGAAGTTCATAAAAAAAAGCATGGGGAGTAGTTTGAGGGATTAATTTTCAAGGTATAGTCATCATCATAGTTATAATATTTTATTATAGCATCTATCCAACTCCATTTCTCGAAACAGGTCATTAGCAAGGGTTTGTAAGGGTTTTGAGTGCTTTCTATTCTTAAGGTTTGTTTTTGAATCTCTAACATTTAACCTATAAAAAAAATATCAAAAAAATGATGCTAAAGGACCTTTATAACACCTCAAAAATTATTTTTCTCCCATATAAAGCACCAAAATAGATATAAACACTTGAAATCACCTTATCAAGCTTTTCCTTCCCTTTCCTACAAGTCTGAGTGGGTTTTAAGCTCAAAAATGGACTATGTACAACCTATCTACCCTATAAAATATTTATCACATCTATTTTACCCACATATGAATGATTCAATCCATGCAAATGCTCATATCATGCTATAATTATGAATGATCCCCCATTTGGCCTTGGCCTAAACCTTGTTTAATAATCCTACCTATAACCTTTGGTGTTTTAGACCTCCCTATTGGTTTTATTTGTATTTCATCAGATTAAACACATATATTATTATTTAATGGACATACCCAAATTATTTATAATTATCTACCAAGATTTCAAGTGAGAGTGACCTTCCATTTGGCCTCTAGGCCTAATGTTGGTCTTGTAGGTTTGACTACAAATTTGATGATATGGGATACACTATCTAGTTCCATACTTTATTTAAAGGTTATTAATGTTGTATTATGTTTTTTGAATCTTAAAAACCTTTCTTGAAATGTCTTACCAATCTCTAAGTCACCTGATTATCCTCCTTTCCTAAAACAAGCAATTTGCATTCAAGGGAAGTGCCCTCTGTCTGAGACAAAATAGAGGTCACTTCCCCTATTTTTATAGAAACATTGGATATTAGAGTGGACTATATAATTTTTATGGATTTAATACACAAATAATCAACCCTTTTCCTTAATCCTAGACCCTCCAACTTCAAAAAAATCTCAATACAGGCTTGTTAGAGGTAGCTTGTGTGCAAGAAATTCATATGGACTGTGAAACTATTTGTTTGGGTCTCTTCCCCTATTTTTTTCCATGTAATTTATGTATTAAATGATATTAAATATCACTCTTTATGTTTTAAATATTCTCATAAACCATTTACCAACCATGTTTTTAATGTAGACTATACTTTCACCCAGACCAGTCAAGGCAGTTGATTGTATGTAAGGGCCTGGATAGGAGCTATATGTGCATTGTTAGAGAATTTAAATTCCTTGTTAATAATGTGTGAGGGTATAATTATACTATTAAAACTATAATTAAATTAATTCCAACTCACTTATCACTCCAACTTCCACATGTTCTTTACACTCTTGCCTAGGTGACTGAGCATATTATCCTGACTGTGTCCTGCTCCTTGACACCATGCCTATATGTGTTTCTAAAAGTTTAGGATTTAAATACATTGAAAAATTTCAATTAAATGTTTCCATAGTAATATATAAATATTTTTAATTCATTCATTTCAAATTTAGGTCAAGATTACACCAAGGATCTTGATTCTCTTACTCCCAGCCCCTCATAATCAACTACAGTTGATTGTGGGGTCTTGTAGGTGCATATTATATTATTTTAGAATTTAAAATGGTTCCTAAAGAAATATTTTAATATATATACACTAATTTATGACTTCACTTGTTTCTTTTGTGCTTAGAATGAAAACTATCATCAAGGTCTCTAGCCCACTATCTTGGTTAGTCAAACATAGTTGACTGTAGGTGCATACTATAGGTGTTAGGCCTTGAAAACATGTATAGAACATTTTAAAAGTTTCCATGACCATATAAAATTAATCATAACTCATTATTTCACCTTTATTAATATTTAAACCATCACCTCGGACTTTAATCCTGCTCACTATTAACATAGTCAAACATAGTTCATTGTAGGTGCACATTCCTTGTTAGGACCCCTATAGGTGTTTCATGAGGACTAAACACAATAAGTGACCCATTTTTATGATATTTTGGATAAAAAACTCTTTTAAACCATTTATAAACATTCTTCCATGGTGTCGATGGCAAGGCATAATTTTCAACCTTATGTAAAAAAGGGGAATCTTTAGGACTAAACTTATAGACATCAATGCTTGAATTCAATGTTTTAATTGACAATTTTAGACCTTTCAATCACCATAATTCAATTTCATTATTCCATTAAATTTTTTTATAGGTATTATATATACTATAGGCTAAAATTCCAAGACATTAAGATAAATTATAGGCTTTTGTGACTATATCATATGTTATTCCCAAAATGCTCACGGGCTTCTATTTTCACCTTTTAGGGATTGGAGTCCTAAAACAATCATATCATGTTTTAAAGGTTTATGTACTTCAAATTTCCAACCTATCACTATAAATGAGCATATAATTAATTTATCAACACACCAATTCTTAAATTAAAGCTTAAACTAATTCTAATTTCCATTGACATCTTAGTTTTCTATGGTACCACCTGTAGGTGGAGATTTTTTATTACAGGCAGTAAATGTAGAGTTATAGGTAGTGCAAGGTATATGTGTTGTGATCACCTTTACCAAGTTTAAAATGAAATTTTATCACTATAAAACTATTTAAAACCTATCAAAATCTCATTTCACCATCACATCACCCTGAGAAGCTCTTGTAGGTGCACTATAGATTGCATACAGATAGTGAGCAGAAACATGGGCTGATTGGAAGCATTAATCATCATAGTTTAATCTTGTACAATTTAGAGTTGTTTATTTTTATGAATAATGTTTTTATAATCTTCCCAAAATTTTATGGACCTCTCAAACAACCTTATGAATGTTTCACACCTTAAAACACCATGATTACAATTAAGAACAAGCATAAAGTTGACTATGCATATGAAAAGATTGGGTGCTTGATCAAAGTATGGATATATGAGACCATAAAATGGAAGGAGGTGGCCCATATGGAATTTAAACATGGAAAACATAATTTACCCTTCATATGGATCCCTTGTAGAGAATATAACCTTTTATAACTAGTGAAAATGACTGCCACTCCACTTGGAACATTCACCTATAAAATGAACCAAAAAAACCCATGAGATATTTGAAAAACATGAAACTAAGAATGTAAATCATGAGAATAGGGATTCAAAATCATATATAATCATCCTTAAAAAAATTTTCATATGGACTCGCCCAAAATGGATCAAAACCTATAGGGTGCATGAAATAACAAGCAAAAAAGTATAGTCAACTTCATGAGGATGGTTCATGAAGCACAAGCCACCATTATTCAAAATATTTATATGTAAATTAATGTATCTAAGTTTAATTTCACCTCCCCAAGGTGTTTGATATTAAACCTCCTTTGCTAGTTGTACCAAGTACAAACTTAAAAACTACTTTTGCCTTCTAAGAAGGGTGATAAAGTAACAAAATGGTTTTGGGCCAAAAATGACACTTTGAGAGCACTTCAAATATGGATTTGAGATTAGAGAAGCTGAAGAGACATACCATGATCTTCTCCCACATGGTACACTTCCCCATGGGTTGTACAAGTGCCAAACTCACCTTTTTTTCTAAGAAAACTACCCTTTCCTTTGAAGTACCTACCACTTTTCAATTTTGATAGTTGATTAAGACCTCTTAGGACACATGTCATGTGATATAATATTTTTGAATATTCACACTTCCTAATAAATCCATATAAGTCATTAAATACACTTTTTTTAACCTCAAAATGACCCAAAATGACTAAAGGGACTAAAATGACTAAGGACCAAGGCTAGAATGACATTAAATGACAATAACTAACCTATGAAAAACCTTGTGACATATGTATTAGATACCTAAAACACCTAAAAGATATTTTTTTACCTAGGGGTGCCCTAATTTGACCTAAAAGTTAATTTTGGTCAAGAGGCCCAACATATAGTTTTATGAATCCTAAGTTAGTAACATGCTATAAGCTAAATCTTATGGTTTTGAAGGATGGTTGGGATGTTGAGTTTGGATCAAGTAAAAGGTTACCAATTTATAAATGTCTAGACCATGTAAGCTTAGACTTAAGTAATTTTTAGATCCAATTTAACTTATTTTTAGCTCCTCGTAGATATTTTGATATTATTTTAAGCATAGATTGGTTGTAGTAGAATAAATCCAATTTAGATGGCTGTATCAAAGTGATATATTGTTGTAATGATTTGGGAAAACTTGTAAAAATTCAAGGTTTTCTAAAATCAAAAGTATGCAAGTTGTTATCAGATTTATAAGTAAAAAAAGTAATATGTAAGGGTTAAAAATTGTATGCTATATAGATGCAAGAAACTATACCTATAAAAAAATCATTATTTAAAAAATATCCATTTTTACAATAATGCTTTAATGTTTTTCTTGAAAAATTACCTAGTTTACCTCATAAATATGAATTTGATTTTTCTATTGATGTAATGCCAAAGGTAGTCACTACATCTAAAGTACCTTAGTGTATAAATGTAGTATATTTATAAGAGTTGAAATATAAACTACAAGAGCTATTGGAAAATGATAGTATTAGACCAAGTGTGTCACCTTGGGGTGCACCAGTGGTCTTTGTAAAAATAATGATGAAAACTTGTGATTGCACATTGACTATCACATGTTTAATAAGGTTACCATCAAGAATAATTATCCTTTGTCAAGGATAAATGATATTTTTGATTAAATGAAGGATGTAGATATATTTGTGAAGATAGAATTGAGGTTAGGATATCATCAACTAAGGATTAAGGAGGTATACATTCATAAGAATGCTTTCAAAACTCAGTATGGCCATTATAAGTTTATGGTAATACCTTTTAGTTTAACTAATGCACCTGCTGCATTTATGAACTTAATGAATAGTATATTCAAGGATTTTATAAACAATTTTTTTATAGTTTTTTTTAGGATATACTAATCTATTATAAGAATGTAGTTGAATATGAACATTTGTATTTAGTTTTGCAAAGCCTAAGGCAACATAAACTATTTGAAAAATTATCTAAGTGTGATTTATTTCAAACTGAGATCCATTATTTGGGTCATATTATATATAAGGATGGTAATGATATTGATCCAATAAATATTAAAGCTATTCAATAGTGTCCTACTCCTAAAAACATATAAAAAATACGTAGTTTTATTGTACTAGCTGGTTATTATAGAAGATTTGTTGATTTTTTATTAAATTAGCTAACCCAATAATTTTCTTGCAGCACAAGGGTAAAATTTTTGTTTAGACTTTAGAGTGTGAACAAGATTTTTTTAATCTTAAAGAGTTACTGATTCAACACCTATATTTGTACCATATTTGAATGAAAATTTTAAAATATGGGCCAATGCATCCAAAGAAGGCTTGGGTGGCATATTAACTAATGATGGTTCAATTGTGGCTTATGAGTCATAGAAATTGAAGGATCATGAGAAGAATTGCACCACTCATGACCTTGGGTTTTCTTCCATTAATCATTTTTAAGTAAAGTCTAACCATCATAGCCTAAAGTATTTATTTTCCCATGATGATTTGAATGCACTCTAGTGCAAGTGGATGGAATTTTTAAGTAATTTTTTATATATGAACATTTCATATGTGAAAGGTAAGGATAATTATGTTGCTAATATACTCAAATAATGAACATATATTACTACATTTATTACATACCAATTTCTCGCTAAGCAAATTTACTTGATTATCTGTGGATATTTATAGATGGTGATTTGATTTTATTATTATTTGACTAAATTATAAGTCATATGATATTATAAGACAGTTGTATGTTTCTTTGATTTCATGATTTCATTGTTATGAATTAGCTATATTATATATTATTTATAATGTGATTATATTGATTTTTTATTTCAATAGTATTTTATGAGATATGTCATGATGTTATGGACTAATACCTGCTTGCTATGAGTTTGACATAGGAGAGACTCATCCCTCAGATCATGATGGAGGGAGAGCATCATCAAATATGGTGACATAGATGGAGGTGTTAGGGGATGATAGAGGAATGGATATAATCCTTACACACACCATGTTAATGGCACCCATTATATACATAGTTGAATGGTTAGCGTTAGTGCATTTTTGATACTATTGCATTTAGATAATTATTTATGCATGATTAGTTATGCGTGTTAGCTTAGATTTATTATTAGATGAATAAATCTTGTGTGATTGAATTTATGTCATTCTAATGTGTTCATGACTATTAATATTTTTGAAATGCAAATTTGTGTGAGTAGTGTTTGATACTATTATATGTAGACTGAGCAACATATCTTAGTAATGTTGAGAACAAAGTTAGTTATCTTTATGATATTTATAAATATCATTATACAACTTAACACCTTAATATAATTATATAATAAAAGGTAAATTATTATTATTATTATTATTATTATTATTATTAGTAGTAGTAGTAAGTCATTAATAAGAATATATAAATGGAAAAGTCTCATATGGGAAATAAATCCAATAAAGCATTGGTATATTTAGAATAAAATAGTAATTAAAAAATTAAAATATAAAAAGCTTTTTAAAACAAATAAAATAAAAATTAAAACATGCTTAGGCTAAATTGGAAAGTTTATTTTTAATAAAAAGGATAAAACAAAAATAAAATAAGAAAAGAAAAGGTAAATAGGGGTGCAACATAAGAAAAGAAAAGGAAGAGTCATTAAAGAAAATAAAAAGAAAAAAGGGAGATGGGACAAGAGGATAAATTGAACCAAGAAAAGATTTCTTTCTAGATCACGTTATTTTCATTTGGGTGCCATAGCAAGGTGTGTGATGTAATTAAATTTGTGTGAATTTTAGTGTCTAGATCTTTACAAAGCATGGTGATCTAGTTACATATATGAATCTGTGTGTAGTCAAATAAAAATTTGTGTGCATAATCTTTAAAGTTTTCCATCCTTTGTTTTAGGTACTTGACCATATGTACATAACCTACTATGCATAATATTTAGTACATAACATTATTGAATATTTAGGGCTCACCATAACCTATACGTTTTTATGCTTATAGATTTTTAGATATATATTAGAAGTACTTGGCAATCCAACGATAATATATGTCACTAGGATTAGTATAGGCTATAGGTATAGGCATATTAATGAGGCATTTATTATAACCAGATGTAATATTTAAGGTTAGGTTGTGCTTATGCATCACATATTTTATACATAGCCTAATTATGCTTATAATAGTGTTTTAATAAATAGATTATATAGAGTGATCTATAGACTATTCAAGCTCTAATTGGTGTATAACCTATGTGACATGTTATTACATGATGATTGAATGATACATAAGTATTAGTCTACTATAGATATATGTGGTTATATATAGTCTATGTATATGCTATGATATGTTTATATGTATGGCAACATATCTTCCAAATAAGGATATCACTATATAAATATAACAAATGTTTGAATCTTTCAAAACTAGTGATGTATATTCAAAAATAATGTTTCATACTATAAAATATTTTGACATATAATGAACTTTGTATGTATATGGTTATTTGTTTTAGTTTTATAGTTGTGTAATTTACTTGAGTAGTGACTTGGTTTAGTTAAACAATGATGTCTTTGGTGTGTGGTTATATAACGAATCATATACATATATAACATATCCTATAGAATATAGAGTGAATATATACCATATGTATGGCACATTCCTATTTAGCAAATAATGGAATGAATATAGGTATGGACAATTGTATGTAGATGTCTAAAACGAATTGAGAATATATATATATATATATATATATATATATATATATATATATATATATATATATATATGTATATATATATATGTGTGTGTGTGTATATATATATATGTGTGTGTGTGTGTGTGTATATATATATATATATAACCACATATAGCTTGTTATCCAAATAGTAAGAAAGATTATACTAAAGGTGTATTTATATAATTTTTTAATCCAAATAAGTGATTTTCAATCAAAGTATGGAAAATAGCAAACTGTGTAGGAAATAAAAAACAATTCATATAAGCTGATTGTATATATATGTATTATATCAATTACATCTTAGTAGAGTGATCATATTTATAGCCACATACATGATTATAAAATCATATAGAGGATTGGTAAAAATTTAAAACCATATTTACTTGCTTGATGTTGATAGCATATAAACATACCATATATTATAGGTATCTCTTTTCTAATTATGTCATATATATCTCTAATGATGAATAGTTAATGAGTTTGAATATAAGATTAAAACTAGTAGAAAATTTAAACTACATGATTTTCAAACTACAAAACAACTAGTGTTATACTAAAAGTCTAATGGAAGTTTAACCTCTACCTTATTATACCATGCTACTAATTGATACATGTGGTATTCTATAATTACATAGGGTTATGTTTAATCATATTGATGATAGTTGTGTTATATCCTTATTAACATACCTAATAATCAACTTAACGTAGCATAAATAATACATTGATTAAGTTTGCTTAATGTAACATAATGGTAATTTAACTTAGCATAATAGATGTTACATGATGGAATGAATGTATATGATGATATATATAGGATGGATTGCATGCATTCATTATGGTTTTAAATAAGTTTAGTGTTAGTCTGATATTAATTCATGCAATGACCTTGAACAATTTAAAATATAATAATGTAAATATATGACTTTGTTATATGAGTAATGTTAATATAGCTAATATTTGTGTAAACAATAGTGATAATAAACATTTATATTGTAATATTATATTATCATTACACTATCGATTAAATAATGTTATATCCGTTATATATATATATATATATATATATACACACACATATATATGTAAATATATACATATATATATATGTATATATATACATATATATATATGTATATATATACATATATATACATATATATATATATATATATATGTATATATATACATATACATATATATATGAATATATATATATATATATATATATATATACATACATACATACATACATACATACATACATACATACATACATATATATATATATATATATATATATATATATATATATATATATATATATATACATATATATAGTTTTTAATGTCAATATATGTATTCATAGTTTTGAATGTCATTATATATATAAATATAAACTAAGTATATATTGACATTCAAAACTATGAATATATATATATATATATATATATATATATATATATATATATATATATATATATATATATATATTCATAGTTTTTAATGTCAATATACATATTCATAGTTGTGTGGAGGCTAAGTCTATGTTTTGGTTATGTTTCAAACTCTTTGTAGAGACTAAGTAACATATCTGAAGCACAATATTTTTATATAAAACAAGTCGATGGCGTCTAACTTGTATAAACTTATATAGATAAAATACATAGACTGTTATAGGGTAAAAACACATAAAGGAGCTTTGTGAATGCCTTATGTGGTGAATTTGAATTAGAGGTTGATTTTATTTATTTTGAGAACCAATAGTAAATAATGAGAGTGTGATATTGATATAAAAAGGTCTATTGACTATAGTACTCAGTTTATATTAAGATCTTGATGATTCATGAGTGTAATGGTTGGTGTGGAAAAGTGCTTGAATGATGCTCTCCTTCCCCACAATAGTACTTATTTGGAGACTACACTTGAGATTTCCATAGATACTAGAGTTTGGGGAACTCATGATCCATGGAGCCTTGTATCTTGTACATTATATTGTATTTATTATTATTAATACATTATTCTAATGAGATGTAATTATTTTCTTATTGTACCATTGAGAACATTGGTTGTACATTTGTACCAGCCATGGTTGGACATCTTTAATTACTTTTCATATTTAGAATGATGTGTTTTATATGATGCTAGTGATTTATAAAAGGTAGATGTTACATACTTATTTTACAAATGATATACTTACAATGTTTTATCTAGATCACTAATTAGCTTCTCATGGTTAAGTCTAATGAAAGAATGCATTGTTTAAATTTTTAAAAAATCATGTATTTCTAAGTAGATCCCAGTGGGGATGTTACATGTGGTATCAAAGATGTGGATTGAACTTTAGGACCTAATGAGTCTACGAAATTTTTTGTATCCTTATGTTTACTAGAAAGGATAATGGTGAAAACTAGAGTATTTGGTGAGGGTCCTTTAAATGTCAATGATAATAACCCTTTGTTTGATTCTAACTAATTTGCCTCTAAGCAAGAAACAAAGTTAGAGTCAGTGACAATAACCATCTATTTTATTCTAACTAATTTACTGCTAATCAAGTAACAAAATTAGATCATATTCTTGCAACGATGAATGAAACTAGGGACTAATTTTTTAGCCCTAAAATAGGAAGTCCATGGCCATGAAAAGGAATAACACTAAGATTAAACTAAAGGGCATCCCACTAAGTAGGAAAACCCATAGGATGTGAGAGCATAGGTAACTATAGATTTGGATAGAGATATGAAAAAGGTGAATCCACCTATGTTTGATGGAACTATTTTGGGTGATAGAGCTGAAGCATGGTTAGGACATGTTGAACCCATGTATGGAGAACCTAGTGATATGTATAATTATATTGGTTAAGTGAAGTGTATTTTGGACTTATAGTGCCTCAGTGTAGAATCATGATACACCATGATTGGAGTTGTGAGATTTAGTAAATCCTAATGTATGGCTTGATGAATATTATAGGCAATAGATATCCATAACTATTGGTTTGATTTTCCTAAGAACCTATTTAACTAAATCATTTGATGCGTGGAACATTAGAATAATATAAGGGAATTTTGGAAAGGATAATGAATAATAAAATGTGACGCATTTTATGAAGTGATGAGGATTGATAGTTGATTCTATGAAATGTTGTGTGGTACATTGAGTGTGTACCCTTAGGAGCACTCATACCCTCTTAGAGTTATTAAAGGATTGGTCTATTGAATGCATTAATAGTGATGGTCTTATATGATGTGTAGGTAGGTGAGAACACAATATAGTTCATGATTCATGAACAATATATTCCTATAATATTTTTGATCACTTAGATCAAACACTTCGAGAATGATTACATCCTTACTTGGTAATCAAGTCATCCCTACCATTTATGTTCTATATTGTAAGTGTTCAAAAAGTATGGGATGATTCCCACTTAAGAATATATGCATTTTAGATAGAATTTTGTGTCTTATGTACATTAATACTAGGGGAGGGAACCCTAAAAGACCACTTATATATTATCACCACCTAGTGCAGTGGAAATTCTCCTTATAGTGGAGTGTAGTTATCTTTGTTGAGGATTCATATGTGTTAGGTGTTTGCTCATGGGTTAGAACCCCATATGTTTATGTGTATTTGGAAGAGGTGTAATCTCACATAGTTAACATAGAGGTGAGTTGTTACTCTCTCACCCTCCTTGGACATCATTATAATCCCACTGAGTGGATATGTTGATTAAGTGTTCCTTTAATCAGAAACTAAAATATTGTTTTGACAATATTCCCTAGAGTTAGTGGGATGGTGTCTTCTAATTATTATTGATAGGTAAGTTTTAGGAATGGAATGGATTGATGCATCTATGTGATTAATATTTTCCTTCTGATTTTGGAAACAAGTTATGATACTACACTTATAAGTTTGGTAAATGTGTAGTGATTTTGATAACTTGGGTTGCAGTGTTTTCTTCATACCATGAGAAAATATTTAAGAGTTTTGATGTTGAGATGTTAGTTCAATAATTTTGACTTGTAGATTTTCAAATTCACACCTTTCAATTCTAATTTATCTTAACTTGTGAACTTTGACCATGTGGAGTCGTGAACCTTAAAATTATATTTGTTATAGATTAAGATTTATAAGTTGATTATAATCATTATGTTATGATTCACCCTTGATTATATTGTTATTATTCTTATATTGTTTAAAACATGCTATTTTGATGAGTCATTCATGTAAATTTTGACTAGAGTGAGTATGGACTAAGATGTGTGAAACATCTTATTAGTCTAAGGGGTTAAGAAAAGCTTATAACTTGTTGTGTAACTATCTGAACAAGCAGAGAGGCATTATCTTGCTTGTTAATTTTATAAGGTTGTAAGGATGGTGTGATCCCTGACCTTTGTTTGTTATGTTAATTTTAAAATTATTTCCTTTTAATAATGAATATAATAGAGATGGGTTAAGCTATGAAATTTGATACTAGTTATGTTTGGATAATGCCAACTTAATGTAATTATGGAATGTTTATATGATTTTTATTGTGATGGATATTGTTACATATTAAATTATTTAGCATATATCATTTCACTCTAAGAGTTTTTAATATGGATTTATAATCCATTGAACTATTTTTACATTTTGGAGATCATTAGGTTGTGGGAACCTAAGGGATGAGTGGTGAATTAGGAACATGATTACTAAGAGATGGGGGTGGATCATAGTTAGTCTCACATTGACTTAGTAGTTATTGAGTTTTGATCTGACAAGGAGAACTTGTAAAATTTAGGATTTGGCAAGGGGGACTTATAAAATTTAGTCATATGGTCATACACATGTATATTGAGGAATATTTATTCCTTAAATTTTTATACATTAGAAATCTATTATTTCCAGTCCCTATTCATCATCATGCTTATTAGGAACTACTTGGAGTAATGATAGTATTGACATTTCATACTTATTAGGAACTATATAGAGTATCAATTATATTTACTTTTAAACATCATTCTTGTAAGGTTATCTAATCACTTTTATCAAGAATGAGAAAAACACTCTCTAGGTTAAAGAGGTGTGCAGAGAGGCTAGGAGGCTTTGTGGAACTCTCCCTAGTTATTTGTTTTGTCTTTTATGATGATTGCATGTGCTTATGGTTGAAGATTAAATTTGGGAAGTTAAGAAAATTATAACCAAGATATGTGGGACACTTAGAGGTGTTAGAAATGGTCAATCCTATAGTGTATAAGATTGCATTATCACTAGGACTAGCTCTATTACATAATATATTCCATTTTTCTTATCTTAAAAATATATAGTAGATCCTTCACATGTGTTGGATTAGAATGCTTTGCAGGTTCTAGACCTTAGGGTGGTCATGGTAAAAATAGAGTAATTGATACTCGCAAGATTTGTTTTCATAATAGAGAGATGTCATAGTACAAGGTCTTGTGGGACCAATAACTAAGGATAGTGCTACTTGGGAGGACTATGATGAGTTTTATAGATGATTTTCACATTTATCTGCTTCATTTGTTGCTTCATACTATGTTATTTTTTTTCTAAATAATGTTATTAATTCATAATTTATGTTTGAATAAGTGTCATTAGGATGATGACCAACTTTAGGGGGGAAGGATGTTACCTCTTGATTTCTCGCTAAGAAAATTTAGTTGATTATTCATGGATATTTATAGATGGTGATTTGATTTGATTATTATTTGACTAAGCTATAAGTAAAATGATATTATGGGATAGTTGTATGTTTCTTGGATTTCATGATTGCATTGCTATGATTTAGTTGCATTATATATTCTTTATAATGTGATCATGTTCATTTGTTATTTTAGCATTATTTTATGATATATGTCATGATGTTATGGACTAACTACCTACTTGATATGAGTTTAACATAGGAGAGACTCATCCTTTAGAGTATGATAGAGGGAGAGCATCATCCGAGAGGAAAATGTAGATGGAGGTGTTTGAGGATGATATAAGAATAGATAAAACCCTTACACAGAACACTTTAAAGATAATTATTATATGCATAGTTGAATGGTTAGTGTTAGTGATTTTTTTATGTTATTGTATTTAAATAGCTATTTATGCATGATTAGTTTTGTGTGTTAGCTCAAATTTATGTTTAGATGAATAATTATTATGTGATTGAATTTATGTCATTCGAATGTGTTCATGACTATTAATTTTTTTGAAAATGCAAATTTGTGTGACTAGTGTTTGGTACTACCATATGTATACTAACCAACATATATTAGTAATGTTGAGAACATAAGCTAGTTATCTTTATGATATTCAAAAATATCATTATAAGTCTTAACACCTTAATATAATTAGATAACAAAAGGTAAATGACTTTATATTAGTAGTAGTATTATTAAATCATTAAGAAGAATATATAAATGGAAAAGTCTCATATGGAAAATAAAAACAATAAAATTTTGGTATAATTAGAATAAAATAGTAATTATAAAATATAAATATGAAAATATTCATAAAAAAATAAAATAAAAGTTAAAGCATGCCAAGGCCAAATTGGAAAATATATTTTTAGGAAAAGGGACAAAAAAAAGAAAACAAGAAAAGAAAAAGGCAAAGAGGGTTGAATCATAAGAAAAGAAGAGGAAGAGTCATTAAATAAAAGGATAAAAAAATGGTGATGGGAGGGAGGAGAAATCAAACCAAGAAAATCTTTCTTTCTAGATTGTGCTATTTTTAGTTGGGCACCATAGCAAGGTAAGTGATGTCATTAAATTCATGTGAATTTTGGTGTGTATATCTTTATAAATCATGATGATCTATTTACATATATGAATTTGTGTGTAGTCAAATAAAAATATGTGTGCATAATCTTTAAATTTAACCACCATGTATTTTAGGTAGTTGACCATATGTACATAACTTTCTATGCTTAATCTTTAGTACATAATATTATTCAATCTTTAAGGATCACCATAACCTATAGATCATTATGCTTATAGATTTATAGATATATATTAGAACCAAATAGAAATCCTATTGGGACCCTTATTTTTGTATGTAAGTATTCATGCCAGCATGATAAAAACATTAGTGTGAGGCATCATTTTAGGTGATGACGACTTTTGGCATCTTAGCACTAGTTGGAGGCTTCAACACATATCTTATGACTAGTTAGAAGATGATTAAATGGAACTTGGATCTTTAGGAAATCTTATAAGAATGGTGATACATGGAAACTATAGTGTGAACCTCAAAAGGTGATGGATCTATTATAATGATTACTAAGGCTTTAGTTCAGCATCTGATTTACACACTTCACCTTGGCAAACATGTTCCTGTACAACTATAAAAGGAGCTTGAACCAATTGATCCAAAGATGAAAAATTATGCAACAAATCCCTATTAATTTGGAAATGATATATATAAATTGTAATGTCCACCAGTATAATTAGAATTATCATGAATGCCATTAAAGCACCATCTATATATGCCCAAGCTCACCTATGAGCCTCTAGGTCATTAATTATCTTGAGCAAATATTTTACCCTATTTTAACTATAATGAACTCTATTTATTTGAAATTAAAGTAATGGATATGATTGTTTCATCAAATTATACTCTAGTTTATGCATCTTTCCATTAATATTTAAATGCAAAACAATTATAATGTTATAGGTTTAATTTAGTTATGTTAATTAATGTGTATGTATGCTTTTGGTTTACAATGTTAATGACATCCCCATAATAGATGATGACATTAGTTGTAACTTATGTAATAATTAATAAGTATATATAGGTCTTGTGCTAAGTGTTCTTACCCCTGCTAGAAGCACGAGCTTAGCATGATAATTTCAAGAGAAAGTATCCCCTTGACACTTTAAGAATTGATATGATGCGAGGATATAGTTAAATAAAGGATCACACCCTTATGACTAGGAATAATCCACCTAAAGGATTTCACATATAGATCTACTTGAAACCTTCTTGGAATTGACCAAGTCTTAAAATTGATGACTTGTACCATGGCACAACTAGCCCAATGTAGGCCCCAGTTCTTTCTCTACTATGCTTTCAGTGAGTGCATAAGACCTTTGTCTTATGTGAATTGATGTTGTCACAGTCAAGTGTAAAATGGTGAATGTATAAAAATAATCCCATATTTGCACTTAGTTGTAAAAATTCAAGACCCAACTAAGACAACCTTGTGCGCTTGACTTTTCTACAACATTTTGGTTCCATTGTTGGGACCCATGTTGAATTTTGTTATTGTAATAGTGTGGAAAAAAAATGTACCAAATCTCCCTTGAAAACATCAAGTGTTGGTTTTACTAGGTGGAATATATCTTTTCATTGAATCATCCAACCTGTAAAGGTCAAAATCTGAGAAAGTGGATTCAGAACAACTTGTATGATGCTTTATACAATGTATTTTTCTATGAGCTACCTGAGCATGTGTATCGATGGTTAGATGCATATTAAAACCATAAAATAAGAAGATATGGAAAATTCTATGAGTGGACAAAGGAGTGCCAAGAGACGCTTGAGACCTTGGATACCACTTGGACTAAAGTATTGGATAAATGGTGGCAAGGAACACTGAATAATTATATGCTTGAGTTAATAGTCTCAACATACTCATGCCATAAAGAAGTAGAGTACCAATTTTAAAATGAACCTAAAGGCATGTTTGTGAATGAATTTAGTGCATAAGTCAAAATACTAATGGTGGATTATGGATTTGAAACTTTGGGGATGGAAGGCTAAATTGCTTTTATTTATGAGCAATGCAAAGGGGGAAAAGGGGATGTGTAGGTAAAGCATAATGGAATGAGATGGTCATATTGACACATGAGAGCTCAAGAGATAGACCTATAATAAGAGATGGCATAGATTGATGGAAGATATGGAACCTAAAAGTGATAAAAGAAATTGTAGTGAGTGGGAAGGGTATGGGGAAAGATCTCTTGAAATATAGTAACATGAGGATGAGAGATACAATGAAGTGATGGATCAAGCTTAACACTTGATAGGTGTAGAATTTATTGGGTTCTTACTAGACTTGGTGATTTAAGATACACTTGATGTGCCTACCCCTTTTGAACCTATAGTGCATGCTCATGCACTGGATCCCCCACTTGAAGAAAGTATAAAAGTGATAATTAACCCTAGTTTTTACATAGATTTTAGACATTTTTTAGATTTGGAGTAAAATTTTGTGATTGAATAAATTATTCTATACAAAGAGGTGAGTGTGACTAGCTCAAGACCATTAGGTGCTAGCTCACCACAATAGAACTTGAGCACAATCATACTAGCTTAGTAGATGTCAACAATGTAGAGTGGGAAACAACCCATAAGAAGTGGTTTGGTACCAGAAGTAAGTAGTATAATGCCATTATCATCAATTGCACCAGTAGTAATGAGAGGACCAACACCTAACCTAGTAGCTAGAGGCATTATAGGAATACCACCAAGGTAGATGATGGGGGGATAAGTGCTTCAAATCTTAGATATCCCCCATAGAAAATTTAATATTATATGACCATGCACTTGCTAGAATATTGTGAAGTGGAGAATTCCATAGAGCATGTGATGAAGTGTGAACTAAAAAATGTGCTTGGGGCATAACCAAATTAGAGAATAAGAAACCTAATTCGTGATCGCTCTACCTGATCACACCCATACCTAGTATAATTAATTTGATCCTAACTAGGCTATGGTTGACTATGACACCCTGAAGGAGGCATTATTGAAGGAATTTAACATTCTAGAGTTTGAACAGCAGAGCATCACCATACTCAAAGAGATTACCTAAAGGCTCTCAAAAAGTGTGTGCCTATATGATGCAAGGTTCAAAACTCTTCTTTCCAATCTCACATATGATATTCACCCTTCTTAACATGTGTAGTGGTTCATTGGAGAGTTACTTATGCCATTTTGATGAGCACTTTCCATGAAGCCTTTTATAAACCCTTGTAAATCACTTGAATATACACTTAGATCTGAGGTAGTGGGAAGCACTGATACTATGATCAACCCATTTATGGAAGCATAGATTGCATCCATATCCTCTCAACTCCAAAATATTACCATTATATCATTGTAAGATGTTTAATGTGGATTATGGTGCACCAACTTTGAAGCAAAGGGCCATAATGAAAATAACTGCCCATGGAGGAATGCACACACATTTCTTCTAAGATATGAAGTCTATCAAGAGGTGCACTATCCAGGTTAACACAACCATCTATTTTTAGTTATGAAATGCCTACACCCATATAATGGATGATTGTTAGGTGATTGACAAGATGCATGAGAATATGGAGAGAGGTGCAAGGTAGGCCACTAAAGTAGTTAGAGGGAAGAATAACAAAGGAAATGAAGGCTAAAATTAGTAGAATATAGGCTTTAGGATGTAACAAAGTGCTATAGGGTGAGGTGGAGGATGTCATGGTGGAAGGTTCCCACCTGATCATGTTATAAGTAGGGTT
Organism: Torreya grandis; assembly: GCA_037957365.1. Lineage (NCBI taxonomy): Eukaryota > Viridiplantae > Streptophyta > Pinopsida > Cupressales > Taxaceae > Torreya > Torreya grandis. Next base: position 149,705 of record JARHVA010006074.1, on the reverse strand, counting down.
CCATAAAACACTATCAGTGTGACTACCCTACACACCCCACATATGGGTATTTTCAAGGGTCCCATAAGGTTGAGTAATTATCCAACCTGTACAAAACATTAACCTAAGGAAGGCTTGGTATAGACAAAGGTTTAGGAATGATCATGTGCAAGGAAAAAATGAACAAATGGACTTGGAAGGTGAAACTAACCTGTGTAGATACAGTTAAGGTATAGGTGACTACTCATAATGGATTCACCACTTAGATTCTAGTTGTGAAAATACCTGAGTTACTCATAGAATATGAGGATAAGGGTCACACTAAGTGCATAATGTGGCCATAACTGAAAGCTACACCATATCCAGACCTAGTGCACTAGAAAGATGTTTTTTTAGTAGGCCATGAGTGTAATCCAAAACCTATAAGGAGAGCTCTAATTAGCATGAGATATAGAGTTGCAGGATGATACCTCCTAAAAGTAGTAGGACAATTATGATGTTAATATACAAGGATTAGTGGAGATCTTTTACATAATGCAAATAGAGGGAATGTTGCCCCTCTTGAAGAAATTACTTTTGGAATAAGCAAGGTAAAATCTAGTTGAAGTCACTATACCACACATGGAGAGGGCATGAGAGGTTTGAAATATATATAATGTGGAGTACAACCAATAATTCCTTATTAATGCAACTATTTATTAATGGTTTATTTGTGAGGTCCTTGTAAACATAGGCACCAAGGTTAATATCTTGACCAAGAATGCTTGGGAGGAAATGGGTAGGCCAGACTTGAAGCCTTCCCTTCATGTAATTTTCATGTTTAACAAAACCTAGTGTAACCCATCATAATTTTAAAGAGCATAGTTGTAGATATCATGGGAATTAAATTCCACACTAACTTTGAAGTGATCAAGTTATTAGAACATGATAAATACTTGGTGCTCCTAGGAAGGCTGTGGTGTTATGCAAACAACAGAGATATACAATTCAAGAGGTGCTACATGACATTTAAAAATAGAAAGGAGAGGGTAGTTATACCCCTATAAAAAGACCAAGGACACCCTAATGTTGAGAGTGTGGACTTTGAGGATGAGATTAATCACATATATAACATCACGTCATAAGTTGCTAAGATGTTAGACCCCCATAATCATGGAGTGCTTTCATAGGAAGATGGACAATCAACCTTAGACACCATTGATGTTTCTTTAAACCATTGGGTCAAGGAAGCATATGAGACCACTAGTTGAAGGTGTCGATTAGTGTGAGTGAAGGTACCAAAACTAGTAAAGATAGGTTGGGTCCATATTGATTGCACTTTGAAAAGATGGGTCCCTTGCACCAAGAAGAAGGAAAAGAGAGTGTTTCACCTTACAAAGGGTAAAAGTGTAGTTCTCCCAAGATATGAGGGGAGTAATATAGTAGAAGAGTATGTCTATGACCTTGAATCATGCATCCCAAAAGAGCTAGATAGAATGGGTAGATTAGTGTATACAATGAAGACCACTATTACTCATTGGTGGGTAACACAAAGACCTATCTTGCCAAATTGGAAAAATGTGAAGGAAACCATTTAAATTAGATTTGGGAAGATAAATGAGGACCTAGACATCTTAGCCTACTCTGGTGACTCTGACCCTATAGTGCATGTGCACCTTTGTGAATAAACATGGATTGTCTATAGTGAAAAAACCCCAAGGAACCAATGAGTGCACACCTTTTATAGGACCTTGAAGACATTGGTGAGGGCATGGTTTATTTTCAATGAGACATGCTATAAGACAACCAAATACCCTTAAAGAGAAGTTTATTCACACATTTTCCTTTTATTTATTAAACCTTATATTGATTAAGCCATTATAACTAGTCTGAAGGCCAATATTTGAGGACACTACAATATTGGAAGAGAACCTAAAAAATATGTTCAGTGAAAATGGTTTATCACTCCTAACTTTATTTAAAGAGAAAACCCTCAATAGTGACTCTAGTGATTAGGATGATGAAACATGAAATGCATATAACTAGAGGACTTTGACAGGCAAAATAAAGTTAGTGCACTAAGTTGAGGATAGTGCCCCAAAAGAAGAAGACCCTACCCACCTTCAAATATAAATAATTGGGGGTAAAAGACAAGTCAAAGATTCAAATCAAGATAATAATGATCTCTATGGAATTCCACTAAAAACTAACAAGGTAGATATTAGCTTAGAAGGAGAACCAAAGATTACTACTCTGGGCACCTATTGGTATGACAAGGAGCTGGTACACATTGTGGACCTCTTGAAGGAATTCCAAAACTTGTTCCCTAGGAATTCTAGAGACATGAAGGGCACATACCCATCCCTTGGAAATATGAGTAGCAAGCTAGTCAATAGAATGAGATATTTCAAGAACAGACCTTATAGGATGAACCCCAATTTTCATGCCAAGGTCAAAATAAAGATTGATAGTATGTTAGCCGTAGGCATCATCTACCCTATGCAAGAATTTGAATGGCTTAGCCCCATGGTAATTAGAATTAATAAGGATGGGTACATTTAGATTTATGTCAATTATATATTAATGAATGCTTCTTGTAGAATTGACCCATTCCCAATTCTATTTATCGATGAAGTCTTGGATGGAATCACAGGTTGTAAGATATACACTTTCATTGATGGGTTCTCAAGATACCATCAAGTCCAAATAAAGGAGGAAGATAAGCCCAAAAATACCTTTGTAATATAATGGGGTTGTTTTTCATACAATGTAATGCCCTTTATATTGAATAATTCACTATCCATGTTCTCTTGAGTGGTGATCACCCCTTTTAAGGGCTTCATTCATAAGTTCTTCCAAGTGTATTCAAATGACTAGACTATGTATGGGTTAGTGAAGGATCACTATGACAACCTGCACCTAATGTTTAAGAGGTGAAAATAGTTTTAAATATCCTTTAAACTCAAGAAGTGTGTCTTCACAACACCCTTTGACACTCTAGTTGGGTGCATCATCTGCAAGGATGGTCTACTTGTTGATCTAGTAAAGATTAACATTATCTTTTAGCTCTAGACCCCAACAACATAAAAATACATTGGTGCCTTTATTGAATACTATGATTAATATGGGAAGTTCATAAGTAACCATGCCAAGATTATGATGTTGATAGAATAGCTCTTGAAAAATGATGACCCATTCTATTAGGGCATAGTGCAAGAAGGTGCATTTAAAACCTTGAATCTTAGACTAAAAAGTGCACTGATATTAAAATTTACTGAATGGATGACTCTATTCCATATCCATGTTGATGTATCTGGTATAATGATTGGTACCATTCTGGTAAAACTAGGCAAAGGTAAAATAGATCATCCCATATATTTTGCAAGTAGAAAACTAACCAAGGTAAAACAAAATTGCACCATAACTGAGTGTAAGGCACTTTCCATGGTCTATGCCCTACAAAATTTCTAGAAATATTTTTTGGTAACCCCCTTCATCTTTTTCATTAATCACAAGGAACTTAAGTACCTGGTGAACAAACCCATTATCCACAGGTGCATTTGATCATATATAGATTTATTTCAAGAATTCTAGCTCTCTATTGTAGTCAAACCTAGGAAACAAAACTTAGGCCCAAACCATCTATCTCACATCAACTTTAGCAATGCGGTAATGCCTATTGAAGATGATATGCATAGTGTAAAATTTTATAGGGTCTAGTGCATATTACTCTTACTATGAGGTACACAAGCACATGATACATTCTAAAATCCATAGATTACTTCACCAAGTGGGATAAGGCAACATCGACCAAAGATTGCATAACTACCACGACCACAAGATTTATATGGGAGAACATCATTAGTCACAATGGGTACTTATATTGATAGTGATCATGGTGTGCACTTCATCAACAAAATTGTGTGCATCTTGCTTACTAAAAACATAGTCATACACCATAAGATAACACCTTATCATCCCAAATAAAATGGTACCCTTAAGGCATTCAATAAGATATTAGGAAAATGCCTCACAAAGATATGTGACATTATTCATAAAGATTGGGATGACCATGTGTCAGTAGTATTATGGGCCTATCACACCATGCATAAGTGCCTGAACAAGGCTATACCATTTCAATTGGTATTTGGCATAGAGGCCATTTTATCAATGGAGATCATAGGACATTCATTATGTATTTTATGTATTGGTCAATTGGTTGACCAAGAGTCTTTGAGTGCATGACTGAAAGACCTATAGTGTTTGGATAAGACACACACCCAAGCAAGATGGAGCCAATAAATAAAAAGGCATCTCAGAAGCTATGCCATGATAAGCATATTGATCTTATGGTATTTAATAAAGGATCAATAGTTTTACTATATGACTCTAGGTACCTCAAACGCCTAAGTTGTAGATTAGGTGGATGGGACCTTATGTCATCCATAGCATATTAGAGACTAGCACATGTAAGCTGCACATGTTGATGGGTGAAATGCTCCCTAGGCATTTCAATGACAATAGATTGAAACCCTATAATCACTAGGATGGTTCTATCTCCATTAGATACTAACTTCCTGGTCATAAGTCAATTGCCTTTTCTTAACCATAATAAAATTTGGCACAAGCCAAATGTTTCCTTATGTTTTATGTTATTTGTGTTAGGTAAATAAGCATTGCACTTTCAGGCCTACAAGATAACTCTTCTATAACTTACATGCATAAATCCAATTGGGTGAATCATGTAAAGACACTCTCTAAGCACCTAAGGCCAAACACCTAAGTTTGTAGGTGCATAAAGTTTTATAGATATATAAAGGTGTGACACTTTTATAAAGGGAAGCACATAAAATGCTAGTGCACAAATAAATTGAAATGAGAATGAAGAACTAGAGGGCCAGTATAAGGGATTTATATGGGGTAGGTAAGGCCAAAGCAAGAGATGAAAGCATAGATAAATTGACCAAAAAATGGAAGTGCAATTGAAATGAAGCATAACACAAAGATAATATGTAAATGAGGAGGTTGAATCACATACATGTGAAGTGTTATACCTAGGTTGTCATAAGAAAAGTGAAGGTCATGCCAAGGTAAACAAAGCACATGAGAGAAATCATCAATATAAATGGCACCCACCCAACGATTAGTGGGAAGTGACCATTTGAATCACCACTCACTTCACCAAATACACTATTAATAAAATTTAGTGTGGTAATGGTTGAGGCATAAAGATCCATAATAAATGTAAATGTGCCAATGGATTTTCATGGATTTCATTAATTTAGCATATTTTAAGATATCCACACACTACCATGCCACTACTCACTATCCATTAATGAGATAGCTAAAACTAAGGTATAAAGAGGTAAATGATAAATTGTAATAAGTTAAAAACCTTGAGACAATTTAAATATGAATAGAGCTAAATTGGAGATAAATTAGAAAAATGCTACCACAATGAAAACAAAGCACCATAACTTTTAAGAGAGAATGGTTAAATTAATACAAAGATTACATTCCATTTAGAATTGAATAGAAGTTGAGTGGAAGAGGAATTATGAGAGAACCAAACAATAGAAATGCTATAAAATACTAAGGTTATCATTAATGACACCAAAAGCTTGAGAGCCAAAGTCATAGTCGTAGACCCTATGACTAAGAAAAATCACCAAAAAACATTAAGGGCTTCAATAAGATCAACAAACTACACTTTAACAATAGCCAATTTAGAATGGGCAAGAAGAGTTTAAGTTTAGGTCCATCACAGGGGTAGAAGGATGCCAAGAAGGCATGGACTATAAAAGAAGAAACCAATACAAAGAAAGAGGCATAATTGGTAGAAGTTGTTTGTGTTGTGGTGGTAGACCAAGAAGTAATAACAAAGCTTATGTATAGAGAAATGTAGTCCCCCCTAAAGTCATAGTGGGGGAGAAATGGGTGTCTACAAACATGTGTAGATTATAGGATTACAACCATTAGATGCCAAATAACATGTAGGAACTCAACTATTGGGACCCTATTTTGTTAAGTATGGGATTCATGCCAACACAATAGACACTTTGGTGTGAGGTAATAATTTTGAATGATTGTTATTTTAGCATCTTGGCACTAGCTAAAGGAATTAGTGTTTACCTCATGCCAATTGGAAGGTAGCTAACCAATTCTAGGATTCTTGGGGTATATTCTAGGCTAGATGAGACATGGAAATCATAACATGAATGGCACAAGGTGATCGATATTATAGAATGATCAACAAAGACTCCATCTTGGCACCTGACATGTATAACTCTGGCAAGAGATGTTCTTATAGGCTTTAAAATGAGCTCAAACTAGTAAGTAGAGGAGATTAAATTTTAATGAAGCAAAGCTCTAGAGAATTAGTTTTGAAAATTGTTTAATAACTTCCATTATAATTAAGGATAACTTAGATGTCATGAAGTCTCTATTCCTATACGCCCAAGATTACCTGTGAGCCTTTAGGCCATTAAATATCTTGATTTAAGCATGCACTCTATTTAACTATTATTGACTCTATTTAATTTGATCTTTAAGTAATTATAAAGAATGGTTATGGTATACATAATGAATCTAGTTTATGTGTATTTATATTGTTAGTTGAATTTGCATGTAATGTTGTAGTTTAATTTTAATTAGGTTGAACAACAATTATGTAAGCTTCTAGTTTACGTCATTAATAACATCTTTGTAAAATTGATGACATTAGAGGTAATGTGTGTAATGAATAAGTGTAGAGAGGGTCATGCACCAAGTTCTCGTCCCCTTTACTATAATCACTACCCTAATCATGAATAAGTGAAGTGAGAACATCCCATTGACCCTTCAAAGTGCCTATATGACACTAAACTTAGTGCAAAAATGAATTGCACTCTTAAGACTCTAGGGATAATTCCCTAAAATAGGCTTGTGCCTACCAAAAAATAAGTCTAGTTCATGAAATACTTTCACCAAGGGACATACTTAAGCCTTCCTTAAAATTACCAAGTCTTATATTTGATGCCTTGCACCATGACACAACTAGCCCAACATGGGCCCTAGTTCTTTCTCTGTTGTGCTTCAGGTGAGTGCATAAGGATAGTGCCTTATGTGAATTGATGTTGATGTAGTTGAGTTTTAAATGTTGAGATTATAATTACAACCCCATGTTTTTTCCTAATTACAATGGGTCCAAAATTGACATAAACAATTAAATGAGCGCTTGAGTCTAATTTTTCTACAAGATTTTGGTTTTGTTGCTAGGACCCATGTTAAATTTTTTTGATATAATGGTATGACATAACAATGCTCCAAATCTCCCTCAAAAACATTGAGCACTAGTTATGATAGGTGGAAGATAAATTTTCATTGAAGCATCTAACCTGTAGAGGACAAAAGTTAAGAAAGTGGGTTTAGAATAACCTATATGATGCTCTATACAAGGTCTTTTTATACAAACTACCTGAGCATGTGTACTGATGGTTGGATACATATGTGACCCATAGAAGATGAAGCTATAGATAACACTATGAGTGGATGAAGGAGTGCTTAAAAAGGCTTGAGACTCTGGATGTCACTTGGACTAGAGTAGTATACAAATGGTGGCAATGAGTGCTAAAAAGTTACATGTTTGAGTTCATAATTTCAACATACTTGTGCCCTAAAAAAGTAGAGTATCAATTTTTGTGTAAAATCAAAGGCACATTTTTGAAATATTTTGGCACAAATATCAAGAAGCTAATGGTGGATTATGGATTTGAAACTTTAGGAATGGAAGGATAAAGTCCTTTTACATATGAGTAACATAAAGGGGGAAAATGGGGTGTGTAGGTGATTCACAATGGAAGGAGATGAGTATATTGACACTTGATATCTCAAAAGATAAACTTATAATAAGATATGATGTAGACTAATGTAAGATCTAGAACTTGTAAGTGTCGAGAGAACCCATAGAAAGTAAGAAGAACATGAGGAAGTATCTATTAAAATACAACATTACAAGTAGGAGAGAAAAAATGAAGTAATGGATCAAGCTCAATAGTTGATGGGTGTAGAATGTGTTGGGTTCCTACAGGATTTGGTGACTGGAGATATGTTTGATGCACCTACTCCCTTTAAACCTATGGTGTATGCTCATACACTGGATCCCTCACTTGAAGAAATAAAAAGAGTGATAATTGACCCTATTGTTGACATAGATTTTGGATGTTTTTTAGACTTGGAGTGTAATTTTGTGATTGAACAAGTTATTACCTAAAAGGAGGTGAGCAAAACTAGCTCTAAACTATTGGGTGCTAGCTTACCATAATAGAACTTGAGTACCAACATACTACCTTAGTTGATGTTAGTGATACAAATTGCTCAATAGACCACAAGAAGTCGTTCAACACCATAAGTAAGTAGTATAGTTCCATGGACATCAATAACACCAATAGTAATAACAAGACTGATGCCTAACCTACTAGAAGGAGACATTGAAGGATTGATATCCAAACAGATGCCAGGGGGATAAATATGCTAGATGCCAATTGCCCCCATAGTAAATCTATTATGCAATGGCCATGTACCTACCAAAGTATCACAACATGGAATGTGCTATAAATAATGTGATAAATTTAAACTATAAAGGCATGCTCAGTGCATAACCTAATCAAAATGCAAGGCAACCCAATTCATGACCACTTTACTAGATTATGCCCATACCTAGTATAGAACATTTGACCCTAAATAGGCTATGGTAGATTATGACAGCCATAAGGAGGCATTCCTTAAGAAATTTGACATTCCAAATTTTGAATAATAGAACATTTACATGTTAAAAGGGATAACCCAAGGACTGTTAGAAAACATGCACCTATACAATGCAAGGTTTAAGACTCTCCTTTTGAAGCTACCTTATGACATTCACCCTTCCTAGAATTCATAGTGGGTTATTGGAGTGTTTCTTGTGTCATTTCAAAGGGTCCTTTCCATGAAGAGATTTATAGACCCTTATGAAGCACTTGAAGCTATGCTTAGAGCCAAGGTAATCAGAAGCACTGATACTAGGATCAACCCATTAATAGAGGCACAAACTACATACATGGCATCCCAACTCCAAAATATTATTGCTAGTTCATTACAAGATGCTCGAAGAGGATTATGGTGAACTGACTATGAAGTAGAAGGCCATAACATAAATAACTACCCTCGAAGGAATATGCATACATTACTTCTAAGATGTGAAGTCTATTGAGAGGCACATGATGTTCGCAACTACCCTTTGTTGTAACATTCCATCTAGGTCAACATAAACATCTATTATCGATTGTGTAGAGCCTACACTCATATCACAACTAATTACCAAGATTTTGATGAGATGCATGAGAACATAGAGAGAGGTGCAAAGTAGGCCATTGCAATGGTCAGAGGGCAAGCTAACCAAGGAAATTAAGGGTATGGATTATTGAATATAGGATTTGGGATGTAATGAGGCCCTAGAGGACAAGGTGGAAGACATGGTAGTGGAACATTCTTAGCCTACTCATGTTACAAGTGTGGATTAATAGAGAACTATCAGTATGACTTACCTAAACATCCCACATGTGGGTATTATCAAGGGACCCATAAGGTCAAGGAATACCCCATCTTGTATATAGAGTTAACCTAGGGCAAACTTGACATAGATTAGGGTGCATAAATGATCATATACAAGCCAAAAATGGAGAAATAGACTCTAAATGTGTAATTGACCCACACAAAGATAGTCAAGGTGTAAGTGACTACTCATAGTGGATTTACCACTCAACCACTAGTTACACCAACACATGAGTTGAATTTAGAATATGGAGAGAAGATTCACACTAAGCACATAACATGGTCTGAACCCAAAGTTGTAACTTACCCAGATCCATCACACTAGAAAGATGTATTACAATAGGCCATACGTGTAATTCAAAACCTACAATGAGAGCTTTCATTGGGAAGATATCTAGAAGCAAAGGCTATTTCTTCTTGAAAGAAGTAAGATAGCCAAGAGGTTGAGATATGAGATTTAATGAGATCTTGTGACTCTTATAGACTAAAGATGCTACCCTTATTAAAGAACTTGATTTTAGAGCATGTGGGGTCAAATATAATTGAATTTATTACACCACACATGGAATGGGTGTGAGAGGTTTGACATACATAGAATGTAGAGTATGATCAAGAACTCCTTGTGAAGGCCTCCATTTATGGATGTTTGTATGTGAGGTCTTTGTAGACATAGACACTAAGGTCAATATCTTAACCTAGAATGCCTAGAAGAAGATTGGTAGGATAGCCTTGAGGCCTTCCTCTCATTTAATTTTCATGTCCAACAAGACTTAGGCATATCCCATCATAATTAGAAAGAGTGTAGTTATATACATCATGGGCATCAAATTTTGCATTGGCTTCAAGGTGATTAAGTTAGAAAAATAATATAATTATCTAGTGATTTTAAGAAGGCCATGGTGGTATGTGAACAACATAGACATGTGCTTCAAGAGGAACTACATTAATTTTGAGAATGTAAAGGAGAAGGTATTTATCCCCCTCTCAAGTTACAAAGGACCCATCTATGTAGAGAGTGTGGACCTTGAAGATGAGATCGATCACATATACAACATCATGGTGCAAGGTGCTGAGACTCTCAATCCCAATGGTCAAGGAGTGATTTCTTGGGAAGTTGGAAAATAAAACTCAAACACCACTAATATTACTTGTGATTGATGGGTTAAGGAAGTATATGAAACCATTAGTCAAAGGTTCTACTTGGTGCATGCAAAAACACCAAAACTAGTAAAGATAGGTTTGGTCTATATTGATCGTGCTTATAAGAGGTGGGTCACTTACACCAAAAATAAGGGAAAGAGAGTGATTTACCTAAATAAAGTTAAAATTGTGGTTATCCCAAGATATGAGGGGAGAAATCTAGTGGAAGAGTATGTTTGTAACCTTGAATCATGCATCCCCAAAGTAGATAGAATGGGTGTACTAGTGTATACATTAAGGAACACTACCACTCATTGGTGGGTAGTGCAAAGGCCTAGCTTTCTAAATATAAAATATTTGAAAGTAACCATCTGCACTAGATTTAAAAAGAGTAATGAGGACCTAGACATATCAACATACTCTAGATATTTTGACCCTATAGTGAATGTGTGCTTATGTGAGTAAATATGGACTATATTTGATGAGAAAACCCTAAAGAACCTATGGGTACACACCTTATATAGAACCTTGAAGACATGGGTGTGATAATGATACATTAATAATGAGATGAACCATGAGACAACCAACTAGGATGCACTTAATCTGTCCACACCTTCTCATTTTATTCACAAAATCTTGAACTGATTGAACCACTATAACTAGTTCAAAAGGTAGTGTTAAAGGACACTGCAATCTTGAAGGAGTACCTAAAATTCATGTTAGGTGAAAGGGGTTGACACTCCTAACATTATTTGAAGATAAAATCCTCAACAATGACTCTAGTGATGTGGATGATGAAACATGGAAGGTGCACAAATGGAAGAACTTGACAGGTAAAAGAAAGCTAGTGCACCAAGTTTAGGATAGAGTTCTAAAGGAAGAAGACCCTACCCACCTTCACATAGAAAAAATTGAGGGTATTAGGAAAGTTGAGGATTAAAATTAGGACAATAATGAACCCTACTATGCACCACTAAAAATTACCAAGGTAGACATCATCTCAGAAGGGGAACCAAAGATTGGTACTCTAGGTGCCTATTGGTTTGACATGGAGTTGATATACATTGTGGATCTCTTGAAGGATTTAAAATAATTGTTCCCTAATAATAACCATGATATGAAGGAAACCCACCCATCCCTTGGTAAGATGAGCATAAATCTAATAAATATTTCAAGACCTATTAAGAAGTGACCTTATAGGATGAACCCTAAAATTCATGCCAATGTCAAAATAGAGATTGATGGTATGCAAGCCATAGGAATAATCTACCCTATACAAGAATTTTAATTGGTTAGACACATGGTTATTATCATCAATGAGGATGGGTAACTATATATTTGTGTCAACTATAGGTTATTGAATGTTGCCTGCATAATTGACCAATTCCCAACTTTGTTCATCGATGAAGTCCTAGATGGTGTCATAAGTTGCAAGATATACACTTTCACTGATGGGTTCTTAGGATACCATCAAGTAAAAATTGAGGACAAGCCCAAAACTAATTTTTTAATAGAATGGGGTTGTTTCTCATATAATGTGATGCCATTTGGACTCAATAATGCACTAGCCACATTTTCTTGAGTGGTCATCACTACTGTCAAGGACTTTATTCACAAGTTCCTCCAAGTGTATTTAGACGATTGGACTATTTATGGGATAGTAAAGAAATATTATGACAAATTGTGCCTAATGTTTGAGATGTGATAATAGATTTATATTTATTTAAACCTCAAAAAGTGTGCATTCACAATGCCATTTGGCACTTTGTTTGGGTACATCATTTGAAAATATGGTCTACTCATTGATCCCATGAAGATTATAATCATCCTTTAGCTATAGACCCCTTCAATGCAAAAATATGTTTGTGCCTTTCTTGGACACTATAGTTACTATAGAAAGTTATTCAATAAATATGTAAAGATTGTGGTGCCTCTAGAAGATTTCTTACATAAGGATGGCCCATTCTATTGGGATACAACTCAAGAAGATGCATTTGAGACATTGAGCTCAAACTAGCAAGCGAACTAATAATCCAATTTCTTGACTGGATGACTCCATTCCACATCCATGTCGATGCATATGGTTATATAATTAGAACCATTCTAGTGCAACTAGGTAAATGTAAAATGGACCATCCCATTTATTTTGCTAGTAGAAAATTGACTAAGGCAAAACAAATCTACACCATAACTGAATATGAGGTGCTTGTCATGAATTATGACTTGCATAAGTTTTGGAAATGATTATTGGTGACCCCATTCATCTTTTTCAATGATTATGAGGCACTTAAGTATGTAGTGAGCAATCCTATTCTCTATGGGTGAATTTGTAGATGGATAGTTCTATTTCAAGAATTCTAGTTCCTAGTTGTAGTAAATCCTAGAAAACAGAACTTGGGCCTAGACCATCTAACCCACATCAAACTAGTAATGAAATAACACCTATTGAGGATGATATTATAGATTCATAACTCTATAGAGTCTATTGCATCCCCAAAGACTTGGTAGATATCACCATGTTTCTAACATCTGGGTCTATACCCTAGACTATGACAATTAAAGAAATGAAGAAAATTCCAATTCACACCACTCCATTTTAGATTATTGGTAGGGAACTATATAAATTAAATCAAGATGAGGTAATACACCAATGTGTCATAGAGTATGAATGGTACTCAATATTACAAGAGGTACACAAGGGGATTGTAGGAGGTCATTATATGAGAGATGCTACAACATGTAAGATACTATAATACTATAATTAGGCTTGTGGTGGCCAAGTATATTTTAGCTTATTAGTAGGGAACTATATAAATTAAATCGAGATGAGGTAATACACCAATGTGTCATAGATCATGAATGGTACTCAATATTACAAGAGGTACACAAGGGGATTGTAGGAGGCCATTATATGAGAGATGCTACAACATGTAAGATACTATAATTAGGCTTGTGGTCTATACCCTAGACTATGAAAATTAAAGAAATGAAGAAAATTCCAATTCACACCACTCCATTTTAGATTATTGGTAGGGAACTATATAAATTAAATCGAGATGAGGTAATACACCAATGTGTCATAGAGCATGAATGGTACTCAATATTACAAGAGGTACACAAGGGGATTGTAAGAGGCCATTATATGAGAGATGCTACAACATGTAAGATAATATAATTAGGCTTGTGGTGGCCAAGTATATTTTAGGATTAAAAAGAGTGTGCCAAGGCATGTGATATATACTAACACATAGGAAAACCAAACCACCAAGATGAGATTCTACTCATTCGTATTCTTGCTTAGGCACCATTTGAAAAATGGACCATTGAATTTGTTAGGCCAATTAATCCCACTACAAGGCACATAGGTGCATGATACATTCTGGCTACCATAGATTACTTCACCAAGTGGGAGGAAGTAGTACCAACCAAAGATTGCATAGGTGCATGATACATTTTGGTATCCATAGATTACTTAACCAAGTGAGCTGAGGCAATGCCAATCAAAGATTTCATAACCACAACTATATCAAGGTTTATATGGGATAACATCATGAGTTATTATAGGTACACACTTAGTTTAACTAGCTACTATGGTGCACACTTCATCAACAAAACTATGCACATCCTATTGATTGAATACATTATAACATACCACAAGATAACACCTTATCATCCCAAATCAAATAGCACTACTGATGTATTTAATAAGATATTAGGAATGTGCCTCACAAAGATATGCAACATTATTCGCAAGGATTGGGATGACCATGTGTTAGTAGTGTTTTTGGGATATCATACTACATACAAGTACTTGAATAAGGCTACACCATTCTAAATGGTGTTTGGTGTAGAGGCTATTCTACTGATGGAGTTTTTAGTTCCCTCATTATACATTACATGTATTAGTTGATTAGATGACCAAGTATCCTTGAATACATAATTGGAAGACTTAGAGCATTTGGATGAGACATGCACACAAACAAGATGGATTCATCAAGTAGAGAAGGCATGATAGAAGCTATGGCATGATAAACATATCAAGTTCAAGATACTAATTAAAGGAGAAATAGTCTTACTATATGACTCCAAGTATCTCAAGCACTTGGGTAAGCTACAGATTAGGTGGATAGGCCCTTATGTCATCCAAAACATATTGCAGACTGGTGCATGTAAGTTATACACATTGATGGGTCAGATGCTACCTAGGCATTTCAATGGTAACTAATTGAAGCCTTATAAATAATAGAATGACATTTTCACCATCAGACACTGACTTATTGGTCATAAGTTAGTTGTGTTGTGCTAACTAGAATAAACTTTAGTGTAAGACAAACATTTCCTTATTTTCTATATTATTTTCTATGATGAGTGAATAAGTGAGGCACTTTCAGGCTTATAAGAGAACTTTATGGCACTTACATGCATAAATCTAGTTAGGTGAGTTGAGCACAGTTGATTTTTAAGTGCTTGAGGCAAAAAACAAAGTTTTTGGGTGTGTGGAGTTTTATAAACTTGGAAAGATATGAGTACCAAGTGAGAAAGGGAGGCACACAAAAGGTCAAAAGAGGAGAGAATGAAACATTAAAGGACTGGCATAGAAATTTATATGGGGTAGGGTAAGCCAAGGTAATAGTTGAAAGTGTAGATAAATTGACCAAGGAATTGAAGCATGTTTGAAAAGAACCATAATAGGAAGAAGAGATGGAACTGAGGAGGCTAAATTGCATACATGTGAAACACTGCACCTAGGTTTCCATAAGGGTGAAGATCATGTTAAGGTGAATGAAGCATAGGAGGAAGATCATAAAAAAAAACTATCATCCACCTAATGGTAGGCAGTAAGTGACCATTTGAATCATCGGTCACTTTACCAAATACACTGTTAAGAGAAGTTAATGTGGTGATAATGGAGGCATAAAGATCCACAATAAATGTGAATGTGGTAGTGTATTCTTGTATATTTTGTGGGTTTATTAGAATTCAATAAATCTATACACTACCATGCCATTAATCACATGTAATTAATAACGTAGCTAAAATTAAGGTATAAAAGAATGAACAACTAATTTTAGTAGGTTACAAACTCTAGATTTAAACATAGAATCTAAACCTAAGTCAAACTAGCACCAAACTAGAAAATGATACCAAACATAAAATCCAAACATAGAAGTTGAACTAGAGCCAAACTAAAAAAATACAGAGCCAAACATAGAAGCCAAACCAGAGCTAAACTAGAAAAATGCTATCATAGAGAAACCTGAGCACCCATAGCTGCCAAGAAAGACTGGTCTAAATTAGATGGATTATATGTTCCATTTATAATTGATTAGAAGGTGTGTAGAGAGATATTTATGAGAGAACTAGGTAGTAGGAATTTTGTAAGAACCTAAGACCACTATTAATGATAAACAAAGATTGAGAGCCAAAGTAACAATCATAGACCCCATGAATATGAAGAAACATGAAGAAAGATTAAGGGCTTTAAAAAGATCAACCAACCATGCTTCAATAGTATTTGGTTCAAAATGGGAAATAAGAGGTTAAGTTTAGGTCCGTCGTAGGTGTAGAAGGATGCCAAGAAGGTGAAAATAGTAAAATAAATAACCACTATAAATAAAAAGGTACAACTAGTAGAAAGTGTTAGCATCATTGAAATTGACCCTGAGGCAAATGCAAATCTTGTGTATAGAGAAATGGAATTTTCCCCTGAGGTCATAATAGGGGAGACATGGGTATCATTCAAACACATGTGCAGGTTAAAGGATTACAACCACCACACATTGATCAACACACAAGAGATCAACCATGAAAGGGTAGTTAACACAGAAATGAAGACAAAGGTGGGTGTGGTGCTATTTGACATCTCCATATGAGATAAGCTAATGACCACTACCATGACCTAGTTATATGAGTTGCCAAGTTTTGGTAAGCTAGAGGAATTGGTACAATTCCTCCTCTCACATATCCATAGTGATTGATTTTAATTTTTAAGAAAGCACATGTAGATCTCAGTGTACCTCATCATTAGGATCAAATGGATCCTAGGCATAGGGATAAACATCTACCAGATGATAGAGGATGATATAAAGGTGAAGAGGGTTGTGAAACTCTTGGGTTAATACAAGGTAGGGTTCACATTCCCAATCAAGGACATATACGACCCTAACATGAAGGAATTAACATGGCTCATGAGTTTTAAGCTTTACCCTTGTAGATAATGGTTGACATAATCAAGATGTACTTGTGCATTTCCCACCACATGGCACAAGGGGTCAAGTTCAATATTTCAAAATTTATTATGGAGTAGATGGTGAAGAATGTGCTAGAATGTCATCTAGTGCATGAGACCTTTTGATGGGGGTCCATGATAATATTTATTGTGATGGAGGAGATTGGTATGATTGATGGAAAAAAGGATAATCTTTAGGTTTTTCTAGTGAACAAGGACTCCCCAATGCTAAAATATTAAGATTTCACCTACCCACCTAGCTATTCTAAAAAGTAAAAAAAAGAGTACACAGGTGATGCAATCGGTACATAGAGGCATTCAAAATTGAATGGTGCATCCCAAAAAAACTCCCTCAACACATGTTAGGCATGAAAACCTTCATCATCATGTAACATTTCTATGTACTATGTCTGTCACTCATAAATAGAAACCTCTCTAATTGGTTGAAGCTACCTTATGCATTTTCCACTAAATTTTTCATAGTGATGCGAAGGAGAATTCCCAATCTATAATATTTAAAAATATTCGTGAAGGTTATGGATCAATTAAGGAGTAGGTTGAGGTGATATTATGTGCACCTAATATAAAAATCCATAAAGGATGAGGAGGATGACTATGAATGAATGGATCTCCATCCCCTTTAGAGGATAATTATAACTAGGTGCATCTTCAATCTATTATATGAGATGAATTCATAGAAGAAGGGCACCAACCCTATAAAAGATGATGATTAACCCTTCTTGATTATTGAATAAGGGAATCTACTGCCAAAAACATAAAATATTCTTAAAAGAAATTGGGAGAGACATTTGAGGAAATCCAGGAGCACATCATATTGAGGGTCACCTCTGATGAACAAGCAACACATCCATCTCCCAAGAAGTGAATTACCTTTGAGCTAGAGACTACTTTCTCTAGCAATAAGAAAAAAAATAAGTCTAAGGGACCCATTGCACTCCCTACAATAAATCTAGTGGAAATGGAGGAAGAAGAGGCCTACACACATGTAAGGGAGGAAGAGATGGAGGAATAAGAAGGAATAAAGACATACATTATTCAAGAAGAAGTGAAAGAGGAGCCCAATGTCATGGATGTACATAATTACCTCCAAAACAACACAATCATCATGCTTGAAGAAGTAGAGAAGTTAAAAGTGCCTCATCTAGAGAACCCTCCCCATAGCCTCTATAAATAGATGAGAAGAAAATGTTGTGGAAGAAAATGGGCCATAGTGAGGAAGAAATTGAGATGGTGCTAATGCTTGAGAAGAAGAAGAGGTATTGGAGGGAAATGGTCCTAAGTTAGGTGGATGTTGAGAAGGCTAACACTGAGGAAGAGAAGGTTAAAGAAGAGAAGGCCAAGAAAGAGAAGAAGACAAATAAGGTCCTCACAAGCATGGGAACAACTATTAAGGCAATAAATAAGGCACCCAATGCCCCCACCATAAAATTAGATGAAGCTTCACAAAATGCATACCCAAGTAGTGAAGGGGCACCTAAACAAAAGGAAGGAGATATTGACACCTTAGAAAAATAAAAAGAGACTAAAGAGGAACCCTAACAAAAATAAAATAATGTTGGCACTGAGGGAATACACTTGGAGGTGGGAATTGAGAAACCCTAAGAAGAAGTAGACAAAAGGGAAAAGTATGAGGAAGAAATCTTTACAAAATAATAAGATGAGTCCTCAAAGGAAAGCATCAAATAAAGTGGTGGTGCATGTGAGGAGGAGGAATAATAAATAGATCTAGCCATTATCAAGGAAGAAGGTGTATATTTAAGAATTAAAGAGAAGGTGTAAAAGGGGTGGATGAACGAAGACTTATATATGTTTGACTTCTTACCCCCAAAGCCACCATATCTAGGACATGCAAACAACTTTCATTTACATTTTATAACTACATGGATGAGCCTCACTTTGATGTACTTCAAAAGGCTATATTGGGCACAAAAAAACTTGAAGAAGGGCATGACTCCCTCATCATCAACCCTCATGCCATGAACATAGTCTGGTCTATGAATTCTCTTATCTAGATGGCCACTGAATTTGCATGCAAAAATATCATCAATGATAGTAGGGTAAAAAAATGGAAGAGAATATGTAAGGATGTCAAAGATGAAGTGTGTGCCATGAATTTCAAGATGTATAAACTATACAAGCACATAGAGATGGCTGAAACTTCCCTCTTGGTCAGTGTTGATACATCTAACCTCTCCAAGGTTAATAATATCTATGTGCTAGTGGATTAGATCCTACTAAGGATGAAACCTGAGCTGACACAAGAAGAAGAAGATCCCTGTGCCATGTTATAGAAGTATCTATTTTATAAGCTCAAATAGGTAGATTACCTCTTCATTAAACTTCAAGAAGGTATAGATACAAATGACACTATCTTCTTGAGATTTTCCAACCAAGCATCAATCATAAATGCATGCCTCAAATGGGCAAAGGAGGAAAAAGAGAAGTTGATGGTGCAGGTGTACTATTTGAGTAGGTTAGAGTACACATAGATAATGGGGAAGGTTAATACACTAATTAATTGGATAAAGGACCAAGAACAAAACCTGAAAACACTCTTCAGTGCCTTATAGACTGAGGTCTGTGAATAAGGAGTAGTCCTAGATGGGGTAGTCACAAAGGTTAAGGCAAGCCTAGAGGCCTTCAGGAAGGAACTAGACAATAATTATGTGATCATACTTATCACTACCTCCATTGAAATATATAGTGTTACTAAGGAAATTAGGCTTGCTATCAAGGGATTTGAGGAATTTAACACTGAGCTTAAGGAGAATGCACTCAAGTTCTACATGATAAATACTTTAACATCTTAATCTAAGGATGGACTAAATTTTTTGTATGGGGTAATGTTAGGATCCTATTTCATTAAGTATGGGATTCACACAAGCATGAAAAATACTTTAGCATGAGGCAATCATTTTAAATGATTGTTATTTTAGCATCTTAGTGTCAGCTTGAGGAATCAATGCTTACCTTACACTAACTAGTAGCCAAATAAGTAATTCTAGGATTCTTAGGTTATCTTCCAAGATAGAAAAGACATGATGACCATAGAACAAAGGGTGCAAGGTGATGGAGCTAGTGGAATGATCAACAAAGGCTCTAACTCAACACCTAGTGTGCGTACTCCACCCTGGCAAGAGATGTTCTTGTAGGCTATAAAATGAGCTCAAACTAGTAAGTAGAGAAGAAATGATTTTAATACAACAAAGATTTAGAGAATTTGGTTTTACAAATTGTGTAGTAGCTACCATTAGACCTAGGGATAGCTCGAATGCCATGAAGGCTCCATTCATGTATGCCCAAGCTCGCCTGTGAGACTTTGGGCCATTAAGCATCTTGATTTAAGCATGTACTCTATTTAACTATTATGGACTCTATTTAATTTGATCTTTAAGTAATGATAAAGAATGGTTATGGTATACATAATGAATCTAGTGTATGCATCTTTATATAGTTAGTTGAATGCACATGTAATATTATATTTTAATTTCAATTAGGTTGAGTAATGGTCATGTAATCTTTAGATTATGTCATTAATGGCATATCTATAATATTAATGATGTTAGAGCTAATGTGCATAATGACTAAGTGTAGAGAGGGTCATGTTCCAAGTGCTCCTCCCCTTTTCTATAAGCACTATCCTAAGCATGAATACTTACAGTGAGAACATCCCCTTGACCCTTCAAAGCACCTATATGATACTAAGATTAATGAAATAATGACATGTGACCTTAATACTCTAGGACTAGTTCCACAAAATAGGCTTGTGCCTATTAAACACTAATCCTAGTTCATAAAAGACTTATACCAAGGGACCTACTAAGCCTTCTTTGAAATAACTAAGTCCTATATTTGATGCCTTATGCCATGACACAACTAACCTAATGCAAGACTTGGTTATTTCTCTATTTTGATTTGGGTGAGTACATAAAGCCTATGACTTATGTGAATTGATGTCAATGTACTTGAGTGCTAAATATTGATCAAAGAAAGACAACCCCATGTTTGTGCCTAGTTGTAATAGGTCCAAAACTGACATAAATAATTGAATGAATGCTTGAGTCTAACTTTTCTACAACATCAACTAGGATCAGATGGTTGACATAGGAACAAAGATCAAGGTGGGTGTGGAACTCTTTGATGTCTCCATTAGAGACAAACTAGTGACCACTGATGTGACCTAGTTGTATGATCTACCAATTTAAGGAAAGTTGAAGGAATTGGTGCAATTCCTCCTATTATGCATCCATGGTGATAGGTTCTATTTCATAAGGATGCACATGTGGATCCTATCACACATTATCAGTAGGATCACAAGACTCCTAAACACAGGGGAAGACTTTTTCCAAATGATGGAGGATGATGTAGAGGTGGAGAGGGTTGTGAAACTCCTAGGCTACTATAAGGTAGGGTTTGCATTCCCTATATGGATATACAATACCTTGGCATAAGGGAAATAATGTGCCTCATTAAATTTAGGATTTTCCATGGTAGATGATGGTCTAACATCAGTAAGAATTACTTTTTCATCTCCCACCACATGGTGTGAAGGTGAAAATTTAACATCTCTAAGTTTATTATGGAGGAGATTGTTAAGAATGTGTTAAAATGTCACAAGGTGTGTTAGACATTTAGGTGGGGGTCCATGCTGATATTGATTATGATGGAAGATATCATCATGCTTGATGGTGATGATAATAATATTTTAGTGTTCCCATAACATAATGACTCCCTAAAATTAAAGTATCAAGACTTAACCTATCCACCCTACTTCTCCCAAAAGTATAAGACAAGAGTATAGGGGTGGTGAGACTAGTACATCAAGGCATTTGGGATTGAATGACACATCTCACAAGAGCTCCCCTAGGACATGGTACAAATAAAAACCTTCAATATCATGAAACATTTTTGTGTAGTGCACTTGACACTCATAGATGGGAACCTATCCGAATGGCTTAAGCTTCTTTATGCATTTTTTGAAAAATATTTCATGGTGATGCTAAAGAGGATTCCTAATGAAAAATAATTGGAGATCTCAGTGAAGACTATGGATAAAGAAAGTAGCAAATTGAGGTGATAGTATGTGTGCCCTAGGTCTAAGGATACAAAGGATGAGGAGGATGACTCTAATAAAGTGGACCTCCATCCCCTCTAGAGGGAAATAATAATTAGGCATATCTTCAATATGTATTACAAGATGAAGCACATAATAAGGGTACCATTATGGAAAAATATGATGATCACCCCCTCTTGATAGGTGATAAAGGGAAGCTAATGCTAAAGATGCAGGACAAGATCCCCCAGAAGAAGTGGGGAGAGACACTTAAGGAGATTTAGGAGTGCATCAAGCTGAAGATTTCCTCTATTAAATAAACTACATCTATAGCTCACAAAAAGTGTGTAAACTTCACACTAGAGACTGCTTCCTCCAACAAGATTTAGAAAAAAAAACAAATTTAAGGGACTAGTTACACTCCCAACTATAAATTTGGTAGAAATGGAAAATAAAGAGACTCTCTCATGTGAATTGGAGGAAGAGCTGGAAGAATAAGAAAGTTTAAAGTCATATACTTAAAAGAAGAAGAAGAGGAAGAGGATCCTAGTGCCAAGGATGTGCAAGAGGCCATCCAAAGTGGCATAACCACTACACTTGAAGAAGTAGATGAGTTGATGATCTCTTAATCCATCAAAAAACCCTCCACATCATATCTATGAATATAAGAGGAGAAGAGAAGGGTGTGAAATTAAATGGGCCTAAGTGAGGAAGAAATTGAGATGGTTCTGGTGCTTAAAGAGAATCATAGACTAGATAAAGAAAAAGTAGAGGCTAAATAAGGGAAGATGAGCAAGAAGGTTCCTACAATAGTGGAACTAGTCATTAAAGCAACTATGAAGGTGCCCAGTGCCCCCACTAGGAAAGTAGATGAAGCTAAAAAATAGGCACACCCAAGTAGTGAAGGGGTGCTTGAAGAAAAGGAAGGTGATACTAGCACCTTAGAATAAAAAATAGAGATAGCTAAGGAATCCCAACAAGAACAAGGTGAAGCTAGTGCTGAGGGAATAAACCTAGAGGTGAACATTGAGAAACTCTAGGAAGAATAAGTGGATGAAAGGGGAAAGTTTTAGGAAGAACCCCTTAAGGAAAAATAAGATGAGTCCTTTGAGTAAGGTGCTAAATAAATCAGTGGCACCAATAAATAGGAGGATAAGCAAATGGAGATGACCATCATCAAGAAGGATGACATAGAGTTAAGTATAAGAGAGAAGGTGAAAAATGGGTGGAAGGGTGAATATTTTTACATGTTTGACACCATGCCCCCTAAACTTTCCATAACTAAGATACACAAATAACTTGCATTTGTATTTGATCACTATATGGATGAGCCTCACTTTGAGGTGCCTAGAAAGGATATATTGGGTGAAAAAGAGCTTGAAGAGGGGTAGGACTACCTCCTCATAAACCCTCATGCCATGAACCTAGTCTAGTATGGGAATGTGCTTATTTAAATTACCACTAAATTTTAATACACAATTATCATCAATGATGGTAGGGCATGAAAATGGAAGAAACTCTACAAAAAGTGAAATATGAAGCATAGGCCATAAAATTCAAGCTACAATAGCTATGTGAGCACATAAAGATGATTTAAGCATCCATTATAGTTAGCGTTGATACTTCACGCATCTATGATATTGATAATATATATGTGCTAGTGGAGCAGATGCTCCCAAAGATGAAACCAAGCTGGCACAACAAGAAGAAGATCCATGCAATGTGCTATAAAAGGAGCTTGTTGCTAAGCTCAAAGAGGTAGATGACCTCTTAGTGAAAATTTAGGAGGGAATATATGTAGATGATGTCATATTCTTGAGCTTATCAAACCAAGCATTATTCCTAGATTCACATCTCAATAGACAAAGGAGGAGAAAGAGAAGCTAATGGCACATGCATTCTCTACTAATAGGTCAAAGTGCATGCATATCATGGGGAATGTAAATATGCTAAGAAACTAGATAAAAGACTAAGAATAGAACTTGGAAGCACTATTATATGATTTACAAACCAAGGCCTATGAGCAAGGAAAAATCCTTCATGAGGGTGTGGCTAAGGGTAAGGAAAATCTAGAGGCCATCAGGAACGATTTGGACAAGATTGACATGCTTATGCTTAGTGTGGTCTCCACCAAAATAGACATTTCCACTGAAGAAATCAAGATCATCATAAATTAATTTGAAGACTTTAGTGCCAAGATTAAGGAGAGTGCACCCAAATTATGTGCCCTAAAGACCTTAATAGCTTAGGCTGAGGATGGACTAAATTTTTTATATGGGGTAATGTTAGGCCCTTTATTTTGGTATGTAAGGATTCATGCCAGCATTATAGACACATTAGTGTGAGGCATAATTTTGGATGATGAAGAATTTTTGGAATCTTAGTATTATTTGGAGGTTTTAGTGCATATCTTACAACCAGTTGGTAGATGGTTAACTAGAACTTAAATCTTTAGGGCATATTCTAGGAGTGGTGATATGTGGCATCTATAATGAGAACCTCATAAGGTGATATAGCTAGTAGAATGATTATGAAATATCCATCTTATCACCCAACATGTACATTCCACCTTGGTAGAGATGTTCCTATAGAGTTATAAAAGGAGCTTGAACTAGTTGATCTAGAGATGCTAAATTATGTAGTGAAGCCTTGATAATTTTGGAATGCTCTGTATACATTGTAATGGATACCATTAGAATTAGAATTAGCATGGATGCCATTAAATATCTATTTTTATACACCCAAGTTCACATGTGACCCTCTGGGCTATTAAGTAGATTGAGAAAAGTTTTTACCCTATTTTAACTATTATGAACTCTATTTATTTGAACTTTGAGTAATGGAGATGATTGTTGCATCAAATTATACTCTAGTTTATGCATCCTTGGTATTTATATTTGAATGTGAAATAATTTTAATGATATAAGTTCAATTCAATTATGTTAAGTAATGTGTTTGAATACTTCTAGTTTATGATGTTAATGGCATACCTATAATAGATGATGATGTTAGTCATAACTTATGTAATAATGATTAAGTATATATAGGTCTTGCACCAAGTGTTCCTACCCCTTCTAAAATCATGATATTAGTATGATCATTTCAAGAGAAAGTAGCTCCTTAACACTTCAAGCACCGCATTACATGAGGATATAGTTAAATAAAGTCTTGCACACTTATGACTAGGAATAATCCACCTAAATACTTGTGCCTATAGATCTACTTGAAACCTTCTTGGAATTGACCAAGTCCTATAATTGATGACTTATGCCATGACATAACTAGCCCAATCTGAGCCCTGATTATTTCTTTGTTATAATTTGGGTGAGCACATAAGGCCTGTGCCTTATGTGAATTGATGCCATCATAGTCGAGTGTAAAATGTTGAATGCAAAAAGACAATCCCATGTTTGTGCCTAGTTGTAAGAAGTCAAGCCCTGAATAAGATAACCTTGTGTGATTAAATTTTCTAAAACAAATACAATGATAGTATATGTCACTAATATTAGTATAGGCTATAGGTATAAGCATATTAGTGAGGTATCTATTAGAACTAGGTGTAATCTTTAAGGTTATGTTGTGCTTATGCATCACATCTTTTGTGCATAACTTGATTGTGCTTATAATAGTGTTTTAATATATAGATTATATAGATAATTCTATATATAATTGAATATTTAATTGGTGTATAACTTATGTGGCATGTTATTACATGTTGATTGAATGAAATCTAAATATTAGTTTGCCATAGATATATGTGGTTACATATAGTCTATATATATGCAATGATATGTTTATATGTATGAAAACATATTTTCCAAATAAGGATAGAGATATATAAATATAATTAATGTTAAATATTTCAAAATTTGTGATGTATATTCAAGAACATCGATTCATACTGCAAACTATTTTGACATATAATGAACTCTATAGGTATATGATAATTTGTTTTAGTTTTATAGATATCTAATTTACTTGAGTAGTGACTTGGTTTAGTTAAATAATGATCTATTTGGCATGTGGTTATATAAAAATAATATAATATATCACATATCCTATAGAATGTATAGTGAATATATATCACATGTAATGCACATTCCTATTTAGAAAATCATGGAATGAATATAGGTATGGGCAAGTATATGTAGATGTATAAAAAAATCAAGAATATATATAAAACCACATATAGATTGCTATCCAAATAGTAAGAAGGATTATACTTAAGGTGTGTTTATATAATTTTTAAATCCAAATAAGCAATCCACAATCAAATTATAGTAAATAGCAAACTATGTAGGAAAGAAAAAAATAATTCATATAAGCTGACCGTATATATATATATATATATATATATATATATATATCTTTTCTAATTTTTTTTGGACATCTACATACACTTGTCCATACCTATATTCATTCCATAATTTTCTAAACAGGAATGTGCAATACATATGATATATATTCAAGATATATATAACCACATATAGCTTGCTATCCAAACAATGAGTATACTAAATGTGTGTTTATATAAAATTTTAATCCAAATAAGTGATATGAAATCAAAGTATGGAAAATAATGAACTATGTAAGAAATAAAAAACAATTCATATAAGCTGACCGTATATATATGTATTAAATCAATCACATCCTAGTAGAGTGATCATATATATAGCCACATACATGCTTATAAAACCATACAAAGGATTGGTAAAAACTTACAACCATATTTTCTTACTTGATGTTGATAGCGTAAAAGTATACCATATATTCTAGGTAGCTCTTTTCTCATCATGCCATATATATCTCTAATGATGAATAGTTACTAAGTTTTAATATAAGATTGAAACTCGTATCAAACTTAAACTACATGATGTTCAAACTATAAAACAACTAGTGTTATAATACAAGTCTAATAGAAATTCAACCTCTACCTTATTGTACCATGCTACTAATTAATACATGTGGTATTATATAATTACTATAGGGTTGTGTTTAATCATATTGATAATAGTTTTTTTATAGCCATATTAATGTACCTAATAGAAAACTTAACATAGCATAAAGAATATGTTGATTAAGTTTGATTAACATAGCATAATTATAAAATTAACTTAGGGTAATAGATGTTACATGATGGAATGAATGTATACAAAGATAGATATATGATGGATGGTATGCATTCACATATCAATCCACTCCCATCGCACTCTGAGTATATATATATAATTTTGCTAATGTTATATTGTCATATATTTTACATTATAACTAATATTTTTAATAACATTAATATCGCAAAGTAAAATATATATGACAATGGTATTATAGAAGTTTAGTGATAATATGATATTAAATCATGTAATGACCTTAAACAATTTAGAATATAATAATGTAAATATATGACTGTTATATGAGTAATGTTAATATCGATAATATTTGTATAAATAGTAGCGATAATAAATATTTCTATTATAATATTATATTTTAATTATACTAATGATTGACTAATGTTATATATGTTATTGATATATATGAAATGATTATATATTGACATTCAAAACTAGGAAGATATACATATACATAAGAGGTATAGAGGCTAAGTCTATGTTTTGGTTATGTTTTGAGCTCTTTGTAGAGACTAAGTAATGTATCTGAAGCATGGTAGTTTTATATAAAACAAGTTGATAGAGTCAACCTGTAGCAAATTATATAGATATAATATATAGACTATTATAGGGTACAAACACATAAAAGAACTTTGTGAATGCCTTATGTGGTGAATTTGAATTAGAGGTTGATTTTATTTATTTTGAGAACCAACAATAAATAATGAGAGAAAAATATTGATACAAAAAGGTCTATTGAATATATTACTTAGTTTATATTGATATATTGATGATTCACGAGTGTAATGATTATTGAAATATTATAAAGACCTTGATCAGAATAGTAAATGACTATTAGTATATATATACAATAATAGAAACTTGTGTATAGTACATAATATGAGTACATTAATATGTACAAGTGCTAATACATATATAACATATAATAATGCATCATGATGTGTGACTATAAGTTATAGTTATTTTGATTGGTAAAACTAAGGTATAAATTCTTGAATAATGAAAAACTATTTATATATGTATACAACCTCCTAAATATATAACATACTGTTTAAATGAAAGATTAGGTTTTCATGAAAATTATATCTTTCTTTGTCATGAATGGTTGTTGAAATTGAGTAGTGTGAACATAAAAATGATGGAATATGATAGTAGTCCTTGTCAAAAAATCTACTGTATTTGAATCTACTTATGGAAATTAGTAGTATGCAATTTAAACATAGATTATACCTGGTTGGTATAACCGGTACTTGTGTGCTTATTATTTATGTGATAAATAAAATTATGGAGATTCACTCATACATTTGATAAACTAAATGTATGCATTTTATTATTCATGTGTTTAACATGTTTTATGATTGCTAGTAGGGAGTAATTTGTATTAATCTATTGGTTAGATATATTTAAACTAAATTTCACATTGTTATTAGTAAGTAGTGAGATGGACTTCACTATCTTATTATCATCATCCATGATAGATGAAGGTAATCCAATCAAGTGATGTGTATGAAATTGATTGATCTTAGAGATAAATAACTATTAAAAACTTTGGCCAAAGTAATTTTAGTTAGACATTGTCATTTCATGTGTGTGATTTACATGTTTATGTGATATCATATTAGAATATATTTATTTATGGTATATTGCATGTTCTTAGAAATCATACAATGCATGGGTACTATCTTATCTCTCTAGATTCCTACACCATCACTATCTACTCATCCATAAAGGGTGGTCCATTCCCTGATGGGGGATTGTATAGGGGATCAATGATCTATGCTTGGTGTGGAAAAGCACTTAGATGATGTTCTCCCTCTCCACAATAATACTTATTTGGAGACTGCACCTGAGATTATTGAGACATTATTATGATGATATGTAATTAATTACTTATTTTACCATTGATAACAATAGTTGTATGTTTGTAGTAGCCATGGTTGGACATCTATAAGTACTTTATATATCATGTATGATGTGTTTCATATGATGTTAGTGATCTGTAATAGGTAGATGTTACATGATTATTTTATATATTGTATACTTAGAATGTTTTATCTAGATCACTAATTAGATTCTCTTCGTGAATACTAACAAAATACTACATTATTTAAATTAAAAAAAATCATGTATTTCTAAGTAGATCTTAGTGGAGATGTTACAGCCTTATTTGTTATGCATAATAATTTTAGAACTGAAATAATGGAATAATAATGTTCTAATAAATTTTGCCAAGATGCAAGTGAGAATTTAGTTGATGAGTCTTTTGAAAATATTTTTTTGACTTTTCTATTGATTTTGATGGTTTAATCAAACATAAAAACAAAATTTATATACCTGAGTCTGGTGACTTAAAAAACATTTAACTAAAAGAAGTGTATACAACACCTCATTTTGCTCATCTAAGTGTCACAAAGATGACACATGAGCTAAAAAGGATATACTATTGACCTAAAATGATACATGAAGTTGATAACTTTATGGAAAGATGTTTGGGATGTCAACATGTGAAAGCTAAACATTATCATCCTAGAGGATTTTTGTACCCTCATGATGTACCATGAGGGAAGTGGGTTGTGATCTCTTTGGATTTCATAGCTAGTTTTCCAAAATCTATAAGCAAACATGATATTATTCTAGTTATGATAGATAAATTTACTAAAGTTGGTCATTTCATTGTTGAAAACTTAATTGATGATGTATCTGTGTTTGCTTCATGGTTTATGAAATAAATAGTATGATTGCATGACATCCCTGAATTTATTTTTTTGGATAGAGGTAAAATTTTTAATTCAAAGTTTTGGAAAACTTTGATAACCATTTTTGGTACAAGGTTGAATTTTAGTTCATCTTATCACTCAAAAATGGATGGTTAGATAAAAAGATTAAATTAAGTTGTGGAAGATATGTTAAGAGTGTATGTGATGGATCAACAAGGTCAATGGGAGGATTATTTACACTTAGTTGAATTTATTTATAATAACATGTATTAGTTTTATTGGATTTATTGTTATTTGTTATGCCATTTTATTAAGGTCATGGCTATGCATTATTTGACTCGTTTTAGTTTATAAATTTGTTATGAGGTTTTGAAACCCTAGTTAGGTCATTTAAGTTTTTGGGTAATGTTGTTTTGTTATTATTAACCCTAATATGAATTACAAAACCATGGCCATGATTAGGGATAATGACGTTTTCAAACATTTAGGTATTTTAAAATGATCATTAAGGTTTTGGAAAAAAAATATTTTATTATTATTTGGTCTGTATGATTATGTTGGATGTACTTAACTTTTATAATTTAGAAATTAAAATTTGACTTAGGTTTATTAAATCTTGTTTGGATTACTTATGTGATTCTTGTCATAATGTTGGATTTTATTCTAAGTCATTACGAGTTGACTTATGTTTGGAAGTTGTGATCAGTTGATTGATTTTATTGTTATGATTTCATTTATATCATTACAACTATTTAAAAATGATTGAATCTTCTTTCATTTTTGCTAAGGTCTATTTCGATCAAACTTTGACTCATAGCTTTATGCTGGGTGTTAAGTTATCATTTTTGGTTGGCTGATGTTGTTATGTTCTTTCTAAAGATTTTTTTTTAATTTTAACTCATTAATATATATTAAAATGGTATTTGAGGATGACTGTAATATAATTGTATGACATGGATTTATGGTCCATATTATATTATTTAAATATAGTATGAATCATAAATAAAAAATATTAGAGGAATGAACAACAATCATAATCATGTACCAAGTTAATGGATCTTGGTGAGATAAAATAGGGGCACGTGGTTTGTTTCTTTTTGTTGTTTTATTGTTTGGTTATGTCAAGATTTATAAATTTTGATTATCATTTATCCACCATTTATCTGCTTCCTTGATCCATATCCAATTGATGGTTGGGGCGTTCTAGGGCCACTTATGGTTGGGCTCATTAGAATTGGTGAGGTGAGTTTGGCTTCATTGTATTACATGCAAAAGATTGTTGATACAGTTCTTCTTCATATTTGAGTTTTGACAGTTGGCTACAGATGAATTAAATTATTTATGTAATTAATTTCATTCATTATAGTTGTAATATGATATAAGTTAATGTTATGTTTATCTTTCCTATTCAAATAAAACATGTAATATTAATCTATGGTTATGATTAGAGTTAATATTTAGAGTATCCAATTATCCTTTATATTTTTACTTGTCTATATAATTCCACAAGTTCATTAATGAATTTGATATTAATTATGCTAACTATATGATTTTAATATGTACTTACAACTAGCATCTTATATCAGAATAAGTAGAGTTAGAATGAAACTTCTAAAGTTAAAACCTAGAAATTTGTTGTATTTTAATTAAATATTTACAATGGTTATTTAGTTATATTATAATATGAATATGTATTCATAGATTTATTTATAGTTAATAATTATTGTCATGGCATCGAACTAACTAGATATTTAAGGTTGTAATTTTTGAACATAGTTGTAAGAGTTACTTATGATATTACATGAGTCTTTTGATGTTAATAAACATATGAGGATTGGAAGGTAATATTTGCATTTTTAAGATTGCATGTCAAGTGCAAGTTAGAAAGTTAGGGTTACCTTGAGTAAATCATATGGGATTATCATTTTGCTTATTGAAATTGAGTAATGTTATTAATCAAGCAAGAAAATTTGTGTCGATCATTATAACAAATTATTATGATGTAAGTTGTAACCTTAAGTCTAACAAGAATTTTCCATTACCTTAACCTATTCAAATATAAATTAAATAGATGGAACAATTAATGAGAGTGAGTTTGAAAATTCTAAGGAAGATGCTAAGTTATTAACTTTATATGGATTAATAAGATGAAATCCTTGCGATTAAAATATGACATCTTAAAGAGATTATAACCATCATAGGACTTATAAATGAAGTTTGTAATTTTTGTTATAATCTCTGATAAGAGTTAAACTAGAATAATTACATAGTAATTAAAATTATATAAATATTTTAAAGAATT
The DNA here is from genome assembly GCA_037957365.1 of Torreya grandis. Classification (NCBI taxonomy): domain Eukaryota; kingdom Viridiplantae; phylum Streptophyta; class Pinopsida; order Cupressales; family Taxaceae; genus Torreya; species Torreya grandis. The sequence continues at coordinate 117,589 of JARHVA010006074.1, read as the reverse complement.
TATAAGACAAACATTCCAAATAGAATCTAATAAATCATTGTTGAAGTGCAATGGACTGTTTTAGGATAACTCCTTATAATCTCTTCAAATTAAGTCACAAATAAGGTTACATAAATCTTATGCATATGCTAGAAGTAACTTAGCAAATAAGTTAAGTACTTAAATACTTTAAAAAGAAAATGGTTATTCCAAATCAATACATATTATGATAGAGGATCATTTTCTCCATATTTGGAATTAATCATTGCAAAATTAACAAGTTAATCTATATCCTTATAATGAAATAGAAGTTTAATGGATTCATATTCATTAAGTTTGAATTGATAATTCTCCTTTTGAAAATAAGAACTAAAAATTTCTAATCTAAAGTTGTAAACAATAATGTTATGCATAGTCTAAAGTCATGAACCTAATATGAAAAAGTTTAATTCTCTTACAAATGAGTTTAAAAGTAAAACCTAGTGTAAGTGCACTTAGTTCTTAGAACTATTAAATAATATTGAGTCCCTTGAACTCATAATGGTAATTATTGGAAATGAAAGGATAACCTTGAGCTAATGTTTTAAATCAAGTAAGATCCTTGAGCAATTATGCCTTGACATGTGCTTATAACCCTAAATTGTAGATTGGTAAGATGTTATAAAATAGAACATAAGCATGGTTGTTGAAACATCTCATGAAGCTTAAACAATACACATTTACCTTAGGCAGTTCATGCCAAATTTTATCCTTTATTTGTTTGCGAATTCAAAAGGTGTTTTAAGGCTTTGCATTGCTTTTGGAAATAGTCCTTTTTCTTTCATCTTTATCTACTTCTAATGAATTAGTATATCTTGCTTAAGTAAGATTAGTATGATGATTCTTCTATTAAATCTATTTTCTCTCTGCCTCTCTTTATTGAAATTTGTCGAATTACCCAATGAGGTACTGGATGTTCTATAACCTATGCAAGTACTTAGGTAAGAACATACATTAGTGATGACTCTTCTAGGAAGGACACAATGAAGTACATAGATAGGAATGCATGGGTGTGTCAACACTGACCCATTTCTACTTGTAGGCACTCGACCACAATTGGATTTTGACTAGACATTAGACTGATTCCTATTAAACATAAAAAATTAAGCCTAGGAATCACTAAACATCCCAATTTTGGTTGTGCATCATCTATACTTTGGTTTTGTTTTGTCCTTACCAATGAAAAATCTTCACACTTTTTCCAATTGTGTTGAGGCATACATATTTAGGGTATAATATTATACGTAATAATAACCTCTCATAGATTCATCCTCAATCACTTTGTGACCTAATAACTGGTAGTTTGGTTTATAGACCCATTAAGTGGGGCACTTGATCAATTTTTAAAAGAGCTAAAATGTTAATCAAATTGAATGATATAATTAAACAAGATTAAATGCTTAGTTGAATTATCTATTTATAATTAATGAATATCTAAAAATGGAAATTCTAAGGTTCAAAATATCAAGCCTTTTCATCATTACCTTTATGAGTAGTCAAGATCTTCCAAAATATCTCAAAATATTTAATTTGAGAGCCATGCCTAGTAATTGAAAATCATTATTACATGACAAATTTTAACTCAACTAGAGTTAGCCTCAACTCACCTAGGGCTAGTTTGAACTCATTCCATGTTTAAACTCAACCTTAACTCACCTTGGGTGAGAGTTAACTTTGAAGGCTATAAATACAAGGCCATACCTATTGATCAATAAGCTCTTTTGGTATAAAGTTATAATGCTCATTTAGATGCAAAGAAACCTTTAAAGTTGTGTTACCATGCCAAATTCATAATCCAAGAAACCAAGCCAATGTGCCAAGGAAAAGTGAAGCAAACAAAACTCCATTGATGAAGATTTATATTAGAGTATATTATTGCTCATGCTTATTGGGTTTTAGTTAGGTTATTTGTCTTATTCCTAGTTTTATCCCATGTGTGGATTTATCCTATATTAATTTCACTATATTTATTACTGGTTCTCTTTGACTATTTAAGTAAGGGATATATGTTGTAATATACATCCTTTTCATATCTCATTTGTGAATAAAAATTGATTTATTTATAGTTAGTTTATTCCTTGTGTGTATGTTGAATCACTAATGGCCATGGTAATGGTGCATTAGAGAGATCTTAGCTAAAGAGTATTGTGAACACTTTCATAGTGCCAGAGCCACCCTCCAATATCCAAAACTTAGTTTTAGGATTCTCTCATTGTAAATCCACCATTATTTCGATGATTAAGCCCTTTTTTGTAGTGATTTTCATAGCCTTTTGAGCCACTTTCTGTAGTCAACTACTTTTTGTTGAATTTTTAGGTTTTTTTACCTTTGTCATTAAGTCCAGAAGGCCTCAAAACCTTAGGAATGCCTATCAATTTTTCAAAAATGAAGATTTTTGATGAAAAAATATATTTTTTTAAATTTTTTTAATGAACTAGGGATTGATTCATACGACAATGATTTTTTTAGAAACATGGATTTTTTTGGGTTTCTTGAAATCTTTTTGGGTTTTGAAAATATTTTGTGGGTTCTTTATAGATCTGCTCAATTTGTGTTTGTTTCATAGATCTAAGGAGTTGAGGAGGTGGTGTTGGTATTGGTTCTGGGTGCAAGTCACACATAGGGGTTTTATTTTTAATTGGTCATTCCATACATTGTATGCTTATATCTACCATTGATACATCCATATTGGTTTTGTTTTAGTCTAGTTTAACATAGATCTAGAGTGAGCTTATATGGGTCAAACCTGAATCACCCATGATAAGCCTGTGAGTGCCTTTGATGGAATGAATTTGGCTTTTGCATGGTTTGTTTATTGATGATTTTGCCTAATTCTACCTAATATAACCTACTCTTTTATTAGTTGTTTGTTTGAAGACAATGATGAGATTGACATTTTTAGACACTTACATGACCTATGATTTTTTCATGCTAGGCATCACAAATAGTGTATAATCCATGTGACTTGACCTTCACCCCTCTGATAATAATGTGGCATCATAGGTGTATTCCACCTCTTAATTTTATGATTTTCTCAACACAACCTACTACCTATCTATGGTGCCAAAATTTTTCCATCCTCCTACCTTGTCACCCAATCTAACCCACTAGTTTCTTACACTTGAAAAAAATCTTGGCATGAAAGAAGGACAATTGAAAAGTAGCTTGTTAGGGCACAGGACTAAAATGAGGATCTTTACCACCAGCCACCTCTCCATTTGTTGTTCATATCCATCCTCTACACCATTAAATTCTCTAATGGCCTTATCCTTGGTAGTTGATATAACTCTATTTATCTTATCACCAAGTTCTCTATGGCTACCACATTACATTTACATGTGGTTAATTATATCATGGTTTTTCTCCATAACACATTATTTTCTCACAAAAGGTGTGTATTTTTTAAAACAAAGTGTCATGCATTTTTTTTTATAAGGTTTGATTTGAATATGCTGCTTATGATTTTATCAAAGTGGTAAAGATTTTTTTAAAATTGGGGGATAAATTATTTTAGATGGGAATGTTTTATCAAGTGGGGGAATTTTTATAAAGTGAAGCCAATCATTAGTAAATATGGAGAACATGTAACACTAGGGCACTTTTTTAGAGGGGGATTATGTTACTACATGGAGTTTTTTTTACTAGATGATTTTTTTTGGAGTGATGGTGTTTTAATGTGGTGATATAAATCATTAAGTTTTTTTTATTTTAAAATAATATTGCAGGAAACTATTGCAAGGAGAGAGTATTGTTTTGTAACCATTCAGATCTCATTTGTCAAAGATAAGTGGGTGAGGTCCGATCTGGTAAGAGGCTAGATCACCTCATAAGAAAACAATTTTTTTTCCTTCTTTATTTTTTCTCTCTCATTATAATTTTTTGGATGCATTTTTCACTACAACTGATGTCCTATTATCATGCTATTTGGCCCACATTATTCTTCCTTAGAGCACATTATACTAATTATGCCACTATTACACTTTGCATTATCTATGATGAATTTTTAATTGAGTTTGATATCCTTTATATGTGCTTTGTAGATTGTCATTTTTTGGCAACTGATCATTTCAAGTGTGTTTTTACATACATGGTGTTTTTTTCCATTTGTCACAATCTTCCATCAACCCATGACATTCTAGTTTTCACATTAACACTTTGACACACTTGTAGTTTGTGTCATGTCTCCATGAATGCCCTTTTCTTAGCATCTTGCCTTCTTCTATGGAGACCCTTTCTCCTCTCCCTTATTTTTGGAGCATCTCTCATGGATTTTTATGCTTATTCGACAGGTTGATAGTCTCCTTTTTTAGATCTATTCTAGTGAATCCCAATGTTTTCCTTATTTCCATTTGGTGTTTTTTTATGTATGGGTTATATTGTACTCACATTGATTTATAAAGTGCCATAGGGGGTTTGATAATTTAGCCTTATCTACCTTCATGCATTTGTGTACTCTATTTTGGACACATTTTCACTTTTTTAGTTGCGTGTCTCTTCCATCACCACCATGGGCCATCATCTTCAAGAGATTATATATATATATATATATATATAGACACCATTTTTTATGATAATTGATAGTCTCCCACAACTTAAAATATAGATACTCTATTGAATCCTAGTGTAATCTTATTTTTTTCAATAGTTTGACAATCTTTTTTAGTGTGATATGGATCTATTCTAGTGTATGTAGTGTCAACTTATTCGATGTTTGAGTAGTGGATTTGGCATACTTATACAAACCTCTTTGTCATCACTCTACCTAGTCAACAGTATGGGGGGGGGTGTGGTATACATTCTACTTCTTAGGTGTTGAGCATTCCTTGTACATGTAGTAATCTTTTATACTTTCATCACCACTAATAGTCTTCTTGATTGAATTTATTCTGGTGAAGACCATTGTAAGTTATTTTTGTGATTGAATAGTAGATTTAGACCACTCATGTAGATTAAGTTTCTTTATGACTTGTGAGTACTTGGAGTGTGGACTAATTCAACATCATATTTTGGGGGATTTTTAGCTCTCTCTTCTTCTTTTATCTCTTTTTTTTGGGGGGGGGGGGTGGTGGGGTGGGGGGATATTTTACTAGAAGTTTTCTCTATTTTCTCCACTTTATGAGAGTTATATGTATATTTTAAACTTTTTTGAGTGTTTTTAGATTCCTCCTTTATACATGGGTATCTTATTCAAGACCTTTATTTTATGGAACCTATATGAGAATTATTTCTTGAATCCATGGCCTTCTTGGTGATTCTTATAGTGACACTAGTGTAGTATCCCCACCAGTGACACTAGTGTGGTATCCCCACTAGTGACACTAGTGTGGCAACCCCACTAATATTTGTACTCACTTCTCATCATCTTGTTGGAGGGTGTTATATCAATGCTTCTTTGGGTTTATAATTCTACCCAATATTATAGAGTGTAGTGTTTGTGTTCAATGATCCTCATATTTAATACCATTCCTACTTTGACTTGGTAGTTACAAAGACTTGACATCCATGTACTCTAGTAAGATGGATTTGTTGAGGTATGTTCCTATTTTTGTGGTTGAGGAATTAATGTTGTCTTTCATATCAAAGGTTTATAAGTATTATTGAGTTTCTTATGATGTTTCATGGTGCGTGATCATGATGACATTAAGCATGGTTTGGTAACCCTTGAGTTATGTATGAGGTCTTAACATAATATTATGGTGTAATAAGTCGATGAGCCTATTGAGAAAGTGTGCAAAAGGGGTTTGGAATATGATTAAGTCTTAGAGTATATCTATAGTGATAGAGAGGTCTCAAAGTGGTATGGTACTTAGTAGGTATGTATGATGGACTAGTCTTTGAGCATGAATATGGCTTGTAAAGGCATGATGGTGGTGATATAGATATATTTGACACTAAAGGTGTGTAATGAAGTGTTAGATCATGTGATTAAGGTGTTGAGTTAGTCACATGACTCTCAAAGTGAGAAAAAAGGGGTATGATCTTTATTAGTGGTTTTCTCATAGACCTTGTCCTAAGACCCTAAGTAAAAAATTGAGGTATCATGATTAGGTTAGAGGCTTATGAGATTATGTAATCATGGTATGAGGGTTTATGAAATGGGTATGAGGTGTTTATAGTAATTAAATAGGTTTAAATAAATATTCAAGGTCTAAAGTATGACTGAAAGTTTAAGACCTAATGTGCAAAGAGACCTAGTATGGCCTAATGAGGGGTCAAAGTCAATTTCTAAGGTGATAGAGATAGTTTGAGTTTTGGTAGATGTGTAAAAGGTTTTTTAAAGATTAATCATGAATTTTTAGGTCTTGAGGTGAACAAAAAATCATGAAAATAATTTTGAAGGTCTCTTGTGTGTGCAAAATGGAGAGATGAAGACCTAAGAACGATATTTTGATTCTTGTTGGCACATGTGACTATTTCATGGGAAGTTGAGATATTATGGAGAGATGTAAAAGGGTACTAAAATGTTTTCCAAGCATTATGAGTTGGTTTTAGGTGCAAATTTTTATTAAAAAATGTTAAGAATGGAAACTGGTCTAAAACCCTTATAGTGGCTTAATGGTGAAGATTTTGTTTTTGATGGTGAAGATTTTGTTTTTGAGTACCCATAATGAATTGGTAAGGATATTTTTATGTTTGGATAATGTATAATACACTTCCAGGTACCTCCAAGTGGATTTAAGTTTTCAAGAGAGTAAGTGGAAACTACAAAAAAACTCTTATTTCTAAAGAAAATTGGTATAACAGGAAGGGTTGACCAGGTCAAAGAATGCAAATCATTGGAGGAATTTTTTTGAAAATTTTAATTCATTATAATTATTATTTTTTATTAGGGTTAAAAATTAAAAATTGATTAGATATTTAATCAAGTTGACCTATTGCTAAATTGGGCTAATGGTGAAACTAGTGAGAAAATATAGTTAGAGTGAGAATGAGTTTAGGGATATGTTACAGTGGATTAGGAATGGATAAAATTAATTGAGGTTATTTTTAAATACATATAGACCATATAATTTTTATTTTTATTTTATGTAATTCATTAAAAATGTTGCAAATGTTGTTCACAAGATGTCCTATCTAGTGAAGGTAAGATAATGAAGGAGCAAGGTTTAAAGTTTGATCTATATGTTCCATATTTTACATTATAAATTTTTAAATTTTTGATTAGAGATGTTATAAATATGTATAAGTATCATAATAATTAATCAGGACTTCCTTTTTGTATCTACATAGGTTTTGGAATGCAAGTTTACCATGACTGGTTCTGAAGATAGAATGACAGCTCTGAGTAAGTAAGTGAGAATGATGAGTTGGAGGATATATACACTTAGATGATGCATATAATTGATATTATGTTACTTTTTAGTATTTTAAATACCTATAAATTCTTTATATAATGTTGATATCTAGTTTAAAAGTTGATATATGGAAGACAAAATGTCTTATTTGGCTGTGTAAGAACTGTGAAAGAGAGGCTTAAAAATTAGTCTATAAGACCAATGATTGACAATAGAAACAATGATATATATATATATATATATATATATATATATATATATATATATATATATATATATATCATTGTTTCTATTGTCAATCATTGGTCTTATAGACTAATTTTTTAAGCCTCTCTATCACAGTTCTTTATATATATATATATATACATATATATATATATATATACATATATATATATATATACATATATATACATATACATATATATACATATACATATATATATATACATATATATACATATACATATATATATATATATATATACATATATATATATATATATATACATATATATATATATACACACATATATATATATATACATATATATAATTATATATATATATATATATATATATATATATATATATATATATATATATATATATATATATATAATATGATGTTTTATAGGTCACATAGTGAATATTAATGTTAATTATAATTCATGGAAGTTCCATTAAAAATTCTAAATACAACATTCTTCATGACTGTGTTTTTGTAGCTACAGGTAGTTTTTTGTATGTAAGTGAGTTTGATGTCCCTGTATTATTTTGATCAGTTTTCAAGTACAAAATGAATGTGGTGATGTTTTATATATTTAATAAGATATTATGAATTCATTTATAGTGTTATAAATTACCTATATATTTGTTAATGGTCAAAGGTTCTTGACTATGTTTTGGAGCTTTTTGGCAGAACAAAGTGAGCTTTTTGAAAAAGTATTTCTGAGTGTTTGGAGCTTGATAGAAGATTTATAATGGATTTTATGATGACCATTAGGTAATTATTTTTAAATAAATATGTTTATTTTTAATTTAATGTATTTATATATGTGGTTTGAGATTTATCTTTGTAGGTAATGTTTTTTGGGTAATTAGGCTTAATAGGTCTTTAAGGCCTAATGGAGATTTCATGAGGTAAGTGAAGGATGTGTGGATTATTTAATGGATTAGGTTATTTTAGGTTTAAATATAAGTGATTTAAAGGTTTTATGTATTTATTTAGGTCCATTTGGTCCATAGTGGTTCATGTTGCTTTGTGAGTAGAATATACCTAATGCATTAGGTCTTTAGGAAGGCCTAGAAGAAGATTGAGGCCTAAATGAGTTTGGATGACATAATGGTGATAATACCATGATTTATTATTTTTTTTAATGTATAATTAAACATTTTTAGTATTAACCTAATGGATTAATGTCTTTTCTAACCAATTATATGAGTGATCTAGTGATTGGTATTTATATAAGATCTAATTGGGCTAATTATGTGCAAAGAATTGAATGTGAGAGAAAGTGAAGAAAATATATCTTTGAAGAGAAAAATTAGGTCATGGAGAAAATAATAAGGTAGTATATGACTATTCATTAATACCCTATATAAGTTATAATTAAGGTTATTTGACCTAATAAGCCTAGTAAGAGGCATGTTTGATCAAAGAAGCCTAGAGGCTATTTTGAGTAGGGTAAAAGGTTGAGGAGATATGAATGAGTTGATTTTCAGTTGAGATACCATAATAAATGCATCATATATGTGTTAATAATGTATTATAGAGTATAGAGAATATATATATCTCAAGAAGAGGTCACCATCTATTGTTTAAGTAACAAGGTATTGTGATGGTGATCAAGTTTGTCATGGCTGAGTTGGTGCTTAGTCAAGAGGGAGTGAGAGCTAAATTGTAGGTTGAATCTTGAATAAGTGAAATTTAAGTGGTTTGGTTGGTGATAAGTCACTTATTGGTTTGGATCCTCCTTTCAAGTTAGATATTGATAAAGGACTAATTGAGTTGCTGTTTGACTAGTGATGGGTTGGTATTCCTTATGGTGTTGGTGTCTCACTAAATGTTGATCCATTACTTATAGGATAGTAGTCAAAGTGATTTTTCAATGGATTTTATTCCCCATAAGGGTCCCATTTATATCTTATGTTCATGTGTTATTTTTTTACTTCATTCTCTTATAAATGGTTGATTATCCATTAATATATCTCTTGATTAGTTTGAATGTTTGATGAATGATAAAGTGGATTTGAAAGAAAATATTGTGTATTGATTCACCCCCCTTAGTGCTTATGATTCAAGGATGTATGAGGGAAGTTCCTCAAGTATGCCCATATATATTCCTCAAGTTATAGTGATTTTCTAAGTGATACTCAAGTGAGAACTAGATATGAATATAATAAGCTTGATTTATTTATAGATAAGACTCTTTATGTAATTTACCTATAAAATAACATGTGAAACAAGTAAATAAACCCAAATAAAGGGTTTAAATTTGAAAAATATCCATTTGGATAACTTGGGATAGATCTGATGAAAGTGGAAAATAATGGTAACTGACATCCTCTTACTATTACCAGACCTATCCAATAAGGAGAAAAATGATTTGAAAAATGGTGGAAGTGTGATTAAGATAAATTTACATTTAGGCACATATTAAGGAGCTCTTTATTTTGAATGATGAAAAATCAAGAAGGCTAGTCTTATATATATATATATATATATATATATATATATATATATATATATATATATATATATATATATATATATATATAAGTGGTTAAGAGAGAATGTGAACAGGATTCAATTGTGTATGCACAAGTCACGTGTGTTAAGGATTAATCAAAAATCACATTGTCAAGTGTTTAAAATCAAATTTGTGTCTACAAATTCCCCCCTTTTGATCTATTATTTAAAGTGTTAGATTAAAAGTATAAAGTGAATGATTTTATTAGATGTATGATAGAAATCATGGAATCACACACAATATAAACATGCATGATAGAAATCATGACTCCAAGATCAGTTAGAACCTTAAATGTATGCATACACATAATATTTTATCTTTTTAAGAATTAATAAAGAAAATATTAGATTTATAAAGAACTGATTAAAGGGATTAAATGTAGATAAATATTATAAATAACTAATTTAATTGATTTACCCTAAATAATAAGTGTAAAAGGGAAAATAAAATTATCTAGAATAAAATACACATCCCTAGGTGATGGTAATGCTAGATAAGATTAGAGGAATAGTCAAGAGTAGCTTCATTATAAATTAGAATTATACTTGTCTTAGGTCAATAACACAATCTGTCAGACTATAGAGTGATGTGCTAATGTAAAAAGGTACTATGCTATTGTAATTTGGTGGATAAGATCCCTAAAACTTCTAGGATGGTTGTATGAGATCTTATGGGTTATGTATGTTTCCTTAGGAGTTTTTTTTAATCATCGTTTTATGTTGCTCTATGGATATTCCTTCTTCAAAACCCTAGTGAATACCTGCACACATGAAATAACAATATAATCAAATGCAAAAGGAAGAGGAAATATGTTGGAACAATTAATGGTTAAGTGGTGTTTTTTATATACCCTTAATACATTAAATTACATTGGTTAAATAATAACATATTTTATTATTTATCATGAGTTTATCCTCATGTAAATAAATAATAAAATAAATTAAATGATCTTTGGAGAGGTTGGACCCATTAATGTGGTGGTTGGAAACGGTCACATTATAATGGTTAGATTAACTTGAATATATAATAAAGAGTTTACATTGTAATATGCAATGAAAAAAGAGAGTTGAGACAATTGAGGAAATGATGGAGAACACATTTCCAAGTTATGTGAAGATTGATAGAGAAGTGAGTGGAAGAAAGATTGTATTGGGCACTTTTACTTTCTCTTATATGAATAATATTTATGGGTCTTTTACCTTCATGTGAGGTTTTAACACTTATATCTAGTGTTCATTTTCATGTATTCCTTTGCTAATGATATCACATCTAGATCCATTTCTCATATGTATTATTCTGCATGTTTTATCATGGTATCAGAGTTGGTTAATGTGTGATTAAGTGCCAAGGTTTTTAATCGGGTGGTTTTAGCTTATGTTCAAGTTTATTTTGCTTAAAATTAGCCCAAAATTCATGTGGTATAGATATGGAGTTAACTTTAAGCTTCTCTTCCCTTCGAAAGTTCATGATCTATACATTTATCTTACATATGGAGTATTTGGTTGTAGATCTAAGCAACTAGAAATAATTTCAAGGAAAAATCATCCTTGGATACCATTTTTTGGGTTTTTTAAGACTTAAATCTCATTAAAATTATTAATAATTTGATTTTATTAAATTTTTATCTTGAAATTCATTTTTAAAATGCTAGATCTTTAGTTTTGTGGCCTGTTAACACTCCTGTAGAACCCTGTGAAGCATCAAAACTATATTTTGATTGATTTTATTTTACTTGGGATTAATTTTTTGATAAGTGTGGGATGAAAATGGTAAAAAATCAGTCATAAATTCTTTTTTGAGCTTCTACAACCTAGCCCTTGTGTTTAAGAGTTGAAATCTCTTTTTTTTCTTCTAAACTCATCCTATTGAGCATGTTAAAGATCAAAACCATTTTTTTAAGATATCATAAACCTATGGAATTCATGTATATCCATGTAAGACATAAGAATAACAAAAAATCAGAAAAAAATGTTACTTTTCTAATACCCTTTTTTGAGTTCTAGATTTGTAAATTTCCATTTTTTTGACCTGCCTAACACTCCTGCAAAGCCCCTGAAGTAGTAATTAAACTTATAAAAGTTTTTTAGTCTACTTGGGAATGATTATATAAAAATGTATATCAAAAAAAAAATTCATTTTTTTCATTAAAATCTTATTTTGAAGATTGGATCTGGCTTATATGAAGGATTAAAGGCTTCTTGCAAAGTTTCAGGGCCTGAGAAGGCCATGCCAAGCATCTGTGATTTTTTTTCTCTCTCTTTGACATCTATGTATGACTAGAGATGCTTATGAATTATTAAAAAAATAATTTTTGTATATAAAAATCAGTTTTGAGGGTTATATGTGTTTGGAAGGACCATTTGGAAGTTATTTTCAGCTTTGTAGACCCTGATTTGGCTTTCTATAACTTGTGGAAGCTTTACTGTTGCATCTATGGTGTCATTAATTCTACCTATACATGATAAAATAATGTAAATAGTTATTAAAATTTTCTTTCCAATGTATTTAATAACTAAAATAACATAGTCATGTTTAAATTAATTACACTATACAACTATATATACCTAATGGTCTTACACTATGTAACCATAGTCACATAGTCACCTTTACAAGAATTATACTATACACCCATAAACACCTAAAGGTTTTGAAAAATTTCCACATAGGAACCTTTGAATTGATTAAACTATGTGATCCTAAACCACTTAAAGTGAGTTTAGGTGATCATGATCATGAGATTACATCCCACATTGAGAATACATCCCATAATTTCTCATGACTAATCAACCAAGCATATTAGAGTATTTTTAATGCTGGGCCTATCAAAGTTTCCACTAAGGGGGAGTGTGCATGAAAATGTCACTTCCTAATAACTATGTGGGTCATGGGTTTCTTTTTATCTATCTATACTTCTCATTGTAAAGCATTGTAATATATCACTTTCTATGATTTTGGCAAAGTTCATATATAAGTCTACATTGTACCTAGTACATAGTAGCATAGAGGCCCTTATATTATAAAATAAATTAATATGTTTGGTTGATTATTGAGGATAAATTATGGGATGTATTCTCACTATGAGATGTAGTCTCATGATCAGGCTAGCCTAAAATCACTCTAAGTGGTTTAGGGTCACATAGTGTAATTCATTTAAAGGTGCCTATGGGGGCATAGTGAAAAATATTTAGGTGTTTATGGGTGTATTGTGTAATTAATGTAAAGATTACTATGTGACTATGCTTACATAGTGTAATACCTTTAGGTATATATAGTTGTATAGTGTAATTCCTATAAAGGTGACTATGTGATTGTGGTTACATAGTGTAATACCTTTTGGTATCTATATTTAAATAGTGTAATAACTTTGGGTGACTATGTTTACATAGTATAATTCATTTAAATGTGATTATAGAATGATTAAGGATGTTTATTTCAATTATTACCTCCTAAAACTCATCATGTAGATAGTTCATGGAGTATAACTTATTTGTTATAAAGGTGATTATAGTATGTATCCCCACTTAAAATTAAGGAGTGTTGGAAAAATTAATGGTTAAGTGGTGTTATTTATGTAAACTTAATACATTAAAGTATATTGGTTAAATAATAACATATTTTATTATTTATCATAAGTTTATCCTTGTGTAAATAAATAATAAAATATATTAAATAACTTTTGGAGAGGCTGGACCCATTAACGTGGTGGCTGGAAAAAGATAAATTATAATGGTCAGATTAACTTGCATATATAATAAAGAGTTTACATTATAAGATACATTGAAAAAGGAGAGTTGAGACAAATGAGGAAATGTGGAGAACACATTTCCAAGTTATGTAAAGATTGATTGAGAAGAAGAGAGAGGTAGAAAGATTATATTAGGCACTTTTAGTTTCCCTTATATGAATAATATTTGTGGGTTTTGACCTCTATGTGAGGTTTTCCCACGTATATTTGGTGTTCATTTTCTTGTATGCCTTTGCCATTGATCTCACATTTAGATCCATTGCTCATATGCATTATACTGCATGTTTTATCAAAAGAGGTGGGTCATGGAATGTTATGATTGAACAACAAAGATCCCCTACTATTTTGTCTACTACCTACATTAACCCCAATGATAGGGGTTTTAGATTGAATGTAGTTCTCCCTTAGGAAATGTGCATAATCAATATGCATGGTATGCAAAAATGACTTTTGCTTTGGCCCTTGTTTAATCAAGCATGTAGATATATGTGTGATATTTAGTAAATATGAAGAATGTCGAGCTATATTACTAATTTAGTTTTTGTAATTATGTGCCAAAGTAGTAAGTGATATGTAGAATGCCTTGTGGATCTTTTTATATAGAAAAAACTTTATTTTAAATATGAGACACTTATTCACAGGCCAACAAGGTAAAAATATAAATAGAATCATAAGAGGAGACCCAAAAGGAGGGTAAGGACCTAAAAGAAGTTAAAAACATGACCATTAGACAATAACACTAAGTTGGAAAATAGAGCTGGCCACTCATATCCATGAATACACTATTGTCTTGTGTGCAAAAAACTAGGTTATAACTGAGATAAATAGGCCATGGCCCCTATGGCTAGAAAAGACATGACATGAGACTACTAAGGGTGAAAAATAAGGAAAGTAAGTCATAATAAGGACCATATTGACATCAAAAGACAAAAGTGACACATGCAAATAAGACTCTTAATCATTATTAAGAAATTCCTATGAAAGGGCTAAAAAAGACATAGTACTTATGTTTGCGTGACCACATTAGTGTGTGTGCATTTACCCCATTTTAACCTAGTAATGTAATGGAATAAAAATACAAAAGTAAAAGAAAATAAAATGCATACATGTACTTACCTATGTGATCAAACCATGTAGAGAATAAATGTGCTCTGACTTAACCCACTCCTTGGCTAGATAAGTAGACATGAATTGGAATGATGTCTATGAAGAGAAAATACATAATGTGGGTGTCCCCTCTATTGAATCTAAGTAATCAATTGAACTATGAGAAAAATTCCTATTTTCCCCCACTCTAATATGTGAAATGAGTTTGAGAAGTAATATATAAATGTGGAAAAATAACCCATGTTCTCCCCATTATGATATTTAATTGAGTTTGAGAATAGATGTGCTTGATGGTTAAAACTATTATTTGGCCTATGTCCTACACAAATTAGTGTAATTTGGGTCTAGTGAGAACTATGGATCAATCACTACAGATAGATATATGACCTAATCTAGTTGAATCTTAGTGATATCCTGAGTGTAATCTATGATTTGAATATAGAAAATGGTATAATTTTCTATTTTATATGTATAACTTAGTGAAATCTAGTAGGATTGAGAACATGTGCCCTACATTATGCCCACAAACCTAATATCTAAGTGATGTATATATGTAACCCATGTATTAAATATAGATACTAAGTTAATAAACCATATAACATGACATACACTATCATGTCTCATGCAAAACTTAGAAGACTAAGAACATGTGCCTTACATCATGCCCAAAATCTAATATCTGAGTAATGTAGTTGTGTAACCTATGTGAAAAATTATATATAGGGATGTTGTACTATGTACTTTAAACCATAGTCATAATATAAGTTTGGAATTATATCAAAAACCTATGTAAAATCCAATAATCTAAACCAATATTTGAAAAAATCATAAAACCCTAGAAATATGAGTCAAACTATGTATCTACTTATATGAATATTTGATTTTTTGAATAAAGAAACTATGTATCTAGGCTCAAGTATCTAAGTAAATCTATGTATCTATATATCTATTCGTGAGTATCCGAGCCACTATATCGATGTGAATAGTGTATGTATGCCCCCTTTTAGTGAGAGAGATAACATCAAGGTATGGATATCAAACCAAAAGTGATACCTGAAGGCATGTTAGTGAGTAATCAGTGTTGATAAGATGATTATGATATTGATTGTATTGATAATTTTACAATAATTATTTATATATTGAGACTAAGATAGACCTGTGGTCTATAATGAGCTTGTTTATGAAATATGAGTTTTGGCATATATGGAGGCAATTTGATTGGGATAAAAGTGCAATTGTTATGGTTCAGGGTATACCATTGTTAAATTACACATGCAAGAAATGGATTGGTAATCAGAGCTATAAGGATTAAGATATTGTGATTGGAAGATTTGTGTAATAATTGGAGAAATATGCATGTGAGTCCAAGCTTCAGTAGGGGATATTTTAAAAAACATGGTTTAAATAGGTTAGATTAATTAAATTTTTATATTTTGAGATATTTTTTGCTTTGAGTCAAGTAATCATGCTGAGGAGACAAGGTGATAGTGTTACCCATTATGAGGGGTAAGAGGCACTGATTAAGGCCAATGAAGGTTGGACTGGTAAGGATTTTATCATTTTCTATGTATTTGAATATTTGATGAATTTGATATTATTTTTTATAGAATTTTTGTTAAATTAGTAGTTTTTAGAGGGTCTATTCTATCATCCTAAGGACATCACTAGTGTTCAAGGTTAGCATGCTACTGTTTGAGGAATGTGTTATTATCTAGCGCTATAGTCTTGTTGATAGTTATATAATCCTATAAACTAAAATAGTGAATTTTTTGACTTGAAATTATATTTAATGATTATTTTAGCATGTAGATTTGATATTTATAGATGCTAATGTTAAATTTTGGTTATTTTACAAGCATATATATGCATGGGAGAGTTATAGAGGGGTCAAATGATGGAGTGTCTACATGGGATGCCCTTGAAAAATGATGAGAGAGAAATAATAGATAGGGATGGGATAGGGTATGTGGCATCACTGGCATCACTGCCACAAGATTGTCATATGAAGATAACACTATGTGAGTGGTGGGATGCCAACACATGTACCTTTTGGATACCCACTAGAAAGATGACAATTACTTTGGAGGATGTGGAGGTTATCTATTAATTGTAATCAAGTAGTATTTAAAGAGGTAATTAGATATAAATCCATATATTAAGCCTTAAGGTATTTTGTGGCCATGCCTATGGGGACATATTATCGAGGGAGTAGTAGTGATGTGCTATTATTTGTGATTGCTAGAGCTCATGTTACATGGTTGTAAAAGTTTTTAGTAGTGTTATTGGCTTTGTTTGTTATAGTTGATGGTATTGGTGTGTCTATTATATATAAGATGAGTAATATTATTAAAAATATATAGGATCATAGGACCACATACTCATGGGTTTGTGCCATGCTAGCCCACTTGTATTAGGATTTATTCCATTTAACTCAGGAGTTGTTTAGTGGTATAATTAGGTCATCGACATTATTACATTACTGGGCTTACAAGCATATTATGGTGGATAGACTAGAGGGTTTTCCATGTACATATTGGGAAAAACCCAATAATTTATAAAGAGGTGGATGGGCATGACCCCCATGCAGTTTAGGAGTAGGATACACTATTGGTAGGTGTCGGATTGAGTCATAAATGGGGGTATTATTTGGAAACCATATAGGGCATTTTAGGGATGGCCCAAGGATGGGGTTTAGTTGAGGTAGATTTAGGTGAGCTATTGGATTCATGATCAATGGATGACTATTTTTGAGAGATTCTAGTATGATTAGGTTAAATGATAGTTCATTATGATATGGGATGTGACCCCTACACCATAGGTGTGTGTGAGGAGTAATCTGGCCCTAGTGAGTTTGGGTAGTAGAGAGAGACCCAAAATGGCTGAGTTGGCCCTGATTATAGTAAAAGAGAGATGTAGTTATATAAATACCAAACATGGATAATGTGGGGGGCATATATGCCTACATATTATGGTGGGGATGTCATAGATGGGTGTTGTTATTTTTGGGAGATAGGGCCATTATAGAGGATGTGCTAGATATAGTGCCCATTAGAGTAGCTAGAGGTATGTTTTTATTGTAGATTAATATACTTGGTTGGTTTAGTATTAGATTATCGAGTAGATGTCTAATGTATCATGTTAGTGTGTATAGTTGTAAGATATTATGACTATTGGGAGACTATCATTGAGGCAACATTGTGAGAGCTTACATGACACATTCTTGATGATGTTATGGAGATGGGATGATGGATTAAGCTATATATATTTTATGTATCCATGCAAATTTATTTATTAAGTGGCCATTACCATCATAAAATATAGGTGGGTAGAAGCATACATATATGAGGCATGTACAAAGTTGGAAATACAAGATATGCCCCACCTAATAGTCTAGGTGGGGTAGGTAGTAGGATATTAAATGATTATATTCATCTTTAGTTTGAGCATGTGCAAGTGATGGATGAGCTAACAGTGTTATGAAATAGAGAGTGTAGGCATAGGTATCAATCTAGGTCTAGAGGGGATGCAAGATCATCAAACTCTCATGTGTATGTCAATATGAGTGAGGGTGATGAGGTTGGTCATGGTGAGCAAACTCCTATTATTGAGTGATTATGAAACATTATATGAAAACTTTTTTGATACACACACACACACTCACTCACACACACACACACACACACACACACACACACACACACACACACACACACACACACACACACAGACACACACACACACACACAGATAGACACACACCCCACACACACACACACACACACACATACATACATACATACATACATACATGGACTTGTTGATATATGCACATGATGTTATGTGATATTTTGATTGTGGCATTATTTATTTAAATATATGTTTGATTATATTCATGGATTATATGTTGATATGGAAATGTGTATGATTGATTAGATAATGATAATTGATTATATATATATATATATATATATGTTGAGTAGATATTGATATTTTATTGTAAATGTTAGTTTTTAGAATTGATGACATGAAATTATTAGTCAAATGACTATGGTATGCACTATATCAATCCTAATAGAAGAGTAAACAAGTAACCATACTACTTATGTTGTGTAGGTGTATAAATATACTCAGGAAATGATACTAATAGTGGTGTACTAGTGGTATATTGATTTATATGCTCTATAGAGAATAACTTAATTGACTGTCATACTAAAACTATTCTCTATTGTGCATTATCTATTATAAATATCTTAATTAGCTATCATACTAATACTATGTTTTGATCTCTATGATATCCACCAAATACATTAATTGATTATCATATATAAACTTGTGGTTGAGTTTTTTTCCATTTTTTCACCATGTTGCTATAAGTAGGTTGATCTATTTGAATTGGTTTCTATTTATGTTAAATATGTGGTGCATGAGATCTTGCATAAGTAGGTTTCCTAGAAACCATAGGGCTCATATAATGAGTAACCAATATAATATTGAAAGGAATGTTCTAGGATAACTCAATCATAGAGGAATGTGATCTAGGAGAATGTGGAGAAGGATATATCAATTCTCCTATGTGAATGCTATAATGCCTCTGCCAACATACTAGTCAATACAATCTCTTAGTGTACAATAATTATTATTCCAATGTTCATTGATCTAATGACAATTGCAATATGATTTATTTATTATTATATGTGAATGATGTTCTAGATGATGATGATTAGGAGGAAGTGTGATCATCCTTCTGTCTAATAATGTAAGTAATATATCATGAGGCCTATCTCTATCCGAATCAAACTATATTATCCCTTTGTTGGTGTTTTATGCTCTAGTCACTATGGGAGATTATATGTGAAGTGGCACTTTATCTCTATTGATTACCTTGATTTGTGTTTTATATTCCACTTTTTCATTAGTAATCGGTGGATTAGGTGATTGGACCATGTTGGATGATTATGACTGTGAGAGATTTAAATCAAAATCTACCTTTGAATGTATCTCAACTAGTCCCAACTCTTTATCTAATGTCATATATTTATATCATTGCCATCAAAATTATTTGGATTTCTCATATAAAAATCTCTCCTTAAGAGGGAAAATGAGGCCTATAAAAATGATGTATTGTAACTCTAAATCTATCAGTTGGTAGATCAACTATTGAATACATGATTTGAATCATAAAATATAATTGTTTACTAGTTCTAACTTACCTTGGTGTAGTGAAGTCAACTTAGCATATGTGAATTGAGGTCCCTTATTATATATATAATACACAAGAAAGAAGTCTTCTAATTCATCATATATATGTAGTGAACCACTAGGGAGTGAATGACGGAACCAATTTAATGCCTCATCCTCTAGACTCTTGAGAAATAATTATAGGAGAATTAAACTACCAATAGTATGTGCCATGGCATTTATATAAGCTTTGATATGAAATTATGGATATCCATTTACATTTAACATAGGTAATGTTGGCATCTAAAACTTTTTTGGTAGTGATGCATTGATAGTTATGCATGGGATAATATTTCCATGGATGACATTGGAATTAACCCAAGAGTAGTGTTGAATATTTTAACCATAATTAAAAATAGGTCAACCAAATATAGTATAAAAATTGATATAGGGGTCTATTATAATGTCATAGGGTGTGTCATGGTTCATTTTATGTGATTTAATGTGCTTTTAGCCTTGGTCATAGTCTAAATTAGTCTTTGTGTCATTTGATGTCATTTAAGGGCCATTTTAGAGTCATAAATGAAAGTGGTATAGTTTTATTAGGTATAAAAGTGTTATAAACTATTTATAAATGTAATTCTTATCATTGCATATTAGATATGTTATTTTATAACTAAAAAACTTGAAGGTGTTAACTAAAATCAAGAAAATAAGTGAAAAGGAGGTGTTTATAGTTGTATAGCCTATAGAGGAGAGTGGAATATGGGAAAAGATTATGAAATGGATATTAAACTTACATGACTCCATTTAAAAAATTTATATGATTTGGAAGTGCCAAAAATGGGGCAAAACCATTTCTCTTCTCTATCATTCCACTAGGCAAATGAAACTAGTCAACAGGTATTTTGATGGTATGTCTAGTAGGAGGACTTCTAAGTAAAATTATATTGGTGGTGGATAGTAAAATTTTATAATAAATTTTAATTTTTGGATTTGGAATAATGGTTCCCTATACTTTCTAAACCATTCTTAATAAGTTAACTATCTTGTTTTGCTAGTTAATCCCCACACCCTTTAGGTTTTGCCTCTGTTTGAGCATGCCCATACAATCTAATAAGTGAAATGGATTTTAAAGGATATGTAATTACATAAATAATGTTTCCAATATTTGGTTTCATTTTTTGAAGTCATTTGTTGAGTTTAAAACTTTTAGGTTGTAGGTGGAGTATGTGAGTGAGGTTGCAGTTAGATTTCATTAATTTCATAAGGTCTCTTTATCTTTAATGGCTTCAAATAAACATGATATGATGTTTCATGCATATAAAATTTCATTAAAATATAATTTTTTCAAGTTTAGTCTCACACGTATATCATTCATGACATTGCAGTCAATACCATTTATATACATAATCATATACATTGATATGCACCTACAGGTGCTTATAGAAGGATATCACATTGAAATGAGTGTTGAAACTTGTTTGAATCAATTTCAAGGTTTTAATAATTCATTTTAAAACCTTTAAGAATGTTGGGAACTAGTTTTAGTCCCATACACCATGAAAATTAATTATCTCCATCCCATTACCCTTAACATTGAAATGTCCACCTAAAGGTGGCACAAACAGAGACTTGGGATTGTTTCATAAGGATGTTAAAACATGTTTTGAGGCCTTAATAAGGTTTAATAAGATATATATACCTTTATAACCATGTATAAGGCCATATAACATACACATTTCTTAAGTCTTACATTAACTACCTTGTTTACAATATCAAGGCATACCTACAGGTGTCCTCAAGAGATAACCACATTGAGATAGGGCATGTGACTAGTTTGAATGTTCCTCAATATTTTAAAAATTATTTTTTAGATTGATATGAATGTTTATAGATATTTATGGAAGCATAAATCACATTAACAATCCACATTTTACCTTCACTACCTTATATGCTACTGTGTGTGCATCTATAAGCTCTCACAACGATCTGAGAATGTTTCATAGAGGAGATTTGACATTCTTTGAAATATTAATGAGTTTTGTGTATTTTTATGAGACCATGATATTAATTAGTGAAGCATTATATTGGTAGGTAGAGTTTAGAAACCATCTTCAAATTGAAATAATTGAATTTAGGGATAAGCTCCCTAAAAGTTCTAAAATAGAGCCCTAACCACTTTTGGTGTCAAAAAATTATAATGTGACACAAGTATATATGATTCCAAATGAATCATATATTTTATCCATATAATAAGGGTATAACATTTAAAAATATATGGATGTGTGACTAGAGGAACATAATGTTTGGAGGCCTCCATTCTTGGAATTTGTTCACTACAACTTTTCAGTGTCTTCTACAAGATTTACACATTAAATGACTCTACACCCTAAGATAATATTGTAAGATCATTTCACCATGATTAGTGATTATATTGAAGTTGAGAGGGAAAATTTATGGTATATTGGTCATCAAGAATAAATTTAAGTACAAGGTTGTGACTTGACCACCACCTACAAGTGCCTTCCCCTCAAAAAGCTTACCTATAATTGACTGTAAATGCTAACTTGCAGGTTCATAGGTGAAATTGGTGAAATAATGAAAATAAAAACACTTGAAGATTTCATAAATTATTCCAAAAATCTCAAAATTACCCTAGACCATGTGACACAGGTTTTAAGGAGAAAAGTCAAGCTACAGGATCCTTGCTTGCTCCAAATTGGTCAACTATAGTTAACTATAGTTTGATAGTAAACTAGTACATGATAGTATTGATATTGGAATAACATGAACATGATGTGAATATGTCCAAATTAATGTAAATTGACATTGATAACTCTAATAAGGTATTTAGGCATCATATTCAAGGTTTAACCATGCAATTATATACCTACAGGCAAGTGAAACATAGAAACATAGTTAGCCACCTATGTCAAATCAAATATAAGGTATGTAATGAAGGAATTGGAAAAGGAAAAATTAGTTTTGGCATGTCATATATATTATTTAAGGTGTTATACATAATATTGTATTCTCAAAGCAAGATAATAGGGCAAAAAATGTCCCAATGACAATCTATAGTCCACACACATGTATAAATCCTACACAGTTAACATTTCCATAAGTTTGTCTTAGGTTTTAATGTGTTTAAAGGTGTTATAAGTTGGATATAAAATTATAAATTTTTAAATAGTGTCACTAGAAGTTTTTTAATCCACATATACCATCATTGAGTCTAAGGTAATAGGGGATATGCCCTATATTTTATCTCAGACACAAGACACTCCCAAGGGACTAAAACCTATAGCTTTAGAAGAATATTGATAATAAGGTGGGATAGATGTTGATAAGACCTTAAAAAAATATGTTTATAGATGAATTGGAGATGAAACAAGATTTATAAGGATTCACAAGAGTTAGAAACATGTTAAGGTGGTCTAAACCTATAGGTATACAATTAATTCCTTTAGGTCTAGTTTAGGCCTAAAGTCCAATTAGACGGTCAATACCATTTATATCACTATACCTACATTAAAAATAATTATAATACATGTATGTGGAGTTATAAGGTGTGTTTGAGATTTTGGAATTCAAAGAAGATCATAGGGAATCCACATCTTGGCTTAAGACCATCATAAGGTATGTAGAATAAACAGAAAAGCTTGAAAGGATAACTTAAGATGATCACACCTACATGGAGGCTTATCATGGGGTTATAATGAGTTTAGATATGTTAAATTATGTATTGAACAAATACTTTGTGTAATTTGTTTTAAAATTGAATGCTAGATCTTTATGAACAAACCTTAAGGGTTAGAATTACTCAAATCCCTCCAATACCCTTGCTAAGAACCCAATTGAGAAAATGAAGGAGGGGAATATAGATGAGATACACCTAGGAGATTATTTGAGCTTGAATAATAATCACAAAGGATTCTCCCCATCCATTTATATTTCACCCTACTTGTATGGATAGGGTGGAAAATGGAATTTCTTGACCTTTTTTGGTGTTTTGCAAGTTCAAGGGAGGGTAAAAACATGAAAGTCCCTTTGGGAGATAAGTTAGGACCTAATATAACCCTTCATTTACATTTAATACATCAAAAATTCTCGTAAATGATTATGCTAGTACCTTCATCTTAGGTAGTCCAAACTAACATAGTGAACAAGAAATCATCAACAAGTGAGAAGGTGAAAAATCTAAGTAAGAAGCATTTTAAGGTATACCTAAGGAATATAATGCCATGAGGGACCCTTAAAAGTATCATACACTCCTCTGTATGGACTAGTTTGGAAAACTTAAGACCTTTTTGATGTCAAGTGTGAGTGCTGAGTGAAAGAGGAGTGATTATGACTACAAGTAGTGATAACTCATGTCTAGAAGAATCTTGGTGATTAGGGATACAACCAATGAATGTTGGGAATTATTTATAACCCCTCCCTCTCAATTATTCATGATATTTATCTATAGTATATTGTGGAGTTATCATGGAAGGACAAATGATGAAGATAGTTTTTAGACATGCAAATGAAGAGTCCTACACCACATTTCAAGAGTTTCATGCCTTTGAGGGACATTTGTCCTATGAGACCTTACATGTTCTATTAAAAATTCCTTTCTCCTTCATGTGTAACTCCATTTTTCATCTTGACACATGGTTTAGTGACTCTTGAACTTCTTTTTCCTCACTTCTCTCTCAAATTCTATAAGTAGTAACCATTTTAGGTCTTTTAAACTAATACCATACCTATTATGTTGAAGCCCTCCTAGTTTGATGTCATATTTTACATTTGAATAATAAAATAAATATAGTTTTAATTTTATAAACATCTTTTTTGAGTGTGTAAAGTGATGAATGGTTGAGTCTTGTGATTCTATCCTTGCTTTTCCTTATCCTTTCTTATCTTATGCAAGAATTTATTATTCTAATAGGTTATATAGAGTGTAGTTAGTGTGTTAGGATATGTTAAAGTGTGAAAGTGTCCTTGGATTTAACAATATGATCTATGGTCCTTCCTTGAGTGGTCTCATGCATATCACCTCTATATTAAAACACTCATGTTAGAACACTTACGACTTTGAGACTAGTTTGTAGATCATGTCCTTAGTGAGAGAAGTCTGATAGCATAGTGGATATATTAATGGTGTATCACCCCCTATATTATATTTATTTTATGTATAATTATATCCCTTTTCCATAAATCAATCAATAGTATATGTGACAAACACTTCAAGATAAATTTAGGGAGCTAGCCCTTAAACATAGACGTCTATTTCTCCTATAAGTAAACCCACATAATTGAAAGTATTCCAATGTTGAAAAAATATTAGAGTGGGATTGAAAAACCTCCTCTATAGTGAAATATTTGTTGAAAATAGTTATATAACACCTAGTGGGATCCATTATCCTCAAGATAATTTGTCAAGGTGAATGTTGGTATTGATAACATCAACTTCAAATTGGTGTGCTACTCAGCATTTGGAAATTCCATTTAAGGTGAAATTTGTTTCAAGGCCATTGTATTTTCATAAATTTTATATCATACTTCATGGTCCTTACTAGGTCATCATCTAGTAGAGTTATCAATCATATCAGTTTACTTATTCAACCTGAACTTCCTCTTGAAGTTCAATACCCTCAACTTAATCTACCTTTGATAGACCAAGAATATTTTGTTAGCCAATAAAGTGAAGATATTGAAGAAATTTAAGTTATTGGAGAAAACATGGCTAGGAAACATGACTTTCCTACCTTTAATACTAAAAATATAATTCACCTTGAGGCCTATGATGAAATTACCCCTAATACTATAAAGAGTATTCCCACATTCAATGGTGAAGGTAATTTCACACCTAGTGAACACATCAAGGATATATCTAATTTTTATAGTTTCCATAATGTCACTAAGGAGAATATTGTGATTAGACTCCTTACCATGTCTTTTAGAGGGAAAACACTTGATTATTATAGGACTTTTCCTGGTAGATGTATCATATCATGGGATGACTTTGGAGTGTTTATAACTTTGAGGTTTGAAGATGAAAGTGACCATACTTCTCTCATACATCAGATCAATGTGATAAAAATATCCCCCAAGGAAATAATGCATGACTTTAATGAGAGGTTTTAAAAAATTGGGTATATATTTCCTCCTCCCATCAGACCACCTACTATATTTGTGTTTCCTACATATTTTAGAGCCATTAGTACTGATATTTACAATATTTTATAATCCATGGGTGGCTTCACTCTTCCTGAAGCATATGAACTTGCCATTAAAACTAAGAATAGCCTCATTCAAGCTAGAAAAATACCTTATAAAGTGTCTATTCCATTACTACCTAATATTAATATTACTGATCCAAACATTATTCAAATTCCTAATGTTAATTCTAAGCCTAATACTACTCCTAAGAAGGCAAAATATGATGTTGATTGGAGAGCAAGATTCCTAGCCTTAAAGGCTCAAACTAGGAAATCCAATAGGCAAAAAGGTCCCTATCAAAACCCTTATCCATAACAACAAAAATATGGTTAATAATATTAGAGAATAAGAGGTTAAGGGCATCCTAACTTTAACAAACCTACCAATGTATACAATCCCAATTCTACATCTAATACAAGAGAGATGACACCAATGTATAGCAACTTGGTACAAGGTAAAAATTAGAAACAAGGCCAATTCATGGATGCAAATGAGGGTGGAGATAAAGATATAGTTTATAAAATAGGATTAACTCCTCTTATATCAGTTGAAGATGAAGTCATGATGTAAATAAGTGAAGGTGGACATCCCCAAGGAGAGAACTTCACCAACTTGATAATTGAAGACACTTTTATGATTAATCAATGAACTAATATTATAGAAAACACTAGGACAAAAATAAGGGCATTATGAGGTGATAATAATGTGCCTAAAAATTAATACAATCCTCCTACAATGTAATAAGGCATGATTACTAGCATGGCAATCCCAAACCCTCCTACACCTCTGTTAAATCAGAATGTTAGAAGGACTATTCAAATTACTTCAACTCCTCAAGTTTAAATAAATTTATTTCCTCCAAGGGTCTAATAAAAATTAGGTATGTATACTCTAAATATTTTTGACTCATTAAATAATACTAAGACATCCATTTAATTTTGGGATGTCCTTCATATGCTTGGCCAAAAAGAGATCTTAAATAAATAGCTATCCACTATCCATACTATTCCTTCACCTCTAAGAAATATTCATGGTCATGTAGCTCTTAAAAATTACCCTAAAAACATTGTATAACCATATACAAAATCTAATAAACCTCTACCATTTTACCTCACTCTCATAGTGGGTGATAAACTAGTACACAATTGTATAGTTGATAGTGGTACTTCTACATCAATCATGCCCAAGGTTGTAGCTGATAAGTTAGGCTTAAAATATGAACCCCATAGCAAAGGAGTGATTCAATTATATGTCACACCTACCAAGAAAATAGGTTTGATAAA